>JBBIGC010000145.1:13919522-13934218 GCA_037576955.1 Lepidarchus adonis
ATATAATTGAATCAGCAATGACTACAAATCACACTACATTAATTTCAAACACAGACTATGACTCAATAATATTATCAGTACAAGAAAACTATAACAAAAAAGAAAGCTTGAAGCCTTTATTCCCAGGAATCTCCAGAATGAAATAAAGTGCATAAGGTAACTGAAACTGAAGATAGTGGTGACAGTGAAGTATAAAAACTAAAATGCTTAAAAAGCCTAGAACGTAAAACGTAAATAAACCTTTAGAGTGAAAAACGTGGAGTAAGTAGTAACAAATCTCGCTCTACAAGTCCCACACAGTGTTGGACAAATGATATTTTAAAAAGACAAGCATGGCTACAGAATAAACGTTGGACTGAGGTGTATAATTGGTTTATGCCTATGCTAAAGATTCCCACTTGGAAAATGTAGTGACACAGTGATGAGTTTGATCATTCTTTCCTCTTAGTATGACTGGTGTTCATGGATCCCAAATGCTCCCCCCACCATGCGGAAGCCCCCTCCCACCAAAAAAGGTGAGGTGGATATGAAGTTCATAGTGGAGAGTCTCCCTGACCGTGGCCGCTCCTGTTGGCATCTGGGAGCTGTGTGGGCCCTCAGTCAGTTTCAGGAAAATGAGGTGAGATCAGTGATCAGACCCTGTCCACTTCATATACATGGCTGTCATATGACTTACTTGTGGTGCTTTTCTTTTTAGTTGTTCTTAGGCATGTATCCTGATGAACATTTCATCGAGAAACCCATGAAGGAAGCTTTGGAGACTTTCCGCAAAAATCTGTCAGAGGTGACCAAAATCATCACGAACCGCAACGAGGGAAAGAAACTGCCCTATTACTACCTGTCGCCAGACAGAATCCCAAACAGCGTGGCTGTCTGAACCTGCACACCTGGCAGGTTTCAAAGTGGTAGTTAATAGATTGTTTAGTTCACCATTTGCTTTAGTTGGTTAACATACATTTTTGCCCCACATCTACATAGAAATTTTCTGGTTTCTCTCTGATATAGTCCACAAATAAATAAACCTAGTCAACCCATTGTTCTTTTATCGCCCCATTTTAAGCCTATGAATGCTAAAAACATAATTTGACTTCTTTTTCACTTGTAGTTTTTGTTGTTTTTAAATCAAAATATTAAATAAAGACATCTTTTGAACATCATCTTGATGCTGCTGCTGTTCAACCCATATGGGAGTACAGAATATGAGAACATATCAGAACCTACAGTGGGACAAAAAGTATTTGGCTGCCACCAATTCTGCAAGTTGCCCCACTTAAAAAGATGAGAAAGGTCTGTAATGTTCATGATAGGTACTCATATAAATATGCAGAAAGTATTTAGCACCTACAAACAAGAATTCTGGCCCTCACAGACCTGTTACTTCATCTTTAAGAAGCTCTTTTATCCTCCACTCATTACCTGTATTAATGGCACCTGTTTCAACTTGTTATCTGTATAAAAGACACCTGTCCACAACCTCAAACAGTCAGACTCCAACCGCCACCATGGCTAAGACCAGAGAGCTGTCTAACCACACCAGGAACAAGCTTGAACACCTGTACAAGACTGGTATGCAACTTGACATGTTTCAAGCATAAATCTGTGTGTGTCTCAATCTCTTAGCAGATTCTCTTCCACCAAGAAAAATCTGCTACATTACTTATACTTTTTAACCCTTAAACCTTATTTAAATGAAAATGAGGAACAGCCAGTACATTCAGAAACTGAGTTAGTGCTTTCTAGTGCAGGGGTGAAAAGGAGAAATTGTGTGGTTTATCTTGTGTTGTATTTTTTTCTTCGAAGCTGGTAGGGCCACGTACCGTGATTGTTTGGCTGGTCGTTTTGACACGAACCCTGGGACAATCGATCGGTCGACAGCGCTTTATTCCACCCATTAGAACCACTGTTTTGTCCCCCTGGCCTTTAGATAATAATGATAATTTTGTAACATTTGAAATATAATCTAATTCTCATTGTAATGTTGTAAATTACCGTAATAAGTAATTATTATTTCTAATAATTTAGATTTGCATCACCAATGTGATCAGTTCATGGTAGTATAAGAAGCATTGACTGAAATGATATTTTTTTGTCTACAACCTCTCAAGGCCAGAATGGCTACACTTCCAGGCTCAGTTATGGTGATCTGCCTTTCCCCCTAAATCACAATGGTTGGCTTTGCAGGACCCCTCTTCAGCCTGATTCTGATTTTGAAGTTAAACATGGTGAATTCTATATGGCACACAACATCTTGATCAGGCTTGACGTGAAGATGTTCCTGAAAGAGAAGAAAAAGAGGGATACACACAGACCAACTAACAGAAAGAGGGACACACATGAAAAGGAACCTCATCTGGAAGTAGACCTCACCTGGCCTCCACAGACATGACAGTGGAACCTGACAGTCAGTATAACATATAAAGGGAATAATGTTTCAGATTTAACACCCAGTTTCTTCATGGTGCATCTGTCATGTTCAAGTGTCAGTTTAAATGACGTTTCTGCGACTAAGGGTTTGATGTTTGGAAGTATGTGCAAAATGACAGCACACAGTGTAACTGGGTTTATTGTCCACACAAACCAGAACAACTCACATGAACATCCACAAAATAAACCATAGTAACTCACATGCAAACAACAGAAACAGAATGTTAAAAAAACTCTGCGACTACAGAGAACCGACACAAGGGCTTAAATACACAGACTTAACACCAGACACAAGTACAGGGGCGGAGACATAACAAGAACACGTGACAAGACTTAACATGACTGACTGAAGGAACTGTGACATTTTTGTGTAAATAAAATACAGATGTCTGATTAAAAATGTCTTAAGTATACAACTATCCATCTTCATTAGAAGTCTTGAAAATATTTATTTTGTTATGTGTACAAGACATGAAAGTTAACATCCAGTAGAAACAGTGCCATAGTTTTTCATGAAATTGTAAATTAAGGAACAGAAAACTATTTACTATTTTAAAATATTTACATGTATTCATGCAATTAAAAAAATATTCCAAGTCAGTATCACTTGTGGCAATAATCTCTATAAGATCTATAAGAATAATACATTGATTTGTGTTTTTTTTTATGCTTAGATTCATCCAGGCCTCCTAAAAGAACGAGGGTCACTGATAAAAGGAGAAGACGTCAACTGATGCCATGGATAGACCAGGATAGAAAATCACCTTTTTAGAAGAAATCATGGAAAAACCTTTTAATCTCTGTTATTACTAATAATTGTAATATTAAATAGATGATTGTAAATTTATAAAATTTATAAAAAAGCACCTGCTCATGTTTTATACATGTATTCACTAGAGTGAAAGGCATGCAATGAGACTGGAATTAAACTATGTGGAGTGATTCACTGATAGAGAACATGAAATGCCATTGAACTTTTAGGCATTAACACCTAGAACACTAGGGGGAATATAATTTTGGTTTAAATGCAGAGGCCACATTTTATTGTGGTGTAGTTTGTGTGATCGGGTGTATTCACACTGATATACAGTGACTTTTGTCTACTTCATCGATATTTAAGTTAAATTTGTACTTATCTTATATTATTTTAAATACTTTTCAAGTAGTCAAACCCCATTAGCTCGCGATGAAAAGCTGCAAAATGTATGCATTTCTCCAAATATACTGTAACTTGCCAAGAGAGACCTCTTTCAGGATGCAGCTGGCTCCGGCTTGGACCAGAACTCCTCGGAGCATGTGAAACACTGAGAAACTGAATAGAATCTGAGAAATGAAGGTAAAGGCATTGTATGAAAAATAGAGGATGACTGAATAAGTCATTAAACGATTCAGACAGTGGAAGCAGCAGATCAGACATGCCTTTCCACCAGATATTTCACTGCACACAGATACGGGGGCCTGAGAGGAAGAAAGAATAAGTGCATCACTTCCCCTTGATTGGGAAATTTTTATGTTGTTTCATTTGGCAAATAATAAAAGAGATTTACTTTTATTGTTGAATTTCTAGAAGAGAGCATCCTCATCTAATGTGAGGACATGATCTGCCTGTGCAGCCTCATCCATTGCACCAACTGTTTGTACCCCAATCAACCATCCTGGGTCTGGCCTCCAGTTCATGATATTGTAAATAACCAGGGCATTGCAGTTCTCGTCAAAGGATACATGGTCCCCAAAGCTAGTCTTGAAGTTCACTCTGTAAGTAATGGACAACCTACACATGAGACGACAAGAGTCAGTAATGTCTGAAGGACTGGAATGCTTGTTACTACATTATAAGTCATTATAGGTGTGTGCCATGGTGAAAGAATGTTCACATAGTGGTACACTGAAGGGCCAGAGGAACCCACCTTTCTTTCCCTTATAACTTTTTGTAACAGTTTGGCCATTTTCCAGCCTTTTTATTTAAGTATCTGTACTAAAGGTGGGCTACAATATTGATATGGTTATATATCGTCATCATTGCTCACGTGATATGATAATCGATACGTCGATGGCAATATCAATTCTTTCAATCACTAAACATTTGCCGCCAAGTTGACTCACTGGAGTCGCTACCTCTTCTGTCCACTGGGAAGCGCTGCTCGACTCAGTGTAGGAGATTTGGGTAAACGGTGAAGAAGAGGTTTCAAACAGCTTGTGTTATTCTGTAAACGAGGGGTGCCCACACTTTTTTGGCTTGCAAACTACTTTTATGTAGTCAAAATGATCTAGCAATAATAATAATAATATATTTTATTCTCTGCATTTAACCCATCACACACGAGAGCAATGGGTTGCCGTCAACAGAGGCACCCGGGGAGCAGTGGTCCACTTCATTTTCTCAAAAGAATTGAATATAACATAAGATCAATAAAAAATGATATTTTAAACAGAAATGTCAGGTTTCTGAAAAGTAAGTTCATTCCTATGGTTGGGCCTCCTTTTGAATGAATTACTGCATCAATGCGGCATAGCATGGAGGCGATCAGCTTTGATAATGCTTTGATAGCAGCCTTCAGGTCGTCTGCATTGTTGGGTCTGGTGTCTCTCATCTTCCTCGACAATACTGTATAGATTCTCTATGGGGTTCAGGCACTCAAGAGGATTATGAATATAAAAAGGCTTTATTTAAACTTAAAAAGGCTTTAAAGGCTCTAAAGGGGCAGTGGTGGCCTAATGGTTAAGACTTTGCCCCTGCGATCCAAAGATCACAGGTTCAAGTCCCAGCCTGGGCACCACTGAGGTAACCCTTGAGCAAGGTACCGTCCCCACTTCGCTGTTGATAGCTGCCTGCTGATCCATGTGTGATGGGTTAAATACAGTGGACTAATTTTGTTGTGGTGCAGTGGTGTATTCACGATGATCGGAAATCACGAGAAAATTTGTCCTCCGCATCACACGTGCACATGTGGAGCAATGGGACAGTACCTTGCTCAAGGTTACCTCAGTGGTGCCTGGGCTGGGAACCTGTGACCTTCTGATCCCAAGGGCAAAGTCCTAACCACTAGGCCACTAGTAACCGGTCATGTGACCACATCTCTGCATGTCTGCATGTGGTCACATGACCAGGAAGCTCAGGTGTTCATCTGCACAGATGTATCACATGACAAGGAGAACAATTGCTACACATAAGGTTATACTATGAAACCATATAATTTCATGACACAATAAATCGAAATGTGCAACATAGATATAACAACTTCACATTTTCTTTATTTTACATATTTTCACATCAAAATACACTTAAATGAATACACTTAGTGAAGTTTTAATCAGTTACAAAAAATGAGAATTTAAAATATAAATCCAAAAGGATTCTCTTTGCAAAAGTATTTCAAGTCTTTCATCCACTCTCAATTAGTTTTCAACATGTTCTATACCAAAGATTTTAAGAGCGTCACAACTTCCATGGTCTGCCTCTTTGTAATGTAGAGTCATGGGGTGTTGGGGGTTACTTGTTCTTATAGCATATTTGTGCTCTGCTAATCTTTCCTTAAAGTTGTGCTTTATTCTTCCAATATAAAAGCAGCCACAATGACATTCAAGTCCATAGACAACGAATGAGGTATTGTAAGTAATAAATGACTATATACTGTATTCACGGTTTGATGTTATATCTGCAAAATAATTTTTCTTGACCATGTTGTTACAGTGATTACAGTTTCCAGATTTATAGTTACCTCCTCTGGTACCTAACCAAGTAATGTTCTGTACAGGAGGAGTATAACTCTTTACAAGACTGTCTCCTAAAGTCAGGGCTTTTCTAAAGCTGATCATGGGTGCCTCAGGTAGCGCTTCTCTCAGGAAAGCGTCGCCTTTTAATATGTCCCAGTTCTTTATAATAAATAGCTTTATCTTATTGGTTTGACTGCTATACTATGTAACAAAATATATTTGATTAGTTTCTTTCGATTGCCTCTGTTTTTGAACCAACAGCTGTTTTCTGGTGAGTTTTTTTTAACTCTACTGTAGGTCTTATTTATAATCTTATATTTATACCATCTTTTCTTGAAGCTTTGCATCATGTCTTTTGCATTTGTTTTTTTTAAAAAGATCTTCAAAATCACATTTGCTTTTATTGACCAAAAGGAATATTTTCTATTAACCACGGAGGACAATACCTTTCTGCTCTCAATATGGTATTTCTGTCAGTTGGTTTCTAAACATGGACGTGTGTAATTCCCCTATTGTTTTTGATGTCTCATGATCTAGAAAATGGACTCCAATTAGGATTAGTGTTGTTGCGATATCAATGGAACTGTGGCAATTCTTGCTGTGAACCAGATCATATAAGAAGAACATCATTGATGTAGCTACCCCACCACACAATGTTATTGACAAATTGAAACAAATGTTTCTTGCAAGAAACCCATAAATAGATTTGTCTCAGAATTGTGTTAGTACGGAAATCTGGATAGACAGCTTAAGAGCTCCAGGCGGTTTTTCTGCCTAGGAATAGAGGCTGGGAATGAACGCCAGTCAGCCCGTACAGTCAGGTGACTGTGGATCAGCTGATTGCATGCAGACAGGACATGGCCGAGCAGACGGAATATTGATGAGGAGACCGCTAATCACAAGCTGCCTTTCAGCCCATACGCTTAGATAAATGACATCTAGGAAAAGCTCGGTCTGAGCAAAACAACCTGCTGCAAGGTAAACAAGATGCACATGTATACAAACAGATACATAGGCGTTTGTTAGCAAGCCTAGCCACTGCGCTAGTAAGGAAACGGTGTTGGAAATTATTATGCTAGCGAGACAGCTAAAGAGATTGAAAGTTGAAGATCAAATCTGCACAATCTAGTACAAGTTTCGTTGCAGATTTGAAAGGCCGCATGGGTAACATTACAGAAGCGGTTGTTTCAGACGTAAATATCGATTTTCTCAGCTTGGGGCTGGTATCTTCACTAATCTAGTTTAGTTAGCCTAGCTTACGGTGTAGCTACTTAATGCTAGCAGTACTTGCTAATTTCTGTTTACAGACTCGCAGAACTGTCCGAAAAGTTTTTAAAATGAGATTTAAAGAATATATATGGACGTGTGCCAGAGAGTAATCGGCTGTTAGGTAATATAGCATAATTAGCCCTATACATAACTATAATAAAGCTAATAACGAGTTAGCTTACGTTTGACGACAGTAGTTTTGATAGTTCTGTCTGTCACTCCCCCTCTGATGCCTACTGAACACAGATAAAATTGCTCTTCTGCTTTCTTATACACATCTAATTATTCTTGGGTTTTTGATAAAGACCAAATAATCACAATAAATGTTACATTTAAAATTTGCATACCACATATTTAATGCAGGCTTCTTATTTGACTGATTTGTCAGGCTGTAATATTCTTGCATGGAATACGTTTGTGCAGGTCTGTGCATACAACAAAACAGCATATCAGTGACAAGTCTCTATCTAATTCTTTGATTTGGCAATGTACTAACACTATGTATTAACACTGGTCATGTTAATGTGTGTAACAGTCAATCAGTATGGCTGATTCTATGGCGAATGGCCCCAGAAGTTGCAATGGTGAGGCAGAGCGCGTGTGGGAGAGACCTTGGACGCTGGATGAGATGCGAAAGACCAGCTCTAACTGGTCTTTAGCTGCAGATTCTGGGGTATGATCTTAGTATTAGAAGTCTTTTGAACATTTCTGAATGGTTTGATTTTTTTCCCTTGGGATAGATTATTAAATTATTATTTTTTTTTTAAATCTCTACAGCTTTTTCTCTACCTGCAAGACTTCTCTCAGAGGATGCTGTCCAAAACCCATGAGATTGAAAAGCAGTTAGATGGTCTCATTCGCGACACTAAAGCTACTGACAGCTGCCTTCACACTGTGTTCAATGACTTTCTTATGCTGTCTAATACACAGTTCATTGAAAATGTAAATTTTTGTTTCTCAGTTTTTATTCTGAATTAGTCTCAATAAATGTTATCATATGATGACCATAAAAAAAGACTGAATTTAGTCTTTAGTCTGATTGTATCAGTGTTCTTATCAGTGTATGTTTTTTTGTTGTTGTTGTTGTTGTTTTTTTAATCACCTAGAGGGTTTATGATGAAGAAGTTGAAGAGGCTGCTCCAAAAACTGAGGTTCAGGAAAAGCGGCCTGAACAGGTCTGTTCTCTTTAAAGATTGTGTATGTTAGTATTTACATTCTCACAAACCACACTTAGTGGTTTTATATAATCAATATGTATTTGCTGGAATCTGATGTTAATTACATCATGTGAAATAATATGTACACCCCATGGGAACTGTTGCTTTTCAACATAAGGTTGAAAGGTTCACCTCTGGGTCAGCTTCAACTTTTAGACAGATGGCCTCTTTGAAATATAGCAGAATTCATAGCTGAATCAATTACTTCAAGCTCCCCAGTCCCTGCTTCACAGTTGATATGAGAGTCTTCTCTTGAAAAGCTGTGTTTGATCTGTGCTATACACGTATAATGTTACTGTGGCCAAACAACTCTATCTTCATTTTACCAAAAGGCCTGGTCTTTTTCTTGGTATGATTCCCAAGCATGTCAAAGTTGAGACCAATGTTTTTGGACACCATCAGTTGCAAGAGGTACCTGACATAATGACATTTTGATATATTTTTTTGTATCACAATCTGTTCTCTGACTAAATTTGCTTGGATGGCTTGTCCTGGAGAAATTGTCAGTCATTTGAAATCTTTGACACTTGCCATGTTTTTAATAGGGAAGTAACAATTGATTTGTATCAATGCATTGACAAAAATAGTATGTGATCCAATGTTTGACCTATCCTGTTCTGGTGTCCAAATAATTCAATTTGAGACTCATCTGTCCAAAGAAGATTATACCAGAAGTCCTGGGCTTTGGCTATGTTCTCTCTGGCAAACTTGAGTCTGGCCTTGATGTTTCTCTTGGAGAGCAATGGTTTCCTCCTTGCACACCTCTCATTCAAGTTAAAGTTTCTCAGACTCTTTCTGATTGTAGAGACATGCACTTTTACAGAAACAAGAGCCTATGGTAGGTCCTGTGATGAGAATTCTTTTAGCATCTTTCAGTCTGATCTCAGGGTGTAATCTTATGATCTCAAATAGAAACTTTTGGTGACATACAGCATAACTATCCCAATAAAATCTCTGAAATCTTACTTTGTTTTTTAATTTTTAAGGAAAAAACACGAGAACAGAAAGAAGCTGAGCTGATACCTAAAGTCCAAGAAGCAGTAAACTATGGTCTGAAGGTTTTAGAATCTGCATTTGAACAGCTAGACATTAAAGCAGGAAATTCTGATTCTGAGGATGAGGAGACAGCTGATAGAGTGGAACCCATCTTGGAGCCCAAGGTGAGACTCTTTAGATGCTCTGCAGATATACTTACTTTTAAAACTATGGAATAGTAATATGCTGTATATATCAGTTTGTCTGTTTTTTTAATTACTTGTTTTTAATTGCTCTTACATTTTACTAGGATCTTTATGTGGATAGGCCATTGCCATACTTAATTGGATCCCAAGCGTTTATGGAACAAGATGATGTTGGCCTGGGTGATCTTTCCAGTGATGGTAGCATATCCTTAATTATTTTCCTATGTGTAACATATATAATTTTTGAGTGCATCTTTACATTTTTGCTTTAATATGATTAATTACATTTGTTATATTTTCTTTCACACAGAAATGTCCATTGACAGTGATGGGGAAAGTGTCATTGAGAGTGAGGAGGGTAAAGATGGAGAGGTAAAGCTGGATATGTTAATACTGTAGTGTCTTGAGTATAATAGTGTTTTTTTTTGTAGCATCAGTTTGTCAGCTGCCCCAATTTGAGTGTGTTTTGACTTTTTGCAAATATTTGAATTGAAATAGTTTTCAGTCATTTATATAATGTGAAATCAACAGCACTCAGATGAGGACTTCGACCAGGAAGATGAGGACATGGGGAGCTTAAAGAAAGTAATAAATCTAAATCGTAAATTGTATAATAGATTTATGTATTCAGTGGACTGCTTTGTATCTCTAACTTTTATACAATTTGAGAAGCGGCTGAAAAGAACCTTTTTATTCGACAGAAGCATTCTGTAGTAAGTTATGATGATGAGGAGGATGAAGATGAAGACGAAGATTCAGATATATTTGGAGAATCTGATAAGGATGAAGATGATGCCAGAAAGGTAAATTTTTTCCCCAATTATTTTTTTGTGCATTTGCCTTCTCACGAGTTAGGAAAGATATAAAGGATCAACTTCTCTTAAATTGGGTGTAAATAGTAGTATCAAGGTGTTTCATTAATATTGTTACCTGTGATGTATTATTGTAAGGAGTTTAGTGTAAACAAAATATTTAATTCTTATTGTCTGCAAATTCATGTCAACTCTGTGGTTCTGTTTTTTGTTTTTGAGGACGATGTTGGTCCGACGTCTTTTGCTGATGAGTTGGCAGCCAGAATCAAAGGAGACACAACAAGCAAGCCAGATTCAGACCGTACATGTAGGTCCACTTTTTACTTAGCTTTTATTTGTGGGTAAAAACTTTAGTGCTTCATTTATTAAATGTTTGTAATTGGGCAGTATTTACATGTTCACTGTTTTCTGTTCACATGTCCATATATTTTTATAAAGCATTGTCATCAGGCCCACCTGTCAGCAAGAAGAAGAACAAAGGAAAGAAATTGCCAAAGGCGTCTGGTAGGAGTAACTGCATAGCACGTGTTTCCTTTACTGTTTATTTAATCACTGAGTAACAGTGACCATTCTAATTGCTGTTTGTGCATAGAGCAAATTGTCATTCTTGTAAAATTGTGCAATGTTTATGTATGGGTTTTGTTCAATAGGTGGTTAATGTTCTTTTCATTTCTGTTTTTTAAATATATATTATTATTTTGTCTCCGGTTCCAAGTCCTTAATTTATGTTTGCTTATTGTCACAGATAATTACTTTTACAGCAAGTTTTATACATTGTTTATTACAGCTTGAATTCATCACATGTACACATTGGTCTAATGGTGGGGCTATGGCAGAGGTTTTAGAATTATGATCACCATTTCATGGAATTAACAATTGTTTTGTTTTAGTGGGAGATGATAATGACGAGATGTTCATGCCACCAAAAATGGAGGAGGATGAATATTCTCCATTTGGAGGGAAAGGTGGCCTATTCAGTGGTGGCAAAGGCCTGTTTGATGACGATGACGAGGTAAGTTTTTATGTTTGTTACCACATTTAGGCACTTAAATACTTTGTAGAAATATATAAGTTTTAATACTAATTTAAAATAGTTCTGTTGGGTCATTGCTGAATTATTTTTCACAGGGTGATCTGTTTTCTGAGGCACACAGAAATGTGACTGTGGAAAATGAAGGCATGCCGAAAACTACAGGTGCCTTGAGCATGCAATTACCAAACTCTGAAAGATCCTCCCATTTCTTGCTTTGATGCCCATTAATTGTTTTATTTGACAGATTGTTGGGAAATGTAAAAATGTGAACACAGTGATAGTTTTTGTTTGTTGGTTTGCTTTTTGTAGAGAGTGTTAAAACTAGAAAAATACCTACAGGTGCAGTCTCTATTTTCCCAGGTAAACTAATTTCTCAATACTAAGTTGTGTCTTGTTTTTTATTATGATCTTACTTTAGGTTTTAGTGTGCTTAATTTTTTTACTTTTTCCTAGAAAACAGCCTCTTTGGCTCACCAAATGCTTCAGATTCATTAGAAAGCAAAGAGAATGGTACTCCTGTCAAAGTCAAAGTGCAGACAGCCCCAAAACATTCGACATTAGGAGGAGGAGGTCTCTTTGATGACAATGATGATGATGACTTTTTTAGTGGGAAGACCTTGAAAAAACCCACTTCTGGTAAGTGTTGGGACATGTGACCGTGGAATCTGAAATCACATCAGAGGTTCTCTAGTCCTAATGCAGGAATATTGAGTCTCTGTTTCCTTATTTAACAACAATAGAAGATATTGTTGTAATTACAGAAGATACTCTTGTAATTGACATAACTATACTACTTAGCTGGACAGGAGAAGCCCAAACCAAAGAAATCAATGGACCTGTTTGGGGGTGATGGAGATGAAGATGACGAAGGGGACATTTTCAGTGTTGCCACTTCTAAACAGAGCAAGAAAACTGTGGAGGGAGAAGAGAAAGTACAGCCGACTGAGAAGAAGGTAGGTTTGCATAACGTAAAACAACATGGTCATAGCAGGCAATAGCCAATAGGCTACATGCTTGTGCAGCCAGTACCACAGCTTTCCAGGTGTTACCTGGATGTTTGAATAAAAAGTGCTTGTGGAGATAGACGGGAGTTAAATAATCTGCAAGTAAGACCAGAATGACAAAGCAAAGTAATTATCACATTATCACAATTATCACAAAGTAACTTTTCCTCAAAAAATGTTTTTGACTTTTCAACATGTTTTACAAACATGCTTCAGTTTTCTATTTTGGAATTTGTAAAAACTTTAACAACTTCTTTTCATACTTAACAGACATGTCTTAATGTCTAATAGGCTATGTTACAGAAAAGTTGTTATAAATTATATAGTTTGAATATTAATAATCAGACTTAATGGAAAAGGCAAAACTGACTTTCTTTTCCACAGTGACTTATGTTAGAAGCGTTAATGGATAAGGTTATTGCATTATATTGTCGTCCTTGCTCACGTGAGACGATAGTCGATACGCTGACGGCAATATCAATATTAAAATAAATAAACATTCGTTGCCTATTTGACTCACCTGAGTTGCTACTTCTTCTCTCCTCTGGGTGTCTGAGTGCAGGAGACTTGAGTGAAAGCTTTGCAAAAAAAAAGCTCGGCTGAGATGCCCCAGCCACATTTATACATTGACGGAACAGAGTGTGGATTATTTTGTGACCGCCGTATCTCTGTGCGTCTTTTGTCCTGCACTTCTTACAAAGCAATTGAATGACACTACCAGCACTACTCAGTAATCTAAGTGTGCAGAATTGTGCATCCCTGCCAATATCTAGTGTTTGCTTAACAATAATTTAGATCAGAGAAGAAGCGTATCGCTCCATAATTTGTCTGGTTTAGACAATGTGGTGTAAGGAGTCAGTAGTTCAGTAAGGTAGAGAGGAGCAAGGCTGTGGAGTAGGTGTGGGCCACAATATCGATATTGCGATATATTGTCGTCCTTGCTCACGTGATACGATAATCGATACGCCGGCGGCAATATCGATATTTAAATTTAACGCCATGGTGACTCACCAGCGTCGCTACCTCTCCTCTGGCGCTGCTCAACTTGATTGATTGACTTGGAGAGCAGAAGAAGATGCTTGTTTTGCTCTAAACTTTGAAACTGCAACAGTTGGATGCAAAAAAGCTTGACTGAGACGCCCCAGTATGAGTTTGACTTTTAGAACATTGATGGAACAGAGTGGATTATTTTGCGACGGCTGCGTCTCTGTGCATCTCTCACAACCAGCGAGTCGTTCAGCTCGAGTACACACACAGATTGCTGGAGAGCTTCTTTAAAAAGGAGGAAAGTCTAAGTAGTGCTTTGAGTAAGTAAGAACTCAGAGTTTTAAATATAGTGTAGCTTTTGGAGGGACTTAGAAGGGAGACAGGTGGACAGAGAGTTGCAGTAGTCAATTCGTGACATAACAAAGACATGGACTAAAATATGAGCATCACTGCTGGACAGGGAAGGTCGAAGACAAGCAATATTTCAGAGGTGATAAAAAGCAGTTTTAGAGAGGGACTTAAAGTACGACTCAAAGTTTAGTGAAGTGGCAGATTTTACTAATACACCATCAATACTGATTGAGAAATTGGAGGACCGAGAGAGTATGGACTTTGGACCAACATGTAGCATTTCAGTTTTATCTGTGTTCAGCTGTAAGAAGTTTTAAGTAGTCCAAGGTCAACGATATTGTGCGATATATTGTTTATAGCTGAATCGTGATATCATTATTGTGGGCCACGTATTGCATATCGTATTGTATCATGAGAGACCCTGCGATTCCCACCCCTAGAGGGCCCAAAGTGTGGCAAGCAAATGTCCCCCACACACTTACACCACCACCATCAGCCTGAATTGTTGACGTAAGGCAGGGTGGATCCATGTTGTTTACACCAAATTCTGACCCCACCATCTGAATTTTACAGCTGAAGCTTCGACACGTCAGACCAGGCAATGTTTTTCTAATATCTGTATCCAGTTATAAGATAAGATAATCCTTTATTGTCCCACAAGTGGGAAATTTCACATGTTACAGCAGCAAAAATCACACACAATA
>JBBIGC010000145.1:13947508-13959442 GCA_037576955.1 Lepidarchus adonis
TTCTGTAACTCACGTCCGCGCGTGTGGGTTTGTGTGTGTGTGTGTGTGTGTGTGTGTGTGTGTGTGTGTGTGTGTGTGTGTGTGTGTGTATGTATGAGTATGTGTGTGTGTGTTCCTTGATTATTTCTTACTGTAAGACACAATAGAAACAGCCATAAAATCAGAAAATACAATTATATACAATGTAAATTATGTGAACCTTTTGGATTTCTGCATTAATTTGTCATAAAATGTGAACTGATCTAAGTCAAGAGTGTTGACATAAACATAATGTGCCTATAATAATAATACAAACATTCTGATCTTTTTTTGTCTTATGTCCTGTGAACAACCATTAACAGCTCATATTGTTAGTGGAAAAATATATGTAAATTGATAACAGGTAGATCTCATAGCATAGCAGCAGAAACTTCAACCAGGCACCTCCTGTAGTTGTGGATCAGACCTGCACATCATTCACGAGGAATCTGTGAAATTTCCCACTTGTGGGACAATAAAGGATTATCTTATCTTATCTGATCTTATCTTAGCCCTTTCCACCTGGCAGAACTGCTTTAACTCTTCTTATATTCTTTGGATGTCTCATGTATGTCTTCATTCCATAGCATCTCTGGTGGGTTGAGGTCTGGGCTCTGATTGGGCCACTCCATAAAGGATTTTGTTTTCCTAAAGCCATTCGTTGTGGACTTGCTCCTGTGTTTTGAGTCATTGTCCTGTTACATTACCCAACTTCTACAGAGTTTCAACTGATGTACAGACATTCTTACATTATCTTGAGTAATTTTTTATACACTTGGGAATTCATCTTCCCTTCAGTGATTGTAAGCTGGCCAGGACCTGATGCAGTAAAACAGGCACAATTAATAATTTTTTTCCCCATACTTTATGATTGGGTTAATGTTTTCATAATTACATAGTGACCTTTTTATGCCAGATGTAGTCCTGTGTTTTTCCCAAATAGTTTCTTCAGTTTGCATAACATTTTGCATCAATGTTCTTTTTAGTGAGCAGCAGCTTCAGACGTGGTGTCGTGCCATAGACACCTTGCTTGTTCAATGTTTTATGTACTGTATACTCAGGAATACAGAGGCCAGTTCCAATTATGCCTTCAATTATTGGCAGTCTCTTGGGGTTTTTCCTTTACCTCATTGATGAGAAATTGCTCTTGGAGTAATTTTGACTGGGTGCCTACTTCTTGATAAAGTATCCACAGTCCCAAAGTTTCTACATTTGTAGATCTGGTAGCCTGGTGAATGTCTAAAGTCTTTGTAACACTTTCCAGCTTTAAGTAAACAACAATTCTTGATCGTAGATCCTCTGAAAGCTCTTTTTGGCCAAGGTATGACTCACATAAGCGTATTCTTCTTGTGTATAGAAAAGTGTTTTTTAATTAGCTCTGGTCCACACCTCCAAACTAATTTTCTTAACAAGCCTCCAGGTGTGCTAACATCTGATTTCAATTTGCTCCATTGAGGTTATTATATCCAATATGAATTGTTTATGGTTGTTTTTCAAAAATATTTTTTGTGTTATTGTTTTAAGCACATTATGTTTGTCAATACCCTTCTCTTAGATGAAGATCAGTTCACATTTGATGACAAATTAATGCAGAAACCATGAAATTTCAAAAGAGTCATATTTGTTTTCTTGCCACTGTACATAAACAAAGCTAAATCATATAAGCAAGCTGAGCGTCAGAGATTTTGAGCATTGCAACTAGTGTATAGTAAGTAAAACCAGATTTTAAGCGTCCTGAAGCATAATGCAGTTATTAGTGGCATTCAGACCCTGCACTGCCACAGTAGAAACCACAAATGCACAAGTCACACTAGAATCAGACTGTATTCAGTGGAAACAAATGCATGTCTTCATAATGCGTTTATTAACAACATGCACACACATTGACACATGCATATGATGTGCCATTTCTTTCAGCTGATACTTTTTCTTCCATCTCTGTCCAACATTTGGTCTTTCACTGTTCTTCTCAGCTTTACAGTCTTAGGCATAAACTCTGCAGAAACCCAATCCTAGCCCTCAAGCATCTGTCAGCCCTTTGCAGTGTGCGTATGTGTGTGCGTTCTATACAATGTGTTCCAGGCTTAACTGTGATGAGGTAATGACATCTTGCTGTGCTGTGAAACGCCCAACCTCTGCAGGCCTTCACAGCTGTATCTGATCCTCAGTATGCAGCCCACTCCCCTGGTGAGGGTGGAGAAAAACTTCTTTGCAAATTTCACGTCATCCAGTTTTTATAAATCAAACTTTGACTTTAGATCCAAGTAGTGCTGGCTGATATACTGTTCCGATTTCATGAACCGATTTACTGAAAAGAGGACAAAGCAGAAACACTCAACTAGCTTCTTAAAGTAGTGTTCACTTTGTAAATGTTGACAATTGAGAGTATTTTTACAGGACATCCTTGTAAATTAAATTCACTAATCTCAATGGATTGTTCCTGGATAAATAAAGATTTAATAATAAATTTAGTTGGAAAAATGCTGCAACAGTCATATGTCCAGCTGGACTGTCCAACCAATTCAGCAACACAGAGGAAAAAATCTGCAAAGAGGAAAACAACTCAATGAAAACAATCTTTCATTCAAATGGTGAGTTTATTTTAACAGTGAGAGATAGAATATCAAAAAGAAAATCGAGAAAATCACATTATATCAAATGAAGGTTTGTGTATATACAGTAAAAGGAGGAATCTTGGTCCACTCCTCTTTGTAGATTGGCTGCAAATCAGTAAGGTTTTGAGGCTGTCACTTAGCAACTCAAAGCTTCAGCTCCCTCCATAGGTTTTCTATGGGATTAAGGTCCAGTGATTGGCTAGGCCACTCCATGACCTTAATGCGCTTCTTATTGAGCCACTACTTTGTTGCCTTGGCTGTATGCTTTGCATCATTTTCGCACTTTGAGACCCATCCACAACCCATTTTCAGTGTCCTGGCAGAGGGAAGGAGGATGTCACTCAAGATTTTATGGTAGGTGGCCTCTTCCATCCTCCCTTCGATGCAGTAAAGTCCTGTGCCCTTGGCAGAGAAACACCCCCAAAGCATAATGTCTCCACCTCCATCCTTTAAAGTCGAGATGTTGTTCTTGAGGTCATAGTCAGCTTTTGCCTTCCTCCAAATACAACGAGTTGAGTTAAGGCCAAAGAGCTCAATTTTGGTCTCATCTGACCACAGCACTTTCTCCCAGCAGCACTCATTCAGGTGTTCATTGGCAAACTTCAGACAGGTTTTAACATGTGCCTTTTACTGCAGGATTTTAATTCATTATGGAGTAGTGTGTTACCAATAGTTTTCTTGGTGACTATGGTCCCATCTCCCTGAGATCATTGACAAGCTCCTTCTGTGTAATTCTAGGCTGATCTCTCACCTTTTTACCCCACCAGGTGAGATCTTGCATGGAGCCCCAGAACGATATCGATTGATGGTCATTTTGTGTTTCTTTCATTTTCGAACAATTCCACCAAAACCCAGTTTCTTGCTTATGGCATCTTTTTTTTCGATATTCTATCTCTCACTGCTAAAGTAAACCTACCATTAAAATTATGGGGTGATGGGTATGGGAAAACTTACAAAATCAGTGAAGGTCAAATAATTATTCCTTCCACTGTATACAGTATATATACTGCAGGTAAAATAAGTTTTGAACACATCATCAATTTTCTTAGTAAATATATTTCTAAAGGTGCTACTGACATGAATTTCTCATCAGATGTTGGTAACAACCCATCCAATCCACACCTGCAGATGAATCAAAACATAGATGTCCATACATTAAGTTATGTGTAATAAAATTGAATGACACAGGGAAAAAGTATTGAAGAACAGAAGGTGGAAAAAAGCATGGAAATTCATGACACTAGCTGAAATCTATCAGTAATTAGAAAGCAATCCTGACACTCTGTGCAAATTAATATCAGCTGGTTAAGTCCCAACTAATGCCTATAAAAATGTGTCCCATTACTAAGGTGTCACACAAGAAACATCTTGTGATGGGTAAAACCAAACAGCTATCTCAAGACCTTCACAACCTTATTCTTGCAAATCATACTGATGGCATTGGTTACAGAAGAATGTCTAAACTACTAAAGGTTCTAGTGAGCACTGTTGAGGCCCTAATCCAGAAGTGGAAAGAACATCTTTTCACCATAAACTGGACACAACCAGATGCTCCCTGCAAGATTTCAGACAGAGAGGAGTGAAAAGAATTATCAGAAGTGTTGTTCAAGAGCCAAATACCATGAGAGTTTCAGAAAAACCTGGTACAATTGTTTAAAAGAAAACAATAAGTAATGTTCTCAACTGCCATGGCCTGTGTATGTATGGACATGTGTGGTTTGGGTTGTTACTGACACCTGGTAAGAACTTTAAGCCAACAGCACCTTTAGAAAAATATTTACTTAGAAAATTGTTAGATGTTATATATTGTTATATTGTTATATATATTTATCGTGAAAAAGTTCAATATTTCTTGGCATTCCTTTCAGAAAGTGAAATTCATAAATAAATTGAAATAGAGTGAAATATTTCAAGCCTTTTTCTTGAAATTTCGATGATTATGGCTTACAGATAATAAAACCCAAAATTCACTGTCTCAGAAAAATTTTATATCACATAAGATTAATAAAAAATTATATTTTCTGGTAGATGCCTCAGTCTCAGTCCACTCATTGTGAAACTCTTCTCTTAATGCAAATTCTTGCATGGATTTTGCTTGGCAATCCTCTCAAGGCTGCAGTTGTCCTTGTTGCTGGTGCCCCTTTTCCTAACACACTTTTTCCTCCCACTCAACTTTCTATGAATATGCTTTGATACAGCTCTGTGAACAAACAGCTTCTTTAGCAATGACCTTTTGTGGCTTACCCTCCTTATGGATGGTGTCAATGACTGGCTTCTGGACACCTGTCAAGTCAGCATCTTCTCCATGATTGTGTAGCCTCCTGACCCAGACTGAGACCATTTAAAGGCGTAGGGAACCTTTGCAGGTGTTTTGAGTCAATTAGCTGATTAGGGTGTGACACCATGACTTTTCCAAGTTTTACTTTTTTGATAATTTTTTCACAATTTTCAAATTTTCTGAGAAATTTTGGGTTTTATTATCTGAAAGCCATAATTATCGAAATTTCAAGAAATAAAGGCTTGACATATATTCTCTCTCTCTCTCTCTCTCTCTCTCTCTCTCTCTCTCTCTCTGTTGGGAACATGTTAGCTTGACTAGGAACAGAAATATTGCTTGTAGCGTCATCGGTCAGGGTCTGTCTAGCTGTGCTGGGTCTCAGTCTTGTATGTGGCAAGTTAAGACATTTATTCTTCAAAGCAGCAAAGTCAAAAAGTAGCAAGGCATTTAGTGAGAGCGCACTAAAAGCCTCTGAACTTCCAGTTGAACTTTTCAGCAGTATTACTTGCCGTAATTGGCCATTTAATCTCTGCAGCTAATAATCCCATCAACTAATAAGCTGCAGAGTTAAATGCCGAAATGTACTTGGAAGAATGTGTAACATCCTTTTTTCAGTATCAGCTTTTAACATTTACAATACATGTGAGAAGCTGACCATGTAAAAATCTCACATCAAACAAAACAGTTCATATATGCTTTATTGGGGTGTTTTATATTGTTTTACTAGGTCAAATGTCAAAGTGCATAAAAAACTGATAAATAAATTGCACATTTTCATTCCAGTTTCTGTCTGGCTAATATTTGCAATAGGTTGTATTGTTCCATTTGGTGTCAGTCCAGTTAAAACAAGTTATGTTAGGTCTGTTACATGTTCTTCTGATATTTAATATGAGTATTCAGAATGCACAAGTTTATTACCTATATGAACACAATTTTAAAAAGCTATGTCTGCACTGTCTCAACATATATTATCAGTTAAGCAACTGCAGGTGAGGAGGAGTGTCAACTGAAGATTCAGTCTTTAATATTCAATGCCTTAACTGTACCATTAGTTTCTTCAGAGTTTTTTTGCATTTGTGAAGTCCTCATAAGAAAGCAAGAGTAAACAAATGCACTTCTGTCTCATTATTCAAATTCAGGTACACAAAACCTTGGCAACGTCATGGACACGATTGCTTAGACAACACACTGGCCCTGAAAGCGTCAGAGTTTTGCAGTTTTTGGATGTGGGTGGTCCTTGCACAAAAGACCCTGATGAGTTTAGTAACTTATTGTGACTATGGGAAGAGCCAGTGAAACCTTTACTGTAGCCTCAGTCTGTATGCATTAATCACAACATGGTTCATGTTCAGCCTGACCCCTGAATGAACCACTGAAGCCCCCAAGGCAGTCTCTTAGTTAGAACAACATGTTTTGAATGAGATCCAGATTTACCAGGGGTTTATGAGCAATTAGCTGGTGTTCAGAGGCCACGTGTTAAGGCCTAGTATATGTCTTAGTGTGTATGTATTGCACCTCAGCAAATTTTAATGCTTAAAGTGTGACATTCTCTTAATGTCAATTGCTTGCCAGTCATGGCATAGAGTTCACTGACTTCAGCCACCACATAGCCAAGGCTCAGGAAGCATTTGGATGAATACTTCAATATTAAAACTGACATGCCTTAGAGCTAATACGGCATATGTGGGGTTATAATAGCTATGTGTTGTTGAATTTTGTGTTTTAGGCTTGTTAGGTGCTGAACAGTCTATATTGTAGGACATTGGACACAAACCTGACAGGGCCCAGGGAAATATCAGGTTTTCAGCCAAAAGCTCAATGCAAAATTTCCCCCCTTTTTTGGTAATTTTGCTTAAAGCATTTTTAAGCATTTCTGCAGCAGCAGTGCAGAGGGGAACTTTAGCACAGAAAGACTAACAGCTGGAACAGCTGTTGCCTGCCAGGTACAATCAGTAATTCCACAAACACATGGATAATACAGTGGGGCAAAAAAGTATTTGGCAGCCACAGATTCTGCAAGTTGTTCCACTTAAAAAGATGAGAGAGTCTGTTATGTTCATCATAGGTACAATTCTACTGTGAGAGACAGAATGCAGAAATTACAGGATTTTACATTGTATGTATGTACAAAGAATGTATTTGTATAATGGTGCATAGAATAAGTATTTGGCCAATGACAAAAGTTCACCTCAATACTTTATAATGTAACCTTTGTTGGTCAAACGTTTCCTGTAGTTCTTCACCAGGTTTGCACACACTGTAGCTGGTATTTTGGTCCATTCTTCCATGCAGATCTTCTCAAGAGCTGTGATGTGTTGGGGCTGTTGCTAGGCAACTGTTGCTTTCAACTCCCTCCACAGATTCTGTTTTGGATTGAGGTCCATAGACTGGCTAGGCCAATCCAGAATCTTGAAATACTTTTTATGTAACCACTCCTAATGTTTCCACCCCCATGCTTTACAGTGGGTATGGTGCTCTTGGGGTTGAAACTCAGCATTCTTCTCCCTCCAAACACAGCGAGTGGTTTTTATACCAAAGAGTTCCATTTTGGTCTCATCTGACCACATGACATTCTCCAAATCTTCCTCTGGATCATCCAGATGGTCTCTGGTAAACTTTAGACAGGCCTAGACATGTGCTGGGTCGAGCAGAAATTTAATCCATGGCAACAAAATGTGTTACTAATAGTAACCTTTGTTACTGTGGTCCCAGGCTGTTTCCTCATCATTTGTACCCCTCAAGGTCAGATCTTGCATGGGGCCAGAGGTTGCGGGAGATTGTCAGTGATCTTGTATTTATTCAATTTTCTAATAATTTCTCCAACAGTTGATCTCTTCTCACCAAGCTGCTGCCTATTGTAGATCGGCTCATCCCAGTCTTGTGCAGGTGAACAATCTTGTCCCTGGTGTCGTTAGACAGCTCTCTGGTCTTGTCCATGGTGGAGGTTGGAGTCTGACTGTTTGAAAGTTTCTTTTATGCAGATAACGAGTTCAAACAGGTGCCATTAATACAGGTAATGACTGGAGGATAGAAGAGCTTCTTAAAGAAGAAGTAACAGGTCTGTGAGAGCCAGAATTCTTCAACTTGCAGAATCAGTGGCTGCCAAATACTTTTTTGCCCCATTGTAAACACTGTTTTCCAGCAGTACATTTTCAGTCACTCAAATCAACCCTTTGGCATCTACAAAATGTGAAGCGCTTGTAAACATTACTTACTGTAAGATATCGCTGATATTGAGTACATGGTTCAGGTTTGGGTTTGTGCAGGTGTGTAAGTTATACTGTATTGCAAAACCATAACAACATGCATTTTAACTATAAGTTTGATTTGTGAAAGCAAAAGTATTTTAAAAAAAGTATGAGTATTTGGGTTCTAAGTAAAGTTGGATTTTTAGCATGTGTACACATTACCACATTTCAGTATCCATGTTGTTAATATTAACTTCTATGAGCCAATATGCATGTTTGTCGTAAATTAGATTCCAAATGCTTATCCATAAGTTATTAAAATCATGATATTTCTGATACATGTATCAATAATCTGATATATTCAGTAATTATGGTAGGAATTGCCATAGAGGTGTAAATATGATACTATCCCAATATTTGACTCACGCAACAATACTATTGTGATTCCTTAACTTGAAAGCAGATGGGAAGTCTCTGCAACCGTCTTAGTGCCTCTGACTTACAGTTAATGCTGTGATGCAAAAGAAGATCAATGTCTTGCACTATCATGTGGGCATCAGAAGCAGTTTATTTTTTTTAGAGTTTGTACCTAAATAAAAGTTGCACATTTAAAATTATAAATAATATTGGTTAAATAAATATTGATACTTGGTACTGTTGTATTGGAATAATATTGTCCCATAAAATATTGTGATACTACACTAAAAAAAATGTCCCACCTTTCTCCCATTTCTGGAACCTCATTCTAGCCACACCTACTTTTTTAGCTTTTAGTTCCTATTTACCACCTGTCTCACACTGCATTAACAATGTAGTCATTACCCCCATTCACCTGTTTCTGATCTGGTGAAGAAACTAGAACAATAGTGTCACAGCAGCCGATCAATGGATCAGTTTACTTTGCTTTGTGAAATGGGCACTGTGTGGTTAGGGGGGGGTGTTCTACGCTGCTGGTCTTGTTTGTGTCTGGGCATTGTGTCATCTGCAGGGGTCATAGTCTGGAATTTGTCCACTGATCACAGGCTTAGTGGACAATAGGAAAGCAATGACAATATACTTGTTTCTGGTTCAGTCATTAAGTATTCCAAATGACATGACTCATGCCTCCTCAGTAGAAAATGTTGGTTGTTTTTCTGGGAGTAGCACTTTGAATGAGAATAAACTAACACTTTAAATAATTATTGGTAACCTTCAGGGGTAGAGATGGTATACGGATATTATCAGATATTGATATTGTATATTGGAAAAATTAAATAATCCAATCTCTATTTAGCAATGTAGATGTAAATATGTAATTACACAATTAATATATATGTACATTACTTATTAAAAGGGTTGATTCTGCACTGTTTGTATTTGTTTCAGCATCAAGCAATGACAGAAACTTGACAAAAATGTTGTTGCTTTCTACAAATTGTATACAGAACAGTATCTTTCCTCCAGTTCATCATTTTCATGAAGACTTCTGTTTGGCTTACAAACGCAAATGTTTTTTAAATGAAAAGTGTATGAGAGACATGTGTAATATATATACCGTAATACAATATAAATGATATAAAATCATATTTTCATTATTGTCTGTAAAATTTGTGACTTGTATTAAACCTGTCCATTTCTGAATTGGATGAAATAGCTGATTTTGTATGAAATGACCTATGAAAGCTGTGTTTTATTTTGAATGAAAAGAATTTCTCTTTAGCAAAGTGCAAAAACCACGAGCATAATGATGAACTGTTTTTTATTCTATTCAGTCTTTGCTGTTCTTCAGTGCCAGACAGCAGTGGTGAGAATGCCATAGCAAAACCAACGTAAGATATTAACAAGCTCAGTCCCATTAACTACTACCTACTGGCCAGAGAACACCCACATAAGCTATGGGGAGTAAACCAAGGCGGTTTGGCTTACAGAAACTCTATATTTTATGTCCTCATGCTGAATATGTCGTCTTGCACCATGTCAGTTTTTTGTGTTTTTGTAAATTGGTATAAATGAAATGAAATTAAATATTATAAATACACACATTGCAGACTTAACTCATCTATCAGCATTACTTTTAATATAAAGATATTTTTTGCTGTTTCATACACAATATCATTTAAATCTTTAAAGCCAGACAGCCAAGTAATGTCATAAAGTTGTTTAATAAAATAATTTTGTCAGTAAGGATGTTGACAAGAAGATCTTCATAGATAAATAATATGCTATAATTATCTGTTTATATTTTTACAGTTTAGAGATATGTATGTTTAAACATAAAATATATATTTTTGAAGATCAGAGAATGCTGACTTACAAATAAAACTGTAAATTACCGGTAAGTAAATAACCATCTCCCTTCCATGACAGTTATTAAGAAGGATATAATAACTAGAGGTGTACTAACTACTTAACTGCTTATCAGATTCTTTTTGTCAGTAACATGTCTGCTATAGAGCAAAAAAACATTGTTCTGCCAAAAAGAACCTGATCTCTGTCAATCATGGTGGTGGATCTGTGATTGTGTTGTGCTGGGTTTTTCTTTAGAATTCATTGACATTTTATTTGGGATACATTACATTGGGGAATTAAAAACCAGAGCATCTCAGATAAAAAATCTGTCTTCCTCTGTCAGCAATAAATGTAACTGACATTTTTTTTTATTGGAAAATGGTCCTTAAACATCTTCCACCTCAGTCAACGTAAAAGACTGTTACTGTACCCTGACAAAGAAATGGTGCCCAAGCCTAAACTTTAAGCATCAAATTTGTTTTTGATGAAAATGTTTAAGGATGGGTTTTTAGTTAAAAAAAACCATTCTCTCAAAACTGTTTCCAGACTCTGCAGTTATTTGAGTTATTAGTCCTGGAGGCCTTAGAGTCCACAGAGGCACCAGCTCTGACTCGAGCCTGTCACATGTGCGTACTTAGACAAGTCCCCACTAATACAGCAATGAACCTGTAAGTCAAGACCTAGCTCTACACATCCATACATGCTTGATAGAAGCTCCTGGGGGCAATACATGGCAAAAACGAACCCCTTACCTTATACAGTTGAAATCAGACATTTACATACATTGTATAAAAAGACAACTTTTTTTCTCACTGTCTGATATTAAATCAGACAAAACCTTTTCAGTTTTAGGTCTGTTGAGATTCCCATATATTTGATAAATGTCAGAATAATGAGAGAGAGAATTTCTTACAGTATGTTTTATTATTTTCATCAAAGTCAGAAGTTTAAATACATTTGCTTAGTATTTGGTAGCATTGCCTTTAAACTGTATGATTTTACTCAAACGCTTTGTGGTTTCTTCCACAAGCTTCTCACAATAATTTACTGGAATTTTGGCCCATTCCTCCTGACAGAACTGGTGTAACTGAGTCAGGTTTGTAGGCTGCCTTGCTCTCATCTTTTCAGCTCTGCCTACAAATCCTCTATGAGACTGAGATCAGGGCTTTGTGATGGCCACTCTAAATCATTGACTTTGTCCTTAAGCCACTTTGTAACCAATTTTGCGGTTTGCTTAGTGTCATTGTCCATTTAAAAGATCCATTTGCGTCCAAGGTTTAACTTCCTGGCTGATGTCTTGAGATGTTCTTGTCCCAAAATGCCATCTATTTTATGAAGTGCACCAGTCCCTCCTGCAGCAAATATACATAATGCTGCCGCTCCCGTACTTCACAGTAGAGATGTTTTCCTCTTTTCTCCAAATGTAATGATGGTCATTTTGGCCAAACAGTTCAATTTTAGTTTCATCAGACCACAGGACATGTCTCCAAAAATTAGGGTCTTTGTCCCTGTGTGCATTTGCAAAGTGTAATCTGGCTTTTTATGTCACTTTTGGAGTAATGCCTTT
>JBBIGC010000145.1:13959542-14000229 GCA_037576955.1 Lepidarchus adonis
GCCGGGGAGAGGGAAGTCTGGGTATCTCTGTTGAAGCTGCTGCCCCCGCGACCCGACCTTGGATAAGCGGAAGAAAAAAAATGGATGGATGGACAGTCCTCATCATCATGCTGTTCACATTTTGACATCATGAGACCAAGACAACATGTCCATTTAATCAAGGGTTATATCATTATGTAGAGACTCGTAACTCTGTACCCAAGAACCTCAATAACCTGAGGGCCGTCCTTCAAGAAGAGTGGGATGTTATGCCTCAGCAGGCAAAAAGTCGATGTGTGAACAGCATGAGACATCGTTGTCAAGCTGTAATTGATGATTGGAATGAAGAAATCACAATTGCATGCTTCTAATTAAATGCCCTACTTTCATGATATCACTGTAGTTTTCCATAAATTTCACCCGATTTTTTTTGTGAGTAGTGTGTATATATACAGTTGTGATCATATGTTTACATACCCTGACAGAATTTATGATTTCTTGGCCATTTGTCAGAGAATATGAATCGTAACACAAACTTTTCTTTCATTCATGGTTTGTGGTTGGCTGAAGCCATTTGTTGTGAAACAAACATTAAATCATAATGATAATAGAAACTACCCAAATTACCCTTATCAAAAATTTACATAACCTGGTGATTTGGCCTGATAACCTGCACATGACACAAACGGATTTGAATGGCTATTAAAGTTAACCATCTTCACCTGTTCTCTGCTTGTAATTAGTGGGTGAGTATAAAAGGTCAAGGAGTTTCTGTACTCCTGACAGACCCTTGCATCTTTCATACAGTGCTGCACTGATGTTTTTTTAATTCTAAGTAATGGGGAAAGCAAAAGAATTGTCAAAGGGTCTGCAGAAAACAGGAAAGGAATATAAAAAAAATTCAAAGTAATTGAGAATGCCAATCAACAGTGTTCAAACTCTAAATAAGAAGTGGAAAATTAAGGGTCCTGTTAAAACCAAATTACGATCAGGTAGACAAACTGAAGTTTCAGTCACAACTGCCAGGAAAGTTCGGGATGCATTGATATTGCAGTATGAAAATGATCCAAAACACAAGGCCAAGTTGACCTGTAATTGGCTACAGCAAAATAAAGCGAAGGTTCTGAAGTGGCCATCTCAGTCTCCTGACCTTAATATCACTGAGCCACTCTGGGAAGACCTCAAATGTGCAGTTCATGCAAGACAGCCCAAATATTTGGCTTTTTGCAGCAATAATGGGCAGCTTTACCATCTGAGAAGATAAAGAGCCTTATTCTTATCTACCACAAAAGACTTTAAGCGGTCATTGATGTTAAAGGGGGCAATACACAGTATTAAGAAGTGGGGTATGTAAACTTTTGATCAGGGTCATTTGGATAGTTTGAGTTGTGATTATGATTTAAAAAGAGTAAACACAGATGATTAATAATAAATGGCTTCAGCCAAACACTAACCATGAGTGAAAGAAACGTTTTTGTGTTATCATTCATATTCTCTGAAAAATGATTAAGAAATCATTATGTATGGATATGTAAACTTATGAGCACTGCATATATAATGCCACAAAGTAAAAGAAATGTAAATGTTTTTTGAAGGCTCATATAATATTTTGATAGGCTATCAATAAATATAATATCTGCAGTATTTACAGTGTTTCACAAACGCATTGGTCACATACCGCTTCCTAAAATCTGGATTGGAAGGTCAGACTTGCTTCAAGCTTCTTTTTTCTTGCCTCCTGACCTGTATATTATTCCCTAAAATTTATAGGAGTGCAGCTGCAACAGAGACCATTTCAGTCTGGGCAATTTTGTGTTAATATTCATAAAACTTTATTGCAACTACACTTCTGTAATTTTTAAGGCATCACCTACCGGTCACATAATGTCAGCAGAAGATGTCTGAAGTCAATCTGTCAATCCAGAGTAAAACTGTTTGGGATACTGCTATGTTTTTTTCTTTTATTGGTTATAATGTACAAATCAAAACCTACAAACCATAGAAAACCATAGAGTAGGGGGGTCTGGATGTGGCTCATCAAGGCAAAACTTTTAACTAGTACAACATAGTGATCTTGTAGTACTACATAGTACATTCTCACAGCAAATGCAAACTTTTTGTTTATTGCATAAACAACTTTATGCACAGCTCACTTTGTACTGCTTAACTGTTTGCATATAAAGTTCTCTTTTATTACTGTAAATGTTATTTTTGTTACATATGTGTTTTTTTCACTAAAGCTACAAATCAGTGTTTATTTAGTTATTTATTTTATTTTATTTATTTAATTTTTTATTATTTTTTTTCCTGTCCTGTCCTGATAGTTTGGCAAACAGTATGGTAATTCTGGTGCCTGTAGTGTCAGTGCAGTTTTGCTCTACAAGAGGGGGAATCTAAGATTCTTCCTAAACTAGCAAGAGTTTTGGTTGTTCCCCCCCTTTTGCCAAATAGACTTTATTAATAAATCTTCAGCAACAGAGTGGACAGGCAGAGACAAACACATCAAACAGAGACAAACAAACAACAAAAGAGAAAAGAGAGAGAGAAAGAAACAATGGGGGGGAGACAAGGAGAATATCATGGTTAGACTATATCAATATTAGCAGCAAAAGCAATGGCAACATATCTACCTACATTTGTAATAATTAATTATTATAATAGTGTGATGAAACCAGAGCGTTTAGATTTTCAGACTCATCAGTGATAACACATTTCACAAGTCACATAACCCTCAAGCTCATAGTTGTCTGGCTCATAGCTGTGTTGGTCAAACATTGTAAGTTCTGCACAGCCAATCAAAACATTAATCTTGTCTTTAAAAATTTTCAGTCTTGTAAAACTTTTTCTTTAAACTGCAAGTTTTTTAACACTGAGTAAAACACTTTTTAATTTTGGGAATATATTCACCCTTTATATGACCCATTGAGGAGTACATAGTATGTTCTATTGAAGTAGTATGGCAATTAGCAGTTAATGGTGAGATTGAGGTTGCACAATTTGGTGGTTTTACTGAAATGTGACTGTCATTAATTGCACAGAAGCCTGCAAGTCCTGTAAAACCTAAAGAAACCTCAAGGATTATGACACTTCAAGTAATGTTTCATTATTGATTCTTTATTTCTGTCGCTTCTTTCAGAGTCCTTTCAATTTCTCCAACATGCCTTTGCTGCAGCATCCTTTTTAATTTTCTATTATTAAAAGCAACAAATCTTGGAAAATACTTTTTGGCATCCAAGTCAGTTCCTCAGAAAGTTTTAAGCCTGTATTTTGATACTGTGTTAGTGTTTTCACTATGTGAGCACTGAATACTGCATGTGTCTTTTCTCTTGTGACTTATAACTGATGCATTTGTTGCTGATGCGTTTGTTCTCTTCTCTCCTTGTCTTTGGCATGTCCAAAAATTTAACTCTTTGAATGAAATGTAATATTTCCCCTTTTTCATATTTGTGCAGCCTGCTTTTGCCTCAGAGCATATGTTCAGTTTCCTTTTAATTTCTTTGAACTAATGCAGAACAGCCCTGTTTTCACTGATGATAATTTTTTATGCGCAGTTTAAGTTTCATTTCATATCTGAGCTTTTAAATCTCCTCTTTCCCCTCAGGCTAACTTGGCAATAAACCCTGCCAGCCTCCTGCCAGGAGCAGGGTCAAAGGTGCCAGGAGCGGTCAGTGTAATTTCTAGCCTGGCATCCTCCCATTCACCCCAAGCAACAGGGTCACTGCCAAGCTCCACTGGTCCCCTGGAACCTCAGGCTCCCAGTGAGGGAGGAGTAAACTTTGACACACCAGCTCAGGTCACCACACTACAGAATGCCAACAGGGTGGGTCAGACAGTGTCTCTGCATCTTAGACAGGCTTTGACAAAAACATGTCATACATTATGATATTGTGTGGCTGTTGAATACTCTGGGAATGCATGACACATTTTTAAAGCTATTTGGTTCATGAAAGTAACAGAACAGTCATCAAAAGATATCAGAATTTTTTTCAATTCAAATGTAAAATTGAGGTTTTCTAAAATGGTTTATGTATTTTTTTCAGCATTTTGCTGTATTGTGTTTTCATCAAAGTGTATTAATTGGTATGAACAGCACATTTTCAAAGAATATATCTTGAGAGTTTACTTTGCACAGTTCGTTTTTAGCTTTCAAAATATTTAATGCATTTTAACGTGTTGATAAAAACTGATTCAAAATCTCCTCAGAGGAAGTCAATGTCATGAACATAGGGTCCCTACAGCATACATTGAGCAAGTTCTCACACTTAAAAAGTAATTTTTATCATAGGTATACCTCAACTATGAGAGACAGGACACTAGAAACAATCCTAGTTTAACCTGAACTAAGGCACAAGTGAACACCAAACAAAAAGCATAGGTACAAGATCATATCAATGCCTCAATGCCTGTAAATGCCTTAAATATTTGAAACGGCTTGTTGAAATTTGAACCTTTACAGAATAATATCAGAAGCTGAATATTAGAATGTGAAGAGTATCTCATCTAGTGTCCAAGGTTCTTGTCCTTATTTTCACCCTTGATTTACCTTTCATTGTGTAGAGAATTTGTAAAGACGGTGACTCTTTTCTTGTGCAGGATCGAGCTAAAGGTGCAACTCGGCGACGACCCCAAACACGAGCAGCAAGACACTTGGCAGCCCAACACTCTGAGGAAACGTACAGAGACTTCCAAGAAGAGAGCACTACTGCCCAGGCTACTTCTGGGGGGACAGCTTCTGCAATGCCCCCATTGAACCCTGTTTCTACCAGACCTTCTGCTCTCATCCTGCCTGTAACCACCACCTATATACCACCTGCACATAAACACTCTGATGCGTCAGTCAGGCCGAAGATGCCTACTGCTGCTGTTAAGGAGGACCTGTTTGCCTCAGAGGATCTTTTTGCTACTGTGTCTGTCCCTAAGCACACACCTTCCCCTCAACCTAAAACAAAGCCTTCTGAGACAGTTACTGATGTAACTTCCAAAAGAGATGCCAGTGTAGCCTCAAAGAAAGATCTCACTCCATCCATCTTCGATGACCATGGAGAGGACCTCTTTGCCAAAGTCAAGCCGAAGCAGGTCAAGAAGTCGAAGGCTGTGCCTTTTCTTGAAGATGATGATGATGATATATTCAGTGCAGAGAAGCGAAAGGACTCGAAGATGCTGGGTGATTCAACTAAATCTGACACTTTTCCGGTAACCTCATTTTCTATAACTTTGGAAACAATTCAGTGCACCAGAATTTTCAACACAGGTCAATTTAATTATTTTAATCCCATTCAGAATTTTTGCTAAAATGACAAATACACAATTGTGACCTATGTAACTATTGACTCAATAGTGGATTACAAACAAATAAAACAAAACTGGCTAAAATATTTTTAAAAATATTTATTTATTTTTTTTTTTTTACAGGAAGTTAGATCCTCTAAACACAAAGTCCTGACCTTAGCCCAAAAGAAAATAAATGTTGAAGAAAGTTCTGAAGTGAACACTTCAGAAACCTGCCAGTATATACCAGAGTAGACCCTGTATTGCATGAAGATACGGACTAATGCTTGTCCAGTTTAGTTGGACTTTTTGCCATTCACAGATATTTAATATTTGATTGTTCCCTCAATAAATAAACATCAAGTCTTAAGATTTGTTTCCCAATTTGTTTAATTGATCTCTCTTACTTGTAGTACCCATGTGAATTTCCAATTATATTTTAGTTCATTTATACATAAATATAGAAACTTCTCAATGTTTCACAAACTTTCAAGTGCCAATAGTTTCAAGTAGTTGAATAAGTCCTTAAGCACAAATGGCAATGTTTTAAGAACCATTTTAATTAAGGTTGTTGTGGGGTGTGTAAGTCCTAAGTGATTCCATCACTTATTTACTGTCTTTGCAGGATGAAAAGGAAACCACGTCTAAAACTCTTAAACATAAGGAAGGATCATCCTTGGATGCAAGCTTGTTTGATGATGATGTTGACATTTTTGCTGATCTGACTCCCACAACAAAGCCAAAAGGAAAAAAAGTAAAGAAGAAAATGGAAACTAAATCAATATTTGATGATGACATGGGTAAGTTCTTGCTACTGAAAGCACTAAAACTTTAAAATACACATGATCACAAACCGATCCAGTAGATGATCACTGCCTTTTCTGGTCCTCACAGATGATATTTTTTCATCTGGAAACACAAAACCAACAGCGGCCCCAGTATCAAAGTCTAAGAAGCCTCCTCAAGAACCCAGTTCAACAGAAGAATCAGGACACAATATTTTTGAGGATCCCCTTAATGTGCTTGGTGGGAACTAATTCTCTGAAATTCTCTGTACAGTTGTGTAGAAATCTTTATTGGATTCACAAAGACTAGACCATATTGTATTAACACTGTTCATAGGTAATTTATAATTCCTGAAAATCTCCTTATGAAGAATCGATAAAGGAACTTCTAATGGCATTTAGAAACTTATTAGTAAATTATATAGCTGCCACAAAGTGCTATTTTGTTTTTTTTATTTAGATTTTCAGCATAGCACTTTAAATATGAGATTATTAATTGCTCCATTTATATGCAGTTCATTTGAAAGAATACATTCCTCTAACATGGACAACTGTAAGCTTTCATTTGGATTGTTTTGCATCAGTTTGTGCCATATAACTCTTAATGATTGTCTTATGATTTGTGCTTACTGTCTTTTGAGGGTTTTATAAAGTTTTTGTGTTGCATGTGAAATGATTTTTGTAAACTAAAGAAAATATATTTTATAAAATTTACAATGACTGAAATTATTTGCTATTCAAAGCCTGACTATGCAGTGAAACACTACACTGTTTTTATTGTTGCGTTAGCAACTTCAACTACAGCCTGAATGGTGGGTTGAAAGGCAATGTGCTTAGTCATTTAACAGTAGTAGATATCAGAGTAGTTGTACAACATGTCAAAGTCACCATACAAGTTGGCCATCTCATCTCCGCCCTTAACCACCTCCAGTTCTTGTAGAGAATCCAACAAAGAGTAAGTAAATGTGGTTAAATATACAAACAAGGAATAGGATTATGATCTGAGTGGAACGTCTATTTAGAAGCTATGGCACTTAATAATGAATTGGTTTTTATTTAAGGTGAATAAGATCCATCAATTGGCCATCTTGAAGGACTAATGGGGTATTTTCATGAGAAAAACGTACTGTAAAACAATTTGAAGGACAAAAAATCGCCCTAAAACGGGGCTCACTGAAGAACCTAATTTTAATTGCAAATAGCATTAAATGTGGGGAGAGGACATCAGAGCAGCTCTCCTCCTGTCGAGCAGCCTCTCTAGGTAGACGATCACGTGTACACATGGCGTGTAAACTGTTGTTAGAAACCAGAGTGAACATCCGGGAGACGCCAGAAACTCGCTCCTGCACGACCAGACGTGAGGTAGCACCGCCCATACGGCAACGTTATTGGATCGGAGTCTTTTTAACTAACAAATGTTGATCTGATTCGTTCTCTTGCTTGTCAATCATTGTGTGTCACTATAGGATAATATTGCTCCCGTCTCCGGGAGAAAAGAGCGGAACGGTTCATGGAGGAGAGGACTGGACGACACAATAACAATGGTATTTAGACATGTGATAAATTAAACAATTCTTACATGTTTACTTTTCGTGAAAATTTGAGGTGGGGAAAAAGACTAAAGAATTTGCTATTTAACTGAAAACCGCGAGCTTAGCGTTAGCCGCTGTAACTTGCCTCTAGTTAGCTTTTGTGTGCTATCGTTACTCTGCATAACAATTTAGTTTAATTAGATACGTTGGCTAGCTCGGTGATTTCTGACTCGTGTACGCAGGCTACTCGAATTCGTTTCGGTTACAGATATACGCGTTATAACTGGACGTCCACCGAATGTTGTTTATTTGGCAGGGGGCGATCTCCCAGCCCACTCTTCACTACTGCATTTCAGCCCCAGCTGGGGGGTATTGTACGTGTAAGACGTCGCCGACTCCTGTTTAAAGCTTAAGAGTTTTCTCTGGTTTACTCTCGGTTTTGCTTTTCTGGCTCGGTTACTGGTTCCGACGCTTTAGTTCCCGGTTTATTTCCTCTGAGGCGTTTCAAAGTCAAATTATGGGACGTTGTTTTGTCGTTAAGGGAGTGTTACTTTAACCTTAAGTTGCGGTTTGACAAATAAAAGGTTTGGATTTCAGTTCATTTGCGTGAGTTCTCAGTAACTGCCACGATGCAGTTTTTGAAAATCGACAGTTTTATACCTACGTTTATCTATAGTGCAAGTGCTTGAACTGTACACGAAGTTTGGTGGTCTTTAGCTGTGCCATTTACAACGTAGGTGCTGTTTGCAGCAGTATTGTTTAACCATGCATTCACCCTTTGTATATTTAGCACCTGGAGCTTTACCTTCACGTTTGAGTTATGTAACACTATAATTGAGAGCATTACATGGTGGTAAGTGGTAAAAGTTTAATGAAGGTTACACCATCTCAGTTTGGTTGTGCTGAGCCTTAATCACAAGTTTGCATGGCCAGTCTGATTGCTGAATTGCTCTTGTTACCTCTTTTTTGAGCAATGTGCACTGTTTTTATGACACCACTTTTCAAACCTTGATTCATAATTTATATAATTACTGTACAATTAATGGTCCACTGAAGGTTTGTAAGCAAAAGTTAAAACAAATTTTGTAGATTTTCTTTCTGTGGTAATGGCACTGCTTTAACCACTAGGCCACCACTGCCCACAACTTTATACAAACGGTTGCTTGGGAAGCACTCTTCTTCATGCTGTATCACATGTTCTGCTAACTCTAGGAATGTTCCCTGTGTATCCACAGCATAGAGCTCTGTGCATGATGAGTGGCCACAAAGACCGTGGTGAGTCCACAGCCCTCACTCCTCCGCCTTGGGCAGGTTGAATCTCACGGTCTTCTTAAACGCCGGCATCTCCACACAAACATGGCTGACAAGCGGGAGCCACCATTTTTTAATGATGAGAACTTTGGGGTTGTCCACTACAAGCTGCCGTTCTATGAGACCATGGAACTGTTCATAGAGACTCTGACCGGAACCTGCTTCCAGCTGCGAGTTTCTCCATTTGAGACTGTCATTTCCGTCAAAGCCAAGATTCAGAGGCTGGAGGGTATGTGTGCTTTCATGAAACATATTTACTAGTGTTTTCTAATAGTTTAGATTTTTAGAATGTATGACTATAAATTCTCTCCTGGTTGGTAAGCATTCTAATGATCTCATTTTGTTTGGTAAGTTAGGTTGTAAACGTATCTGTCTTACATAATACACCATTAGTCGTCTGCTGAAACAGTGATGTGTAATAAAGAAGCAGCAGGTTGTCCTAATTTTGCGACAAATCCCAATATTAAATAAACCACATAGTGGTATACTGTTTTTAAGGTACTGCACTAAAACTTGTGAAATTTTAATAAATGTTAGCAGCTCTGTCATTCTTGCTCTCATTTTGTGTGCTTAGTGTGGCACAATACATTGATTGTTAGTTTGGTTTTGGCTTGTAGCAACAATAAGTGACTAGAGTCTTCTAGCAAAATGTGAGTGTTCTACTGACCAACTCTGCTTGACCATACAAACACTCATCTGGAACAGCAGTAATTAATTTTTTAACTTTGTGGGGTCAAATGTGCATTTTTTTCATATATTTTAGACATGTCACTGTCAATGTGTAGCAATTCAATCAGTTTGGGTTTTTGCTCATTTCATACAGTCCCTACTGTTCCTAGTGGTATTCTTCAGTCTGATAAATTGCTTATAGAAAAGGAGGCATTCAACAGTTGTCTAGTGAAGTGAAGGTGAATATTTGTCATTGTGAACAGTCACACAAAGTGCTACACCACAATGAAATGTGACCTCTACATTTAACCCATCACACATGGAGAAGCGGGCAGCAATGAACAGCACCCAGGGAGCAGTGCAGTGGGGATAGTACCTTGCTCAGGGTAACGGGGCTGGGACTTAAACCTGCAAGCCTTTAAATCCCAAGGGCAAGGTCCTAACCATTAGGCCACCACTGCCCACTTAGTAACTTACCTGGTGGTTTCTAAACATGTTTAATCAGTTTAACACATGATCGATCAATAAGAGGATAAATCTCTTCTTTTCCTGTCTTTTAAACTTACAAATATTACTTGCTGCTGTCAAACCTTCTAGCAAGTCTCTGAAGCTCATTTTAAACCTTACAGGGGAGATGATTTATTTGGAGATATATTTCAAAGTACCTTTGAGAAAGAAACTATTATTTCACCAAGTTTCCTGTGAACAGAATTTCCATTGCTTTGATGAAACAGCGCTTCTGTCTCTGTTAAAAAGAGAAAGTCTCAGGGAGTTTAACACATTTGGTTTGTTTTAAGTGCATTCACTTTAATTCAGTTGTTTTGCGTCTCATATAATGTATAAGTGTACTTTTTGTTACTGATTAACACTATACACTTAATGGATAAATGTGAATGTTACTTTGCTTTGCAGAGGGTAATATGTGTTGCTTTTCCATAGAACAAACTCTGTAAACATGCCAGACTCTGTGGTGCATAGAGCAGTGCCTGTTTACTTTTGTTCTGATTTGCTTTGAGGTGTTCAACAGCACACATCACTCCATTTGCTATTGGGCTGTAGAGAGCGCCGCTTTCTCCTGCTAAATCTTCTGTTTTGCATAGGTTAAGTGGTAGGCTTCCTGAACTAATCTTGAGTATGAATGGGGAGTTTATCATGTTTCTAAAATCATAACGTGATTCAGTACTTAAAATAAAATTATCTAAATTATATAAACTCCTCCTAAGCACACTTACAATTTTATATGCTTTATTTATAGCTAATTGGTTGTGTATGCTTCAAGACATCAGTTGTAATTTTTCACCACTGCTGTGTAAAATATTGCAAATTGCAATTTACCAGAACATGAGTCATCTCTGGCTTTGAGAGACTGCTTTCTTTGATGCTTTAATGATACCACTGAGATTCTTAACTGGACCTGATTACGTACTTGCTTGAATAATTTATCTCCTAATTACACTCCTTTAACTAATCTCAGGTGTTTTGGGGAGCTAAACTGCACAGGTTGTGAAAATAAAATCTGTACTTAAAGAAAATGTGAATATAACTCGCTCACACTAAACAGTTGAGTCAGTACTCATATGCCCTTGGATGCTCTGTAGCTAAATGCTAGTTTACTGAAGTCTTTTTTTTTACTTTTATAGACTCGTTATTAAACAAATGCACACATTTCCTGGAGAATGAAACTACTCTGGACCCATTTTTATTTTAACTAATACCATCTTTGAATGAATATTTCCTTTGGTAACTGGGCTCTGTATTATTGTACTGTTTTAATGTGATGTAGTGTCAATGTAGCCTAAAATTTGTTTTGTTTTTTCCCCTGATTTTGTTTCAAAGATTTGTATGAAAAAATTATATCCAAAGGTAGAAAAAATAATGAATCATTCACAACAATGTAGTTATATGAATATGCCTGGTTTTGTTTGAAAAATGCCTCCTTGTTTTGTTGGATTATTGATGCCATTGCTGTTTTTTCTCTCACATGGACCTAGCCTTGATTTCCGTATTATTGTGTAAGTGTGTGATGCACAAGTACAGTGTTTAGAAACAGAATGACATGATCAGACATGTTTTAGAACAATAGAAGAGCCTCAGCCCCTTCCCTCTGTTTTGTACCTAGTATTACCGGTCTGTCCACAACACTAACTTGGGTCAAGCTCAGGTCCTGAGGCGCTACAGCTCTACAGAGATGAGTTTTCTGAATTCAACTCCTAGCTGTAGTAAGGTAATAAGCTAAGACAGGTGTGTCAAATGGGAAATTCTGCATCCACTACTGGAGTTGTACTAAACATTCTTATACATTATTTCACAAAATAGAGTACACCCCTCACATTTTTGTAAGTATTTATATCTTTTCATGGGACAACACTGAATATCTAACTATTTGATGCAATGAATATGAAGTAGTCTGTGTACAACTTGTATAACAGTGTACGTCCCCTCAAAATAAATCAGTACAGCCATTAACGTCTAAAACACTGGGAACAATAGTGAGTACACGCTGAAGTGAAAATGTCCAAACTGCCCAGAGTTTCAATATTTTGTGTCGCTACCATTATTTTCTAGCACTGCCTTAATTTTCTTGGGCATTGAGTTCACTAGAGCTTCACAGGATGTCACTGGAATCCTTTTTGACTCCTCCATGATGACATCATGCCTCTGGTGGATGTTGGGGGTCTTGTGCCCCTCCACCTTGTGTTTCAGGATGCCCCACAGATGGCCAGTCCAGTACCTTTACCCTCTGTTTCTTTAACAAGGCAGTGATCGTCTAGTGGCCCAGTTTCAGTAATGCAGCAATGCTGGCAGCACTCTTACGTCCATTTTCAAAAAACAACCTCTTAATATGATGCTGAGCACGTGCACTCAACTTTTTTGGTCGACCATGGTGAGGCCTGTTATGAGTGGAACGTGTCCTGTTAAACTACTGTATGGTTTTGGCCACTGTGCTGCAGCTCGGTTTCAGGGTGTTGGCAGTCTTCTTACAGCCTAGTGCAGGGGTGCCCAGTACATCGATTGTGAGCTACCGGTCGATCGCAAAGGCATTGCAGGTCAATCGCGGAGCCCTGCCTATCCAAATAAACTACAGCTCACCTGAGACCATGCAGCGTAAAATTAAGTGAACTGTAAGGGTGTTAGCCTGTCATCATTTTGACTTGGCCATTTTAAAAGTAGCTCTCAAGACAAAAAAATGTGGGCATCCCTGGCCTAGGCCATCTAAAGCAACAATTATTTTCCTTAATTTGTGCCCAATTAGGGTAAATGGATAATTGGGCACAAATTGTTAATTTTCACTTGGGCGAGTATTCTTTTTGTTAGTGGTTATTATTGTGGATATTATTGTGTGGAGTCATTTTGCAGTGACTGATACAAGCTTTACACTGACTACTTTACATTGTATCAAAATGTCATATCTTCAGTGTTGTCCCATGAAAAGATAAAATAAAATATTTACTAATTTTTACTCACTTTTGTTAGATACCGTCTCTTTTACCTAACAGTGTTTTCTTTTCTTACTATTTCACAGTACAATACAGCAGCATTCTTCTAATTTTAACTGACTATTAATTGACCTTAATATACTATATCTAAAAATAAACTCTATTATGGTCAGATGTTGTTGATTGTCTAGGCACACAAAGCATATTTAAGTATAATGGCTGGACTGAACTGTACTATATTCACTTCTGTTAATTTAAATTATTTTTTTTATTAAAGGAATGTCATTTACTATTGTCTGTATAACCCTAACAGCTATTTTTATTTGCTTCACTATCAAGATCTTAATTTTCAAGTGTTGACCAATATTCTCTTCTGCATGTCTTTTGTTTAATTTATTGAAATGTATGCAGAATATCACACATGCAATGTTTTTATCAGCCTCCTTATTTCATCTTTACTACTGAATTAGTGATTTCTGGTCATTGTGAACACTGTGAACCACCACAATGAAATTTGTCCTCTGCATTTAACCCATCACACATGCACACATGGAGCACACATATCAACAGCACAGTGAAGTGGGGACGGTACCTTGCTCAAGGGTTCCTCAGTGGTGCCCGGGCTGGGACTTGAACCTGCGACCTTCAGATCTTAGGGGCAAAGTCCTAACCACTAGGCCACCACTGCTAGTTTTCTCTGTGGATTATTTTGTTCTGCAGTCACACTGGTTTTGAGTGAAAGAGAACTGACATAAAATGTAGTGAAGTATCTAATTTGGATGAAACAATCTTTTCATTTTTGTCACTTTGATCAGCTCTTTTCTAGTCCGTCTGTGATGGGTGAAAGTGTCCATGTTGTGTTGCTTATTTCAGCATGGCTTACTCTTAATGAGCGTGTTGAGCATTGAGGATATCGGGTAGATAAAATAAACGTGATGTGCTTAGGTCATTTTGAGTTTGACTAAACACTGAACCATTTATGACTGTTTAGTCAGTTAATGTTTTAATTTACACATGAATTGTGATGGTGTGCCCTTATAACATGTCTTAAGGAAAACAACACAATTATTTTACTACACGAGACTAAATGTGCATCATTAGCAACTTAAAAATGCTTGTAAACAAAACATGCCTGTAGAGCAAGAAAGTAATAAGGTTGATGTGTCATGTTTTGAGAATGGGGAAGTAGAGGGTGTTTTCACAGGCTTAGCTGTTAATCAACCAAACTCTGGTTAAAATAAACCTGAAAGGGAACCAGCTGCAGAAGATCAGTGCTTAATCTGAAAAATATAGTAAAGATCACTTTTTGTTGTTCGTGTTGTTGTCAAGTTTGTTGACCATTCATTCCACTATCTTGTGCTGTTGTTGTGTGACGCCGTCCACTAATGATGCAGCCACGATTACAATGGTTCCATTCGTAATGGGTGGAGACACAGTTGGGCTCACTAGATCGCACAGTTTCAAAGAATCCTGGAAAGTTCAAAGGACCTGTTCACTTTTTGTTTTAAAATCCGATTTGTTTGTTTTAGGTATAAATAAATATAATAGAAATTATTCAAAGGTTCAACTTTCAGCATTCTGTAATCTTGGTTGTGCAATTCTTGCACCTGATTTGTATTTTTATAAAAGAAATTCCACTGTAAAAGCTGCTTGTGGTTAGTGCTGTGATTTCAGTTTCACTGCTTAAAACTGCATTGTGTGTGATTAAACATTAGCTTTTAAATATGTTAGGAACACACACGCCCTCATGATTTATTGCTATAACATGAGTTTTAGTATGAGGTAGTCTGAGCTTTATTTGTATTTGGGATGATTTAGAGCCGTCCAAGTTTGTTAATGTTGTCATATGTGCATAAAAATCCATGAATCAATAATCGAGAGATCATTTAAAAAGAGAAACCAAAGGAACCCATGCTGTCTTCACTTTCAGCATGTTTGAATTTGGAATTGGTTCTGCTTCGTTCTAACACTATGAAGGCCATCTTATCAAAATGTGCTTTGAATAAGGAGAAGTATAAATATCTGATTCCTCAGTTTATAATTCTGTCCACTGATTTTCACTATCATTCCCTCTATTAATTTCTTTGCTTTGCCCGGGCAAGCTTTTTGTGTGCTCTGCATTCCAAGGTTAATTATGATAGTGACAGTAGTGAAAAATTAAACAGATACAACTGGATGAGCGAACTGAACTAGCAATTTGCTGCTCTGATTGATCTACAGAAGGGGGCAGCACTAAGTCATGTTTGTTCTGGTAGAAGGTCAGATCTCCGAGGTTGTCTCCGGTTATGAGAGCATGACAATTATTATCACTTTGACTTTGTTTCATGTATTTCTCCAGTAGTACATTTTGTTTCTTCCTCCCTCTGATTGTCCATTTAAAGTTTGTACTGAAATGTTAGTTTTTGTATATTTTAAGTAAAATATTAACTGTGTGGTTAATTGGGAAGAGTATGTGTTCTATCAAAATTCTATCAAAATAGTATTTTGTTACTTGCAGTTCAACTAGGAGTTTTTGTTTCACTGTAACCACATTGTCAGGTTTTGCATTACAAGTGTCTGCATTGTTCTCTGTGTGAATTCTCTGATATTGTTGGGCGTAAACCTGTGAGCTTGCAGGTGGCAGCCAAGGAATTAATTTTTTCCAGTAATTGACTTTCTTTAGTGCAACACTCAGTAAAAACTCAAGGTTAGTTTAAAGTGTATGCAGTGTTACCTGCTTCATCTTTGGATTTATTATTATGCAAAAACAAAACTTTCAGCCAATAACCAGACTGTGCATTCAAATTTATACCTACACATTGGCACAAATTAATCCTTGTTTGTTTTTTTTTATACATGTGTCATATAATTCAGGTTAATTTCTTTTTTTTCGTCTTTAAGGTATTCCTGTTGCTCAACAGCATTTGATCTGGAATAATTTGGAGCTTGAAGATGAATACTGTTTGCATGACTACAGGTATTTCATGTTCTTCTCTATTTTATAGCTCTTACATTCAGTACTCTGATCAGATGGTACACTTATATTTTATAGTAGTTATTGAATGCCACAGAGTAAAACAGCTGAATTCCTGTGTAATAAAACGTAGACTGTATCTGGTAAATTCTTGTTTCATTTTAAGGTGGGAAATTGTTCAATGCTTGATGTTCTGCAAAGAGAACAATGTGTGTGTAGTTGTGTGAATTAAATATTTTTTGTGTTTTGGTAAAATTACTGTGATTTTAAGAGTCCTTAAAAACAGACATGCTGCTACTTGGTTGTTGATTATTGATCACTGTCATTTCAGCATTGCAGAAGGTTGCACTCTCAAGCTGGTACTTGCAATGAGGGGTGGGCCTATCAACACCAGAAGAGGTATCTGACCTATACAGAAGCATATAAGTGTTTTTAGTAGATGCCATCCAACCCAAACAGAAAAAAATAATGGTCCTTAGGTTTAAGAAAATCTGTGTCTCTAAAGGAAAGATTGAAGTGCACATAAGGCAAAGCATTGGCCATAAATTGAATGACTTTAGTTAAATGCTTTAATACAGTTTATCCCCTTTTATGCTCTTGTTCAGTGACCGTTGATGACCCTGTGAAGGAAACCTCTGACTGTTTGGATTTAAGGAGGGATGATGTGTGGGAAAAGACTCTGCCTAATAAACAGATGACCTTCCTGGTATATAGAGAGGGAGACCAGCTCAACTTCTTCCGAGTTGTGGACCGTGGAGATGGAACTCTTACACCTGTATCAGAGTCACTAAGGTCTGTTCAGAGTAGAAAAAGTACATGTTATGAGGAAAAACTAGGGGCTATACTTGATAACTGTCTTGTTTTTCAGTAGCTTGATCAAAGGAAATATCTGCAAACAAATAAATACACTCTGGAAATCTGATATCTTTCCAATCTAGCTAAATACAGAAATTACCCATTTATTGCTGGTGTGTGACATTCTGCTGTTCAGCTTCAGTCCAGTCATAAACTTAAGCCAGTTTTGTAAATTATGTAACTGTGGTTTCTTTATTGTGACTCTGCATCTGAAATAAATGTGTGATATAGTGTGAGTTGCTAGAGGCTCTGCCGTACTGCTGCAGTTTTGTTTGTCTGAAAACAAACCTAGTCCAGAACATAGCAATTTTGGTTGGAAATTGTTTTCTGTTAAAGGTTTAGTACAAGGAATTATAATACACATTGTTTGCTATTTAAGAAACATTGAACAAACAAAAATAGATGAAATTGCTAAGGAAGTCAAATATAAAATCATTTTTTATCAATTAAATTTTATCAAGTAAATTAACTCAAACATTGTGATAGACAATTTTATTTTATTTCCTTATCTGGTTTTAAGGCTGCCCAGTTTTTGCTAAACACTTGTGCTTTGTTGTGTTCATTGAAAAATATACCTCGTTCTAATGTAGCGCATTCTTTCAAAGGTGTAATTCAGGGTAGAAGAGTGTGTATGTTGGTAAGAAAAAAACATGAGTTCAGAGTAAAGAGTGAGACTGCAATGACCATGTTTTTATAGCTTGAGAATGTAACATGAAAATTTTGTTTTTGTTTCAGTGCTGGTTCTATGCACAATGTGTGTACTGAGGAAGAAGAGGATGGTGCAAGCACTTCCTCTAGTCAGCTGGCACTAGAGAACTCGATCACCATGAACAAAATGAAACTCCTCAAAGCTAAGATGGAAAATATGAACCTCAACAAAAAGGTACCAGAGAAAGGACTATGACCCTTAACATCACAGTTGCATCCTTATTTAAAAATTTTTTTTTATTAAGCACTGAACAGCATAATAGCAGTGTCTAAAAGGCCTACTCATCTTATCTGACACAGCAGGGGTGAGAAAAATGCATGTAATTAGATTTACACATTAAAGCAGATTCACTAAAAGCAGGTTTTCCAGTTGGCTGCAGGGGTGTTATCTGGCACACTGATTTCTGATTAACCAGTTTAGCAATTAGTACAGGTGTAGCTAACTGGCACATTGAATTAATTCACACTCCGCGTAATGGGCATTAGGATTCTGAAAATTTGTTAGTATTCTCATGCAAATATTTCTTTAAATTGTTAATGTTGTTCAACTCCCATTTAAGTCTGCGAATGACTGTGTGTGAATGTTTACATTTTTTAGACAAATGCTACCTGCTTTTTGTTCCTGACTTTGTAAATGTGCTTTGTTTTTTCTAGCCCAAGAAGACTGCTAAGTTGAAAGTCAGGCCTCCAGTTGGCCCTCGGCCTTGCAGTAGCTCGATTGGCTCTGTCCGCCACCATCGATTGCTTCGCGTCCTTCCTCAAATAGGCCATGCACCTGAAACTCTTCTACCTCTGGCTGGTGACCAGCAGCAACCTGCAAGCACTTCCTCTGTTGCTGGTCCCTACAGCACACCTCTGTCCTCTCACCCAAGTACTGCCTCTAGCAGACCTATTTCTTCCCTGGCAGCTTCTAGCATATACATGCTACAGGAGGGGGAGCCATGGAATAACTCCACCTCTAGGAAGATTAGATTGCCTCCTAAAGTGTCCAGGCTGGATGTGGGTGGGTCTAAGCTGATCAGAGACTGTGTGTACCCACAACTCTCCTTGTCTGGTCAAGATGAGGCAGAGCCCCAGAGCAACACCGCTGTACTGGCAGAAGAAGTGACCATGATGGAGCCTCCCAAACCTGTTCCATTCACCAGCCTGCTTCCAGAACCCCTTAGTCTAGATGTGTCTGCTCAACGGGACAACACCCTGGATTCTTTAGGATCCTTGGACAAGCCAATGGCTACAACCCCACTGCTGTCCCAAGCAGTGGCTTCAGACTCCGTTAGCAAATGGGCTATAGGCACAAAAACAATACAGTCCCAAACTGACATCGACACATTGGTCGTTGGCACTAACATTTTGCAGTCCCAGCCTGCATTAAGTTCCTTGCACATTTCCTCTGATCCACTAACTCCACCACGAATTCCGCAGTCTTTTGAATTCATAGGGGCCTCTTTGCAGGCCAGCCCATCTCAAAGCCTTCTTAGCTCTAATGACACCCCTTCTGCCCTGCCCCATTCACCCTCACAGGCCACCCATCTGCGTGGCATCAAAGTGGACTCTCCTGGCAAGCAGCTGGAGGTGATCTCTAAGAGTGAGACACAGGACATCACCAACGATGCCTCCAAAGAGCCTCTGGGCTGCGTGAGTAACACAGATCTGCTGGCTTCAGTGACCAGCCCGGGTGGTCAGGAGAGAATGGCTGGCCCGTGTGTGCTGGGCAGATTCTGTGGCACTTCGGCTCCCCTGCGGGCCAACATTCATCTGCTTCAAGAGGATTTGTTGCGCAGAATAAACCCACTGCAGCGAGCAGCTGCATATACGGTGAGCGCCTGTTCTACACAACACACATCTTCCTAAACTCTCTATACTATATTCAATTTGATTTCAGTACTGTCGTGGGTAATAAACAATTGTAGTGCTGTTTGTCTTCTTTTGTTTTCAAACTAAGTATTTTTAATGATTTGGCAGCTTGATTTGTTCTTGCAATATACCGTATATCTTCCAATAGTAGCCGGGCATTTATTTAAAGTATTCAGACCCCCCGGCGTGTTATGGAGGCATGCGTTTAATGAGACGGGCTTTATTCTCTTCACATACAGAATGGTGATGTTATTTACAGCACAAAATGTTGTGCAGCTTCTTCACTAGATTCTTCTTTTGCATTTTTTACCGCACAGAGTTTGAATGGTAAATCAAATGACCATTTCCATCACTCACACTGCCTCACCCTGTGAGGTTATGATTGATGTTGTTACAGGATGAGGTGTGTTTATGGTGGAAAACGTGCTGGGCAGCACGGGAAAAAAGTAACAACGTGGAGAAAAAGTGCTAAATGTACACAAAGAAATTTACTTTAGACTTTCTCGATAGCATCTGACGACAAAACATATTTGATACGAAAAGGTATTCATCACTGCAGGAGGGCGGGAGCCCAGGTGGTACGAAAAGAGGATTAGTGTAGGGAAAGTGCGGTGGGTCATTAGATCGCGTTTATTACAGAACAGCTACTAATGTGGACCAGCTTCTATTTCTATTTCTTTCAAACCAGACGTTTAATGAAAATGGGCATCAAATAGAGACGGGCTATTATTAGAAGGTATACGGTACTTTCAAATGTTATGCTTTCTTTCTCAACTTAAGATGTAACTTGGTGAACTAATAAAAACAACCAGTGTATCAAAGGCTAAAGTGTAGGAATAATTTATTGCAAAATCTTGACTTAATGTTTTGTCTTCAACGCAAAAAATTACATTCTAGATAGTTAGCTAAGCTAGCTAGTTTGTGAGACAGTGCTTAGTGGTGGTAGTGTTGCCATAAGTGTGAACTGTGTGTGTTCTGTGATTTTTGCTATCTCTTTTTCAATGTATCAGATAGCTAGTATGAATACTTCCGTACATATGCCAAAGGTCATCTTAGGAATAGAAGCTAGCTGCGAGATCTTTGCAGCCCCCATCCCCACTAAACACACACATCATATATGCTGTATTGGATGTGTTAGTATGGTTACAGACATTTATATACAATGATCTTCTCAGCCATCAGGAATGCTGGCCCCTTCGGTTGTACTCTCCAGTGCTACAAAAAGACAAGGTAAGGCTGTACACTTTGTAATTAGTGTGTGCTAATCTTATACAAATATCTCATTACATTGTCTTAGTGCAAATCGTTTTCTGTTTAATGATCGGCTTTCCAGTTGTGTCCTTTATTCCCCATATAGTTGTTTTGTGTGAAGACTGAACCATATGTCCTACATTTCAAGTTATGACTGTTTTCAACATTTTACAGACACCCTTTCACACACAACTCCATCTCCCTGCATCCCAGACAACTATTTAATGGTACACTGCACACATTCAGAGGAATGCCTTATCACTTCTGGTGGCTCAGAGGCTGCTGATGTACTGACGTATCTTTCATCTTCTGTGCAATTTCTGACCAGAGCTCAAAATGCTTTCCTCATAGTTAGATACATTTATATTAATGGCAGTAGTGGCCAAGTGGTTAGAACTTGCCCTTAGGAATGGAAATGTGCTGGTTCAAGTCTTTGCCCAGGCACCACTGAGGTACCCTTCAGCAAGACACCTTCACACTACAATGCTGCCTGAATGCTGTTGATGGCTGCCTGCTGCTTCACATATGCACATGTGATGGATTACATGGAAAGGTCACATTTGGTTGTGATGGTGTGTTCACAATGACAAATAATCACTTTCACTTTAATGATAAAATCCAATATGTGCAGCGTAATGAGGGTGATGCAATTCTCTTGAGCTCTCAGCTTTTTTTTGGCTCCTCTTTCATGAAGTAATGAAGTCTCCAACTAACTGTTTCATTCATAGTTACCTGAATTATAAGTAAAATGCTGTGCCCTGTAGTTGTTTTTGTAACTGGTGTCTGTGAAGCTGCTATGAATACATTTAAAGAATATAAATTGGGTCATGACTGGCCACTGTGAGAGTATTCATTGTGTGGTGTATTGGTGCAGAACCATGATGAAAATGTGGCCACAATCCAGAGTGCAACAGGGTGGCAATTCTGCATTTTAAGGATTATGCATGTTATATGGGCCCAGCAGTAGTGGAAAACAATTATTCACAGAAGAGCTACTGGTAACTGCTGGTGGAAATCGAGCAACAGGAAGTGTGAACCATAACCCTTCACAGATGTGAATACATGCACTTGATAATATTCATACATGCATATTCTATACCCATACAATCACAGAGCTTCCTACAAAAGACCAACTACCAGACTTTTAATGGGTATAACAATGCATCAAAAAATTGTGATTTCAGTGAAGAAATGTCACAATGCAACATGGAGAATAAGCCTAAAGTTTGATGATGATAAACTTTGTGCCATAACTGAATATTGTTCTTAATTCAAATTTCATTCCAAATACATTGAGACTCTTGAGTTTTGATTCTGGAAATAGAAGTCGAAATCATATTGTGGTCTGAGTTTAGATACTCTCTTAGTGTGTAGTCTTCGAAGCAGAAGAAACCTAGAAGGTTTCAGGGATGGGCTTATCGGTTTTATTGCAAGATGTTCTTCAGCAGCTGGTGTTTTTGATCTTTCAGAAATTTTCCCAGGAATATCACTGCCAGTGCTTGCTTTCCATCCCCAGTTTGCTGTCATTTTCTTTTTTAGATTGTCAGCGGTACAGAAGCACGACTATGTAAGCATGAATCAGAACTGATGGCTCTAGAGGAACACAACCACAAATCCAATCTTATGCCTCAGTGCCTGGCCTAGTACTTCTCATGGCTGTTTTCATCACCCACACAAGTTCTTTTATCATATCGTTGTGGGCCTTCATTGCTTCCTCCTTTTTTTTTCTTGTTAGCTATGGAGCCAAAAGCATGATTGTAGGAAACTGCTATTGAGTGCTATTGACACTACTGGTGACGGTGGTGGTTATATTTAATATTTTTTTAATAGTTAACTCATTATTAACATGTACTTGTGCTTTATTAACATGTACTTGTACATCAGTGGCTGAAAATGCTGAACCTTTTTAAGAATTTTCTACATGTATTTAAAAACAAATGATTTTGACACACCTAGAGTAGATACAAGGAAAACAATTAAACAAATGATCATTTAAATAAAAGAAATGTACCTGGCCATTTATTTGTGTTTATAGTATTACATATCTGTAATTGACAAAATTCTATGAAATTCTTAGATTATTAAGTAAAATTGCAATAAGGTCTTTTTGATCAGTGGGGTAACAGACACAGAGTTGGTGGCCTGGTTTATTGAAATAAAATGGTGGGGAGGTGTCTTTCAAAGGCTGTTCAGCACATGTTTGTTGAAGTGTAGCCAGGCCTCATTCTTAATGTGCTACAACAATGTGTACTACAGTTCAGGAGAGTAGAGAAATCATTTTTGTTTAGATTTTATTTTATAGGTAATGTGGTTTGTACAAAAGTGGGATTATAGAAGAATAAAGTTGTTTTGAAATGGCCAATAGAAATTCCTGATCTTAGCCCAATAAAATCTGATGGAAGCATGCAGTTTGTTAGAAACCCACCAACATCGTAGATTTGAAGCTGTTCTGGCAATGTGATCAATGATTACTAAAAAAATTTAGTTTTAGATTTAGCTGCACATGGTTAGGTTCAGACATCAAACATCACTGAAGAGTGCTGATTTCTGCATTTGCATCTTTTTTTTGTCCTAGAAGTGGAATGTGCATTTCATACTCTAGGTTTGACCTGTTTAACTGTTCAGTGGTGCTTCATTCAAGGCTGCACTTGGAAATCGAGTGGAAACTATTTCATTAAAATCTGATGGTGCGTTCACTTAATAAAGACCCATAGACCTAGGAAATAGCTGCACTGTGGGGGATAAATTATCAAACATTAATCATTTGTACTTTATTTTACTGCATGTTGTACATGTTTAAGTATGTATGTGAAAAAGTTTACTTTCTGGCAGTGTGTATTTGTTATTCAATGCTGTAGCATCAGTAGGTTTGATCCATTTTACGAAAGTCCTTGTGTTATGTTGCACTCGACATACGCTGATATGTGATTAATTCACTGGTTGCCTTTTGTAAAAAAAAAAAAACATTTTGTTTGACTTTAAAAACAAAGTTTTTGCGGGAACTATTTGGCAAATGGAGCGGACGAATACACTCGACGTCACGCAGCACTATATGTGGGAGACTGCGTTCTTGCTCTCTTTCGTTTGTGTTGCTTGTTTGAAAATTTAAGCGTAAGGCAAACAGTAAAAATACTTCATTACTGTTGTGTATGTGATCCATGTGTTTATTTCACCTGCGCTATCGCCACTAACGAACTACGAGACTCTTGCTTTCTGGGAGAAAAGCCACATCTCACAACAAATGCCTACGAGAGAGACTCGTGTTAGCTGCATGCTAGTCGTTCATGTTTAATAAATATATGCCATCATTACATTAATGAGTTCTGACTTATGGCCCCATGTAATTTATTTTCTATTTGTTTATAGATTGTTTGAATGCATCTACTAAAGTACAAGCCTGTAGTGGTCAAATTAGCCCAGCTTGCATTGTTGCTATCAATAATTAATAAGTCTCAGTTGATTAGTGTCTCACTCAAGTGCAAATAAGTCTCTGCTCACCCTTACCCTCCATGTAGCTTCATGTAGCACCTAAAACATGTTACAATACATTTATTATTTCCTTTCTTTTATTAATATACATTTGTTGCAAATCAAAAGATGAAAATGCACTGATTCAAATTCGGGGTGTTGCCATTTAAATGATTTGGAGATCTAACCACTCTGGATCAGAAAACTGAACTGATTATACATGAGGTTTATGAATTGCATTTTTTAGATGTAGAGTTGTAGAAACTGGTAAAAAAAAAAAAGTGTTTTGCTTAAAATGTTTTCAGGCACTTCCACATATCACCTTCCTCCCATGAAAGCTCCTGTTGGCTCAAAGAAGAAAACTTCAAAGCACTGCTTCTTGTGTGGGAAGAAGACTGGGCTAGCCACCAGCTATGAATGCAGGTACTTACCTTGGGCAACAGGAAGATGCTGTTAAGTCTCCCATGCTCCAATGTTGTTTGTTTTACTGAACCTAGCTGGGCTAGAACTATACAATTTTAAATTACAAAACGTATTTTGATCAAAATCAGAAAGTTCTTATTGTTTTTGTAAGCCAAGTTTCTTTGAAGAACTGTTGGAATCTTTTTAATGCATGAAGTGTGCTAGAATCTTGAAAAAATGCTATGCCATTTCTTTTCTCATGTCATGCTTATGACAGTAGATCAGCCTCTGTTTATAGCATGAAGAGTATATCAAATTGATCAATGGTGTTGATGTTGGATCAAAGTCTTTTGTTAACGATGGCTTTGGCTGCAAAATTATATTTTGGATCAGAACCCATGCTCTGAAATTTGTGAAGATGTGTCTTTCATCCTTGGCTGCCCTTTCTCACACTCTACTGCCAGTGCTGTATTTTGCAGAACCTTATGAGTCAACTCTGGCATCTGTTTTGAAAAGCATCTTTCTTATTGTGTGTAATTTTGTCAGATGACACATGGCCTATTTTGCCTTTAAAATGGAATTCATCCCACCTTTTTATACTAAGATTAAATTGTTGTTAGGTGGCTCCAGGGATAGGAGAAAATGCCAAGTGAATGAATGATTGACAGGAGTTTAACATGTTTACAGTCTAAACCTCAAAAACAAATTATTTTAGAATGACTGCAGGTGTACTGCAAGCTCCTGTGCCTTTATGAAATATTAATAGTAAGTAATCAGAGATTTCTGATTACTTAATATCATTGTGCTCACTTTAAAGATGAGCCAAGTTCAAATTTAAAACCCATCAAATTGATTTGAATAAAATGACCATAATTTATTATTTAAAAATAATTTAAACTGTATCTGTTTATTCGTTTGGTGTCCTAATTCTGTTTTTTTTTAATCTCTCCTGATGGCTGTGTTCTGTTTCTCTGACTAAGATGTGGCAACAACTTCTGCTCCATGCATCGCTATGCAGAGACACATGACTGCACTTATGACTATAAAAGTGCAGGCCGCCGCTTTCTACAGGAGTCCAACCCCATCATTAGTGCACCGAAGCTGCCCAAAATATAATTGTGATTAATGGACAAGCCAAGAAAGAATACAGGATACGCATTAAAAGCAATTATAAGATCAAAGACTGTATCACCAGTGTGTGCTTTTATCACCATATTTGCTTAACTGTCAAGGATCATGTTTGTAGAAAGAGAGTAAAATACAGCACACACACTTTCATTACATTTGCACAACGTGTTTTTTTCTTTCTTTCTGTATTTACTTCATATATGGTAAGTAAACAAACGAACTGAGCATGAGAAATAAGTTGATTGTTAAGAGATTTCCATTACACTATGAACTCTTTAATGAACAATGCATGACTTTTAACATAAGTGTATATATATATTTTTGTTTTGATTGTTTCTTAAAATTGGACAGATGACGTCTCTAGGGAAGTCTTTGAGAGATGCACTTTAAAAATATTATTTCATGGGAAGATGGGGCGACTAGATTATGTGTTTGTGATGAAGTGTTACGTTGTCTGAATATCCAAATATTCCAACAACTTTTTCTTTTTTTGAACTGGTTTATTTCAGGCCTACAGCACTCAGTTCAACATCATACTGGGTTCTACACATCCATGATAAAGGAATATATCTGTATTACGTTTCACTTTGAATACAAGTTATACGTTTTAAACACCACTATGCAGTATGGCCACGTAGCATTCTTAACTATTTTCAGAAGGGCTTGATATGGTTAGAAGTGGACACTTGGTTGGTTGCCATTGTGAAGGTTTTTTTTTACTGTAATTTTTAAAAATTATTGCACACTGCAGTTGTTGCTTTAAGTTTTCCGTATTTATTTGAGGATCCAACTAATAAAAACTATTCCTGTGTTTCCATAGATGTTTTGATCATTGGGGGTTTGCTTCTGTTTTCACTGCTTAATAATGTGTGGTGCTATTATTTTATTATTTTTTTTAACCCTTTTTAAGCCACACGTGCTGATAATGTACAAAACAGTACAAACGAACAGTTCATGTTCATTTCTTTCAATATCCTTTTTTTAAGAGTTAACTTGTTTCACATTGCTTTAGGTTTTGATTTCACAGTTGGTCTGAAAGATAATTCCTTTAAAATAAGCCTGCCGTGCCAAAACTAGCCACTACAATCCAGAGTCTGATATTTTACAGATGTGAAATTTATCTGATCACTGTGAAGTTAGGCTAAACCACATGTATATTTTATAAAGGATCATCTAATATACATAGTGTTGTTAGTAGTTAGGAACTTTGCTTTGTACTCAGAGGGTCGCAGGTTCAAGACCTTTCTGCTACACTGCTCAATGGGTGTTGACCACTGCCCACTGTTCCATGTGTACACACGTGATGGGTTAAATGAAGAGGTCACATATCTTTGTGGTGAGTGGTGTTCACAATGATATATGGTCACTTTCACTTCATTATGAAGTGTCCTCAAAATAAGCAAACTTTTGTAGGAAGTGTGAGCTTTTTCCAGGCTACTAGAAAGCTCAACCTTTTTTTATGAACATGTACTAAAAAAAGTTCAGTTTCTATTTGTACTTTTGAAATTCAAATGTTTAATTTCATAACAGGCCGATGTCTGTACTGTTTAATATTTCTAGTGATTTTTTTTTAATGCCCTTGATTCCTGAAGGCTTCTATTGATGTGTTTGTGTTACATAAACCAGGAAATACATAAAAGCCATAATCTAATAATGTGGACAAACAAGAACTTTCATGCAGCTGTGTTGAAATTAAAAACTCTTGTGGCCTGGGCAATCTCCATGTTTTTCATGGAATGTGTGAACATGTACTTACCAAAGGGAAAGCATTTAACCAGATCTACGATCTTGGGTGGGGGAGGTTAGAAGTAATACTCTCTTCTGACTTTAGCTTAAACAAAGCAATCAATGTTATACAGTGGTTCACAGTAGACAGAGGCTGGGGATTTTAGTTATTTTTTTAGGATATGCTGGTGGTGGATCTGATTTATTTTACTGAAACTTGGCAAGACGGCAATGCAGTATGTCAAAGGGTCTTTAATAACAAGTTCTCTTAACAGGTATTAAGATTCTTCTCTTCACTTTTCTCCAGGATGTTTCATTTCTTATTTCTTTATTTCTGTTTCTTCCTGCTTAGTCATATGTAAAATAATATCCCATGGAAACGCATGTCTATGTGGAAACAAACCGATCAACAGACTTGCTTAACAGGTTCATCATCACTGCGTGTTCAAACACATGTACCACTTCAACATGACCAGGCATATTTTAGGAGAACTGTGTTCTCCATCTGTGATTCATGAAATGATCTATCTGACATGTTACATAATAATGAGCTGAGCTCATTGTTTAAACCAATCAAAATTCTTGGTGCACTAGTAGATAAAACAAGCATTTAGAGAAGCAGTGCGTAAAGCATAAATTTCACAAAGCCTAACACATGGCCTCTAGTCATCCCTTCCCTCTCCCATGGCCCACACAATGCAAACACACAGACGTTCCGTTGTGTTCCCCCAGAGAGGCAGAGATGAGCAAGCAATACATGTAACCTTGCATAACAAACAGTCTACAGGGTACCAAGGAACAGGAGAGGGAGCTTTAACCCCAGTAGATATTTGCTTTCTCCTCTCAGATGCATTGTTCATGATTATAATGGTGTTTATATGTATTAGATCATTATGATCTCTTTAGTAAAAAAATGTAAATTACATTTTTCAGAGATTGTATATTTTTGTTTCTCTGAAGAACTCATGAAATTTGTATTCGTGGCTTTTTATCATAGTGCGTTCAAGACGGATGTATGTAAATGACCTCTGTTCTAAGTGACTTCTTTGTATTCCGCCTTATTCAAAAAGCAGTTCAGGCTCACACACTCCTCACTTCTTGGTGAATGGGCAGACTCCAACTGCTGTAAGCTGAGTAAGTGGATATATGGAAGTACATGGCTTTTCATTACATCACAAAAAAAAACCATTTTATGTATGGACTGTGGCGTGAAAGTTTAATTTACCATAATATGAGCTCTTTGATTTGTTCCCAGTTAGGGATGAAATTATGAATGTATTACTTCTTTGGAGGTTTTTTTTTAATTAAAGTTTTGATTCTGTAGAGCTTGAACTACTTTCTTTGCAGATTAGATTGTCTCGCCAATAAAACTTGCTTAATTACCCCCACAACACACAAAATACACACAAGTGTATTAAGAAGTCATTTGCGTGCCCAAGAATTCCTATGTCAGAGAATTGAATTTAATTTTAGTATTTTTTTTAAGGTTTGGATAAATATGTAAAATAGTATGGGGAGGAAAGTGTATGTTATTGTCCCTATTGTATTTTAATATAAAAAATTAGACATTTTGAGCATTGTTTTGCAGTGGTCAGAGCTGGCAGCTCAGCCACACAATCCCATACATAATATTGTTAGACAGCTAGTGGGCTGAAACATTTTTAATTGAAAAGTTAAATTTTTTACATTTTCTTCTTATGTTATGGTCTTAATTTATGTTATTTTAATGTTTGATTAAGTTACTGTGGCCAGGAACCCAAGGCAGCCCAACTGTCTTTGCTGTGTCTGGGTGATAGGGTGGCCCTTCATTTCCTCCATCACACCATGATGCTAGTTTATCAGTAGCTAGCTAACAGAATTGGAAGTAGGTGCTCTCACTAAAGCATGTTGGGTTAGTAGTATACTTCAAAAGGATGTAACAGTGCTTAAGATGACTTGGAGGAAGTACATGCTAGCATTTACTATTTACTAGGAATAATGTCTTGGCTAGTGGGTGTAATTGTAGATGACTAAAAACAGTCTGTGCGGAAACTCTCAGCTTCAACACAAATGGACGGGGCTAAAGTGCTGTAGGCTTAACAGCTATATAAATGGACAAATATGTGAGGATGTCATAAAAACAGTACATTTAACACCTTCATTCTGGACTAAGTGTTCACGTATTAAATCAATCTTATTAAAAGGAAAAGTCAATTTTCCAGTATTCCCAGCCAGTTCCTGGCTTGATTGGCATCTCCAGGCATATTTTCGAGCTTCCCCTACAATAGAGTCATCATCTCAGCCAATTAGCTCATAAAGACTTTCCTGATGCAAATCAGGGGTGTACGGACAGGTCTGGAGTTGAGAAACCCTGACCTTAGGGAAACGAACCCTAGGCCTTCACTGCAGGCAGAGCTGCGAGGCTGCACTGCGCGTGCGCATCGCTGCCCCCCTCCTTGGTTTTCCAGCTCCACTATCGCGGAAGTCAGGGGCATGACGAATGCAGTCAGATGGGCAGGCAAAAATAAACAAACCATCAGGACAATAAGGTGAGTAACAATAATTTCGCACGGTCGTGCGTTGCAAGCTGGACAGTTTAGTGTCGTCTTTCCCTCTCTATCCGTGTTTCACACAACGCCGAGCACCGAACTGAAACCCCAGTGCGGAGAGTGACAGTTTCACCTTAGCTGTAAATGCCAATCACCTCACCCTGCGAGTTGGAAATTTGGCTGACATCTTCAACCTTTAAGCTTTAATGCGAATGTTTGTGGCTAACGGCGAACCGCTGTAGCTGAGCCTGACTGCAGCACCAACCGAGCAGAGCAGCTGTTTTTCATACAAGCACAGAAACAGCGGCTGAAACGCTGCTCATCGATCGCCTCCTCCTCCTGCTCTCCATTTTCTTCATGTTCACTCGGGTTAGCGCCGATCTGACAGTAACGTAATGTGTTTAAAACGCGCTGATTTTGTTTGGGGTGAAATGACAGTTGTGTGAATGTGCTAAATTCACAATGAAATAATGTCGCATACGATACACGTACGGTGAAGCTGCTCGTCGCTTTTGCCGAGAGACTTATGCGCCAGTTCACGCGATACAGTAGGTTTGACTGAGCGACTACACGGCGGAGTGAGAGTCCGTCATCAGTGAAGTGTCTGAGCCGAGAACAGCGCTGCCGCGGACCTGCGCGCGCACTCGGTGTTGGCTCGGCGGTGTGTGCTGCAGCCCCTGATGCCCACCCGCCTGTCTCGCTGTGTGGATTACTTCACTTCACGAGCTGCTGTGTGTAGGCTGTTCACAACGCTTTCGCGGCGTTGCTTTGCTGCAGCGCTGTGCTGAGGATAATGGGTTCGCGTCTCAGGTTTGGGCACTTTTGTGTTTCTCTTTTTCCGCGAGTAGTTCAGCAGGTGTCTGTGCTGTAGACAGTAGACATTGTGTTTAAGATGCGCGGTTTAGTTTGTTGGTTTAATGCAGAATCAGTGTTTTAGCTCTCGCCGTTTTGCGCAGGGTTAAAGGTGTGTGTGTGTGTGTGTGTGTGTGTGTGTGTGTGTGGGTGTGTGTGTGTGTGTGTGTGTGGGTGTGTGGAATGCGTCGACATGGGTTATGTCTGTTCTGAGGGAGTATGTGAACATTATTATTGATGTTTCTCTTTGCCTGAACCTGCTTTCTGTTGCTACTTATCGTTTGCCATGTTTTACTTTTCCTTATTCTCTCAATATACAGTGTGTGTGTGTGTATATATATATGTTGGTGTGTGTTTATGTGTGTATGTATGTGTGTATATATATGTATATATATATATATATATATATATATATATATGTATATGTATGTATGTATGTATGTATGTATGTATGTGTGTGTGTGTGTGTGAGAGAGAGAGAGAGAAGGTTATATTTAAAATTTGTACACTTCTAATTATTTGTGCTGTATTACATTCTTCTTTCAGTTTTTTTCAGTTTCTATATGTGCAATACTGAACAGTGTGTCTTGCCTGTAAACCTCTTGCTCAATATCCTTACCCTGTGCCATGTCATTGTTCTTTAAATAATATCCCCTTCCTTACTCTTGAATGTGGTTTCACTTTAGGACTTATTTTTGTCCTTTTGGTGATCCCCTACATTTATGGACATGTCACTAATGGCAAATAATTCATGAAAATTGGACTTTGCTGATTTAAAATGACTTTGATTTACAATGTAAACATGACACTTCAGGAAATATCATTCACTACCTTGTCTATAATGTCCACTTTAAAAAACTAGCCATTTTCAGTCAACTGGCACCTGTTAACTGAACCCACCCAACACAAGAACTGTCAGAAAGGCCAGGTAAGTACAGGAAGTGTGCCCCTTGCAGATAAAAAAAAAAAAAACAACAAAAAATTGTAGATTAGTGATGGGAATCACAAGGTATCTCACGATACAATACGTGATACATGGCCCGCGATAATGCTAATATCACATATGCAGTGATTCTGTGTTGATTAATTTGATATTGATATATTGCAAATCAATGATATAGCGATGCAATACAAACACCACACATTCTTTCTGATTACAATATCTTAATGAATTCTGTAATGTTTAAGGTAATCATTGAATGACATAGAGGCAGTTTAATAAAGATATATTAACTTTAATTCAACCAGAACATATCTTTCATACATCAGAATGTAAATAACAGAACTGAAAGGAGTAACCAGGCATTATAGTCAACATAACCAGACAAGTAATATGAAAACATCTTAAAATACATATATAAATAGTAAAATAAATACAGTTACATCTTTCTCTTTTAAACTTTATTAGAACTTTTTGGTGCTAACAAAAGTTGACAGACACAAACCAGCAGAAAAAAGCAAAGGCCAATCACAAAGCTCTCCAGCTATGTTTTTTTTCTGCTGAAGATGCCGGTGTTCACTTGTAACTACATTTATCGCTACACAAAACAATAATGGGAAACAGACACACAGAGATGTGGCCCAGTACAAAATGATCCACTGTCTGTTCTGTAAGTGTTCTAAAAGCCAAAGTGAACCCAGACTTTAGGCAGCTCTCAGTCTAGCTTTCTCAGCCATCTTCCTGTTGGTTACTTCTCTTCAACTTCAACTTTCCTGCATTTATTTGTGCAGCGCCACACAGGAGACACAAAGTAGCGATGCTAGCGAATCAAATTGGTGACGAATGTTTATAAATTTAAAATATTGATTTTGTAGTCTGTTTATGAATTATTGTATCGCGTGAGCAAGGGCAACAATATATCGATACTTTGTCTCACCCCTACTGTAGGTACTGATTTCTGGCCGCAGTCTGGATTTCTGCCTTGCCCAGATTACTGTGCACATTTTTTTACATCTTGAATCTGTTTTGCATATGTGAAACCATTGTGCTGAAAGGAAGTAAACATGCATGTGATTAGATGAGATGAGTGACATGTTCCTAGCTGTGGTGTAAACACAGGTAGTATATGTAGTCCAAACTGTATTTTTAGTTTTGCTTGCGGCTTTGATTAATCAGGACCACTGCTGTGATGCTGATTAATGACCATGCTTTCAACCAGTATCCTGCTGTAGGGGGTCAGGAACAGTGTCCTCTGTTGAATGCAAAGGGAAACACTAGTGGTGTTTCTGAAATGAACATATTAATTGCGTTGCATCAGAGTTTTATTTAGCCATTCTTACAGTAAAAAACTTTGTCTTTCTCATCAGTAACCTTTCACATCAATGTTTTGGTCTCAGAAATATATGTATAATAAGAGAGACAATTTAACGTTGTTTTTGTTGTTGTTCCACCGTTCCGTCAGGGTGTAGTCCAGGCATAAACTTTGTGTAGCTGCTTCACCTCTTTTGCTCTAGTTTTTAATATAATGACCAGCACTATTACTGACTGTTTGCAAGATAATCCTTATGGCTAAAAACATCTGCATTGCTTGAAAGTAGTCATGCTTATGGCTCTTGTGTACTGTGCAGGTCATTATGCCAAACTGGTTGACAGTAATGTTAGAACTGTTTTGACAGAAGCTGAACAAATGAACAGTAAACTTACATTCAGCTAATTTTTCATGTATGTAGTATGTAACAGTACAATTTCAGACAATAGAGTAAGCCAAAGAGCAATCAGGAGAGGCAACAAGTATAAGAGTACATTACTAAGTAGTGGTCAGATATTTTTATTTTTAGGTGCTCCTGACACATGCATCAAATAGGAGTATAAAGTGTTGAACAGGTCTTTGTTTTTCAATATATTTGCCATTTAGGTTGACAGCCTAATGTATAGTATATTGCATGTCTGATGCAAAATCTCTCACACTGTCATTCATTTTAAGGCTGGGTGTATGTGGCAGCGCAGCGCAGCCTTGTGTCAGCAATGTGGAGAAGAAAATGGCATCTGCAGTTAATCCAGTTTGTATGTTACTACTGGCTGGGTGCTTCCCTTAAACTGCAAAATGTTTGAGGGAAGAAGCATTCCAGTGTATCTCTTCCCTCCGTGTGATTAAGACAGATGTAGAAGTAAGATTCCTGTGTTTTTAGTGTTTTTGTTCACCTAATATGACCCAAAACATGTGCTGACTGCCTCTCCATCCACATTTCAGCTCCCCTTAAGCAGATTTCATGGTTCTAGATCAGTTACATATACAATATGTGCCCATTTGATCTTAATGAGAATGGTCAGATTAGATTTTTTTAACATCTCACCTCACTGCGCATCTACGCTGAGGTAAAGTTCAGATACTGGAAGAGTGTCCATAGTGGATGACGTGTGAGCATGAGTGTGACAGAGAGAGCTACTCTAAAGAAAGATATAGGTCACTTAGAGACATGTATCTGGACCATCAAGGCAGAATGGTCAAATCAGAGCAAAATTGAGTAATAACACTTGCAACCTTTCTGTACACACAGGGAACACCTTTTGCTTTGTGTTAGTTTCTAAGGAAATATGGATGAGGAGTCTGGAATTTTGCAAATGACTCAATCAGTTTTGGACATCCCATTACAGCTGCCCTCTAAAGCTGATCTGTTTTCCCATAAACATTTGAGCAACTAAGGCTACAATGAAATGTTGCACTTTTTAGTACCATTTGCAGCTCCATGGAGTAATGGAGAGACTGAGAGGTTAAACAGATGTCTGCATTGCACCTCCCTGCATAGCACAACGAGCAAGAGAAGGCACCGGGATACCAAGACAAGTGTGTGTGGGTGTGTGTGAGATGGAGTCATCTGTAGTAATTAAATGCTGTTATATAGGGGGTGGAGCTGTACTGTCTCATAATTTAATGTAGAAATTCCATATGGGCCTATAGTCCCAGTGAAAATAAGATTACTTTTTCTTTATGTAAGATTCTGTGTGGAGAAACACTGGCATAAGACTGCAGTTGCCTGTAAAGAACTGCAGATCTCTCTAGGACTATGCTTGCAAGTTCAAGTTCTAGTTATCTCTTTGAAGTTCTCAGTTTTGCCAAGTGTATAAGGAGACTGAAGTTCGGGTGTTCTAGAGCGGATATACTAAAGAGAGTGGCGACCATGTTCTACACAAAGCTATTACTGAATGCTAAGAGTCAATTTAGATGAGAGTGGTCCAATGATCCAATTGGCCTTTTGTTAAGGCCTAAAGTCATCCCATTTTTATGTAGACAATGATCACAGTTTATTCTTATGCTTTACACTTAATGCTTTAGTGTATATGCAGCTTTAAATGACTGCTAAACATACACCATAGTCAATTAGATTTAAGACTGAATTAACAGCTCTGCTGTCTGAATGACTTGATGATTCACTAAAATCTGCTGAAAGAAGTATTGTACACAAAGACAAAGCTGTGTAGGTGTCTGATCCTCTTTGACTGGAGTACCTGTGATGTATAGAGTCTAGTATGGGCTGACCCCATTGTCTTCACAATTCACTTTGGTCTACTAAGAAAACAACTCTCTTTTTGCAGAAAATGCAGAGGATGAAACAATGTCCAACATTTTACAAGCATATTAAGAGTATCTGTACAAGTGCATCCTTTTCCTATTGCAACAAACAAAATTTACCATGCACACCATTTGTACTATTTTTACTGTGCTATTTTGAGAAACTTTAATAAAATGGACCTTGCTTGAGCTTCTGAATGTAAATTCTTGTGTAGATGTACTGATGTAACACTGTGCCCTTGATGATACTGTAAGTGAATTATTAACTTGTTTATAAATGATTAGAGATAAACTGTCACAATGACTTATTAATAATTCTCATACTGTACATTTGCTGTAGATTTTCTCTGGTTGTAAAGTTTCTGGCCTTTAGGATTTTGGGAACTTGAGAGGTTCCGAGCTTGTCATGTCTAGAGGAAACCATGAGAGAGACCCTTTACTGTGATTGTTTCATGTATAGATGAGGGGGTTGTTGTTGCTTACTTTGCTGCTGAAGCCTGACATGCATTCATGGTGCAAGTGCGCAGACGCAAGCTTGCTGCAGCATGTTTTGACTGCTCCGTGTCCCGTCTTAGTACTTTTGTGTTTTTAACCGTATGTCTTTACTTTTTTTTTCATACTATTCAGTCTTTAGTACTAGTAAGCTGTGCCCTCTCTAAACATGCGGGTAGAGAGAGTTATTTCTTAACAATTTCCCCCCGGGATTAATAAAGTTTTCTGATTCTCATTCTGATTCTCATGACATTTTCTCCCCAGTAAATTGCCATTTCCTGTCCTTTTCTTGAGTCTGTTGCCAGTGGCTTCACTTTACCTGGAGAGGAAATGTTCCACAGCAGTATGGCTCAGCTATAATCAGTTTTTCACAGAATCATTATCTCCTTGGTTGTCCTGAACTCTATTAACTTACATACCTGTCAAGTTTTGGATTTGAAAATAAGGGAAATTTTCCGACGCCTGCCGCAAGCAGTCCCACCACCCAAACCAAGCTCCAGTATCCATTACATTTTAAGACAGGTGACAAGAAAGCTAATCACCAATTGTCAACCACTTATAAACTACAATTGGCTTTATGCACAGCTGCACTACTTCCTGAACTTCAGTCAGCTCCTTTGTATCCTGTCTGCCCTTATTGGACAAACCGATTAATCCAGGTGATCAGTTTGATCAGACTGGAAACAAAGGAGCTGCCTGAAGTTCAGGAAGTATTGCAGCTGTGCATAAAGCCAATGATGGGCCTTTGTTGACAATGACATACTGTGAACATTCAAAGCCTAAATGAAAACACAAAAGGGTATATAGGGTATGAAGAGCATTTATTTTAGCATTTAAAGGCTTCTTTGCATATTTTATGTTCATTTAACATTTGCTTATCTTTACACGTACATTTCATTTTCATTCCACATTCTTTTCACATTCACACACTCATTCATTTCATATAGCTTTTTAGTACAGATTTTCTTTTCATTTCACATAAATTTTCTTTATTCTTTTGGTGACTTATTGTACTCATTTGTTGCAGACTTTGCATTCTTTGAGACTGTTTTGGAAGGAGTGTATTTGTAGGCTGAGCCAGAGTGGGTTAAAGAATATGACTTGCAGGTCTAATAGGCTACCTTGTTCATGAGTTAGCCACATGCAATGTTGTTACATTCTAACACACACAACATTACGCGAGATAAATAGCAGGCCTATAGTTATGCATTTACCTTTTATCAAAGTGGGTGTATATCCCCAGCAGGATGTCTTCCACCAGCACCTGGGCCAGCTGTACCAGGTGGCAGTTACAGCCAAGGTCCTGCATGTGGGGCTGGCTGGTCTTCAGTCTGCTGATGACCGCGTTAGGTCGGCCTTTCATAACACTCGCATTATCAAAGTTAAATGCAATCAGGTTATCCCATGGGATGCCTCTTTTTCTATTGGAAAAGACAAAATGTAAGGTTGTAATTAAATCCAAACTACTAAACATGTCAACAACACAGTGCAGTTCCTCTTACCCTAATGCTTCACTCAGCTTTCCATACAGATTTTCTGCATTTCCTACATTGCATGTAGGCATCTCCAGGAATCTTGTAGCGACCTGCAGAGTGGCCTCATTGTAGAGTCTGGTCAGGATGACAAATTCTTTGTCTGTTTTGTTGTTTGATTTGTCACACATCAGTGAAAAGGGCTGAGATCGGCATGTTTTGGCCAACTCATCCTCTAGTTCTGCTGCTATGGCGCCTGTTGAGTGTCCAGTAATTAGCTAGTAGCCTACAACATGCATGCCATGGGTTGATGCTCAAATGTTAGAATATATTTAAATATTTAATTTGCCATGTTTTTGTGCCTCTAGCCCGCGCTTGGTGGGTTTGTCATGCTGGCATACATTAATCCTTCCCCGTGTGTGATGTTAAACTCGCAGTTACAAATCTTACAAAACGCGTGACTGTCCCCCACCCTGCTCAGAGCAGCTCTTCTTCAGAAAAATAAATTTGTTGTCCCATTGATCGTGGTATTTACATGAGAGTTTTGTTTTTTTGGCAGAAGTGCCTTCCTTTTCTGTCCTGGCGCCCATCATCTGTCGGTTTTTTCTTCTTTTTTTCCCGCATCGTCACTCAATGACTCATCTGACCTCACACACTAACTTCGCGACAACTGCCACCTACAGTACTACTGTAGGCTACTACAGGCTACTGGAGGTGGCAGTTATCACAAGGCTAGTGCCAGAGCTCAGATTTTTTTGGGGGGGAAGTTTTTTTTTAATAACGCAGGTTAAAATACGGGAGATTTATGGGAAAATACTAATACGGGAGGATGACAGGAAAGAAGGCTAAAGTACGGGACTTTCCCGGCCAAAACAGGATACTTGACAGGTATGAACTTAACATGTCTGCCTTGGTGCTGATGAATATTCAATACAACATGTAATATACTGTAGTTCAAAACAATTTGATCTGCTGTATTGTTGCAGCTCTGCCAGATTCAGCAATAGGACTGGACTGTTATTAAAGCTGTTTAGCTTAGACCATGTTCACTCTACCTGTGTGATCCAATGGCTGGGCTCACAAATGTCTGTCACGTTTTTCTAAGCACCCACTACACACACATAGGTAATGTTTCCAGGATAGAGAAACAGCATTCCAGATGGAGAATTTCCATAGATGGTAAAATATAAAATAGTACTCGTCTAAGCCTACTCTGGAAAACCAATCCAAAGTGTTCGTCATTGCTGTGTAAGATCATCTGTAAGCTATCTTTAGAGCAAGAGAGAGAAGAAGTTAGTGAAACAACAACTACAAAGTGCAATTCTGTGTAATAAGTATTAAAATAAGCATGGGGATTTTGTTCCAAATACACAGCTTATTCGAGGTTTATTGTAACATGATCAAGAAGCCATTTTATAATCCTATCAAAAACTGACCCCTTATTACTTTGGTGTTGTAGCATGACGAGTCTCTTAAATTACTCTCTTATTTGATAATTTCATAGTTATCAAATTTAAAAAAAAACTGCATGAATTTATTTTTAAGGCCAAAACGCTTCTGCTTTTAGATTTAAAAAGTGAGGTTGTATTGTGAATAATTGTGATAAACTACATACATCATGATCATTGTTTGACATAGGTGGTCAGTTGATAGCCTACAATATATAATGAAGTAGAAATTTGATCTTTTGTAGTAATGCAAATTGTCCTTTACATCACATTACACAACAATATTATAAATCTTATTTATATTTCAGATAAATTAAGGACATTTAGTACTGACCAGTGTTACAATAAAAAATATTTTAATGCATTTTATATTTGTTTTTAAATTTGTGTTTATGTTTCTTGTTGTTATTAAATAGTTGCAAAATACTAATGTATTATTTGTGTAATGACTGAGACTAGTACTAAAAACATAATATGACGACAAAACCATAACATTTTCCTTTTTATGACAAAATGTCATTCAGAGTAAAGCTAAAATCAATCTATATGAGTACAGGTACATATAAAAAAAATTAGAATATCGTGCAAAAGTAAAAAAAAAAAAGTTAACATTCCTTTCAGAAAGTGAAATCCATATATTATATAGATTCATTACATATAGAGTGAAATATTTCAAGCCTTTGTTTCTTGGAATTTCTATGATTATGGCTTTCAGATAATAAAATCCAAAATTCATAGTCTCATAATTCATAATTCTTGGAAAGTCATGGTGTCACATCCTAATCAGCTAATTAACTCAAAACACCTGCAAAAGTTTCCTGAGCCATTAAATGGTCTCAGTCTGGGTCAGGAGGCTACACAATCATAGGAAAGGCTGCTGATGTCCTGAAGATGTCCTGAAGACAGTCATTGAAACCTTCCACAAGGAAGGTAAGCCACAAAAGTGCTGTATCCAAGCATATTCATAGAAATTTGAGTGTACAGAAAAAGTGTGGCAGGAAAAGGTGCACCAGCAGCAGGGTAAACCACAGCCTTGAGAAGATTGCCAAGCAAAATCCATTCAAGAATTTGGGGGAGCTTCACAAGGAGTGGACTGAAGCTGGAGTCAGCACATCATAAGCCAGAGACAATGTCAGAAGCGTCTTACCTGAGCTAAGGAGAAAAATAACTAGACTGTTGCTCAGTGGTCCACAGTCTGTTTCAGATTATTGTAAATGTTGTATATCATTTGGAAATCAAGGTCCCAGAGTCTGGAGGAAGAGTGGAGAGACACAGAATTCATGTTGCTTGAAGTCCAGTGTGAAGTTTCCACAGTCAGTGATGATTTGGGGGCCATGTCATCTGCTGTTGTTGGTCACTGTGTTTTCTGAAGTCCACATTCAACGCAGGCATCTACCAGGAAATCTTAGAGCACCTCATGCTTCCTCCTGCTGATGAGCTTTATGGAGATGTTGATTTCATTTTCCAGCAGGACTTGGTACCTGCCCACACTGCCAAAGCACCAAAAGCTGGTTCAACGACCAGGATGTTACTGTGCTTGATTGGCCAGCACACTCACCTGACCTTAACCCCATAAAGAATCTATGGAGTATTGTCAAGAGGAAGATGAGAGACACCAACAATGCAGATGACCTGAAGGCTAAGATCAAAGCAACCTGGGCTTCCATTACATCTCAGCAGTGTCACAGGCTGATCTCCTCCACGCCATGCAGCATTGATGCAGTAATTAATGCAAAAGGAGGCCCAACCAAGTATTGAGAGCATAGTAATGAACATACTTTTCAGAAGCCTGACCTTTCTGTTTTAAATATCCTTTTTTATTGATCTTGTGTGATACCGCATATCTTCTAATAATAGCCTGTCTCTTTTTGACGCCTGTTTCCATTAAAAAATTCGAAAAATTGAAATAGAATTAGACGCTGTTCCCCAATAGTAGCCAGTAAAATGCGATCTGAAATGACCCACCGCATGTTCCATACAAAACTTCTTTCTTTCTTTCTTTCTTTCTTTCTTTCTTTCTTTCTTTCTTTCTTTCTTTCTTTCTTTCTTTCTTTCTTTC
>JBBIGC010000145.1:14012965-14029670 GCA_037576955.1 Lepidarchus adonis
TATATATAGAATCTGTGTGTGTGTGTGTGTATATGTGTGTGTGTGTGTGTGTGTGTGTGTGTACGCTTACTCAGGAAGCTCTATAGTCAAGAATCATCCTTTCACCCTGATAGGTGTGATGTGGCAGCTCTCTCAAAAGCCGACAGCCATATGTGGATTTGTGGAGGTCTTGGCTCATGGCCTGGATGGTTAAATCCTTTTCCTTTGTTTCTGTGTTTGTGTTCAAAGCCAGTGATACTGGTTTTAAAATGTTTAAAGAACAAGTGAAATTTAACCGGTTTGGTGATCTTTTTCCACTATGGGCCTTGGAGTCTTTCATGGCAGTCGTATTCATAGAAATGCAGGTTTGCTTTGGGCCTTGTACAAAAATACAAATGAGAAGAGAAAGATTCTATACACAAGTAATTGCAGGAAGATGATTCATAATTTAAATGAAGGCTTAAGCTGTGTGTACATCAGCAGCAAATGGGTGTTTTTGTTTTCTATTCTAAGCTGGTTTACTAACACTGGTGACTGAGTCGTAACAATCTATAATAACTGGCTGTGTTCCTGGTTCCTGTAATGTGTTCACCGCCCCTAGTTCTCCCTAGTTTTTTTTTATTATTATTATTATTATTATTATAAAGGGCTCAAATCTCAAATGAGTGAATTTGTAAGTAGCCTGATGTTATATGGAAATGTTAAAATAGTAAAAAGTGGAATACAGTTGAATCTAGTATACAATTTAAAATTCACCATGAGGTATGAGTGTTGTCACAAAAAAGTGCAGAACTTACTTGAGGTGACATTTGAATGCATCACAAACTGCACAAATGCTTAACAAGGATGTGTTGATAACAACAGCTGGCCCACACAAACACAGCAACTGGTGAGAATTATACTGCAGGAAAATATACAGAAACAAGTCATTAGGTGCATGGTTGTCAACTAGTGGGTTCGGTGAAATACAGAAGGGTCCAACACTTACTCAGATCTTTCTGGAACTTTCATTTTCACAGGCATAATATGTGTATTATCAATAAAGCAAACTCTGAAGCAAAATAACAGCAATAACATTTTTATTGTGCATTGATACATAATCTAAATCTGCACTTTAAGCATTAAAAAATAATAGTTAATATTTGTTGTGTGTAAACAATTGTTTGAAAAGAGAATTCATCATTTTTGTTATTTTGCACAATAAAAGTAATGAATATAGACCTTATATATATTTTGTTAGATAGTAAAATAAGGCACTGTTAACTTACAAAACCGGCTTTCTATTTGGAATAAAAGTCTTTTCAGTATACCATGATATAACAAAAAACTTTAAATTAAACAATGATAAGATATGTTTGCCCATACCACCCTCTAATATGTTCAAAATATACTGTTCATACACAATCTTTGTGGTGTATAAATGAATCAAATATAGCCATTGTTTTTTTTATGTCAGGAAAACCAAATATCTATTTATGTGCATTTGTATTTAAGTTTTTTAAGTGTTTTACTTTTTCAATAAATGAAAAACAGGGCAACCCATCAGAGAGCTGATTTACACAAGACACAATAAAGAATTAATAAACGAATTATGATCCATTTGGTATATGAAAGCACATTTATGCTAATAGACCTCAGACAAAAGAACAGGATACGAGAAATATGTATGTGTGCAGTATAAACAGCATGCACTATCCTGGTTATTTAGGAAGTAAATTGACCAGCCTGTAGGACCACAGCGTGACCTGTGTGACCTGTGGAACATGAGACATGAAGACAACAGATATTTACAGCCAAGATGTTGCTGGTTGCTGTGGTAACTGTTTCCCAACAGATAGCAGTTTGGGCTGAACGGAGGTGTTCTTTCTGTTTTGTCTTTCATCTGACAATACCCCAGACTGTGACATTGTCATATTCTACCCTGTGTCTGATACAGCAGTAGCACAACAACTATTTTCCTAAGACAGTGTTTGTCTGGATGTTTGTGATATGACAGTCCCTGAAGAGTACACTTCTGAAAGCTGTTCTATAATGGGCATATATGAACTGTCTTTTAAGAATTGGTTTTCAGATCAATGTATTTCTTGTGTACTGCTCTGTTTAGACACGTTTGAATGACTGAGGCTCTGTTCTCATGAGAAACTGAGCTGGGAAAGGGGGACAAGCACCTTGAGGGTTTGGAAAATTGAGTGGAACAGGAATCCTTGATAATGAAAGCAGACTGAAAGTTTGAATAGAGCAGTACTCAAACATGAGTCACTTGAAAAAATTTGCATAGAAGAGTAGTAAAAAAATAATAGCTCCTGAGGCCTAAGTTGTACATGCTTTCTCCACAGAGGTATATCATATGTATTGTTGAATAAATTATTAATAAAAGTTATTATTTCCTTTTGATTTTGTTCAAGTTGACAATGTATTAAAAAGGGTAATGTGTATCATGGTGTAACATGTATTGTTATTTATGTTTTTATTACCATTAAGTTTTAGCTTTTAAACCTCTATTATAGTAAAATGCTTAACAAATGTGTTTGTTTGGATTAGAAACAAGCCTGTTTTTTCTGTAATATTTTTCTCTTAAAATTACATTGAAAGGAATCTTTGCACTGGACTTGTACTGTCAGTCTGTTATTGATTATATATCATCTAGCACTACTTGTGTTCTAGTTTATTTCCCCTTTTTGGCTGTTTGCATAGTGATGGTTTGAGAGACAGATATTGACCCTCTCACTATTGCCATTTATTTATAAATCACTGCATATATCATATTCATACAAATATGCAATTAGACCTGACTTTAGCTTGTACTCAGTAAGAAGCCCTGGTACCTGAACTGGTCAGACACTTGGCTTTGTTTATGGGATATGAAAATGCTTTGTGAAGAACCTGTTCCTTCTGCAGATACATGTGTTTGTGAGAACAGAGGAAATGAGAAGAAACCATTACAGGCTTTATTTGAACCATTAGGCCAGAGCTGTCTAGACCTTTCACTTCCCTGCTTTGCTCATGAGCATGCAGAAAGTTTGGCCTAAAAGGATTTCTGTCCTTGCCACAACGCAGAAGCACAGCACTGTCTGTAAGGTCTGATAAGCAGGCTAAAACAAATGAAGTAAAAAATCCTATAAAATCAAAGCCACATTTATGTGAGGGAGAGAGAGAGCAGATCAGAGCCGGAGTGAAGCCAAGGCTGTATCGGTTCTAAGCACCCGCTTGGGGAGCACCAAGAGACACAGAGAGGATGCAGGCGCAAAACGTCTTTTCATTTTGCTTTCCCTTTCTGCTCTTGAGCATTGAACCTGTTGAAGTCACCAACTGTCACACAAGGCTCTGATTATCACTGTGTTGCTCTCCCACACTCCTACAGAGGATAAAGAGCAAAAAGAACATTACATCAGCAGCACAGAGGCAAACAGAAAATGAGACCATGGCAGTTACCTATTAACAGACCATTCCCAAGATATGGTGTCAGGCTTAAATGCACACATGCAGATGGTAGATGACCAAGAACTTTGTTACTCAGCAATGAGGTGAGGCTGCTGAGAGTAATTGTTTTAACCCTTTGAATGCCAAAAATCAGAAAGGGACAATCTAAAAGCTCTAATTGTTTAATGTGAATGGTTTTACTCTGAGAAATGGGATTTCAATATCAAGTATTCCACATTTATCACAATGTCAGATGATATTTAATTTTGCATTAATAAAGTACAGGTACTCTATAGTAAAATATGGTATTGCATATCTGACATTTTAATTAGACTTTATGGATCTGTTTACTTCTCTTCTAGAGCAAAACAACATTTCTGAAGTAAGAGATTGTTATAGTAAATATTGCTAAAGCTTTTAATCTTTAGCAGAATGTTGAAGTGATGTACAATTGTGCCAAAATGCTTTAATTTGTCCAAGGTATCCAAGGTATATTTCTAATCCAGGTAGATGTAGTCTCAATTTCTGCATTTTTAAAAATGTTTTGTATTAGCATCAGAAGCAGCTGGCAGATATGTACAGGGAAATGCTCTGATATTGGCAGTTGCCTACAAATGCCACATTGCATCCCTGCAAACAATATAAATATACACTACATAGGCATAACTGCATAAGGTCCAGTTGTGTACCTTAAAATTAAATTTAAAGGTAAACTACATTCACTTTTCCAAGGTAGCTCTTCTTAACTATAAGAAGTTTATAAGAAAACAATAGCATAGTACTGCCTCAAGTGAGAGTCAAGAGTTTAAGTATCTTGGGGTCTTGTTCACGAGTGTGGAAAAAATGGAACGGCAGGTTGACAAACGGATTGTTGTGGCATCGGCAGTAATGGCGGGTCTTAAAGTGGTCTGTTTACCATAGTAAAGCAACAAGTGTATAAGAATATTTTGTGTTCTTGCCCCTTTTATGGATTTTGTTGTCATAATTATTTTATTTAGTATGTTTAACAAATAGCACCAAATAAAGCAGATTATATGCTTAATTTCCCTATTTGAATGTGAATATGTGTCTCTGTATGAGAAGCCTTGTTTTGTAGTCTGTGATCACAGTATTCTGCTTTTTTGACCCTGCTCTAGTCAACAGAGAGCTTCCTGGTGAAATAGGTGGCCAGACAGCATTCTGCATTGTTATTTGCATGCCAGCTTGAACACAGTCTGTGAAAGGACAGACTAAGCAGAGAGAGGTTTTTTATGCCAGAAGATGTCATCAGGAAAATATCACCATCTGCTCTGGTTGTCAGTTTATATTTTGTATGGAAAACTGATGGAGAGCTGATTTAGGTGTGATGTTTAAGATGTGTGCAGTCAAGGGTCTGCTGGTAGACAACTGGTCAAAAAGTTTGAGTTTGAGACTTTTCCATTCATTTTTAAAATAGGTACTTAAATATTTGCTAACTGAATATTGTATTCTTTCACATTGTCATGAATTTCAACGTAGTGAGAGATTCAGCTGTGGGTAGAGAACAGTGCAGCTGGATTTCTTGTGGTTATGTAGCTCAGTCACTTACTGAAAATAGGAGAAAACTCTAACCTTTAATTGAAAAATTTGGTCTAAGAACAAATTATCAGCAGTCTTGCTTACGTTGTTGTTGTCCACATATTGCAGAACTCTTAAACAGTATTCCATGACTTCCTGTTTCGCTCGGGTACAGTTACAGAGTGCACAATTCAAATGAGACAAAAGTGTGTTTAATGGAACTTTTATATTTGCTGATGTATGTGTATCGTGCACACATGTACAGCGAAGAGCATGGTTAGAGGGGCAAACATTTGTCCATGGAACATGGTTGTTGATTTGCATAATATGATGGCATTTTCGGGTCAACAAATCTTGAAAACATTTTTGAACTTTTGTAAAATCATAAAAACCAAAATTAACTTGTGTAAATTCTTTTGAACATTTATTTCAATAACCAAAGTACAAGGCAATTGCTTCCCATGTTTTGGTTGACCAACTTGATTGTATTTGTGAATATAAACACATTTTGAATTTAATGCCTTCAATATTCTAAAAGATTAACTTGGCAAAATAAGAGTGAAAGGTTTATAGAATATTAAAGATACACAATAAGCAGGTGAGTGTGTCATGAGTAAGTATAAAAGAAGCATCCACATTATTCATTCTTTGTAAGCAAAGATAGGTCATGGTTTACCACACATAATATTGCTAAAAATATTTCCCAACAGAGAGCGAGATTTCTCTTACTTCCTAAGAATTCTGGTCTTTCACCATCTACAATACATAATATTGTGAAAAGATTCAATAAATGAAGCGAAATCTCAGTCTGTGAAGCTGGATATAACAGCTGTGGCATGTCCTTCAAACCCTCAGAAGGCACTACATAAGTAACCTTAATGCTACTGTGATAAATATTGGCACATTACATAAAATTGGTCAATTAACATAGTCCATCGCTGCATCAAGAGTTGCAACCTAAAGCTTGATTGCACCAAGAGAAAGACAAACTTCAGTTCTTTACAGAAACACTGCTGAGTTTTCTGGGCCTGAGCTCATCTAGACCGAAAAACTAGAAATGTGATATTTGAAATATTCTCTTTATACTTTTTTCATTTAAATTACAATTCAAGAGAATGAACAAACCACTTATTTATTGTTGTTTTTTTTTTGTTTTTTTTTGCATTTTTCAAAATTTACTAACTTTTAAAAATGGTCAAACATCTGTCACATCATCACAGTCTTCGGATCTAAACTCTCAGATTCTGTTAAATTTATAGGTATAAGTAAAAGTGAGGGTTTTTTTTCTTTCTGGGAGATAGAGCTAATTAACCACAAAGGCATTTTTGTGACCCTTTTCATCTCTGACGCTGCCAATAAATGTGGAGCTGACTGTATTAAATTTTCCATTTTCAGTGTTGGAGCATTCAGCATTATAATCTCTATGAATCTAGAATGTCACAAATCTTTATTCAGATTAGTTTCTTATCAGCATATAAAACTGAGCAAACTCTGTGCTTTATAGTGCTATGATCTAACATGCTCAAGCTACAAAGATACAATATTTTGTATTTTTTTATGCCTACCATCTCTACTTGCCAGTAGACATTGTGATGGAAATGTTACTTAGTTTTACTCAGAAGGAGGATCACAATGCTTCCACTACCACTGACAATGAACTCTCTGTGGGCCATCAGTCACATGCTGCAGAGACAGCAGTGCCACTCACACCAGAAAACCCAGGACAGATGTTTGAAAATGGCATCCAGTCACTTTGTCACTTGAAGGGGAAATTTATGGTTGTGTCCAGTCTGACTCAGACAGTCAGTAGGGGTCATATAGAGCAGTACAGTATCTGACTTTTCTGGTCACAGACAAGCCAAAATCTAGAATCTCTGAATGGCTTACTGAATGATCTCTTGAATTAAATCTCGAGTGCCTTGTTAAAACAAAGGAAAACATCACACCAGATGGTCTCTTTGAGCTGTAATCAGACACAAGCTCATTCCTCATCTCCTATGAAGTAAAATGCTTAGTTGCGTCCCTGCCAAGTGCATATGCTAAGTGTATTGTTCTCAAAGGTGTTCTTGATTTCGCACATTTTTCTCATTCAACATTCAGTCTTATTAAGCAGGTTAAACTGTTAGAATATTCCAAGCAGCTTTTGTTATGACCACAATCATTTATATTTTACTATTTAACTATAAACCTGGACTTTCTTTGGTTGGGGCAAGAGCAAATAATGCTGGTTCTGCTGTTTCAGGGGGGTAGGGTCAGGGTTGCCTTTTTATCAGTTATATTTCACAGCACCTTTATCACACCCAGTTTTTAAATAGTATAGACATATAAGCATGTCCCAAATCATCCTTCACACATGGACAAAATTGTTGGTACAATGTCGTTACAGAAAAAACCCACAAAGGTCACTGAAGTAACTTGAAACTGACAAATTAAATAATACATAACAATTTACTGAGAATTAACAAATTAAAATCAGACATTGCTTTCAAATTGTGGGCCAACAGAATTATTCTAAAAAACAAATTAATGAAACTGGCCTGGACAAAAATTATGGTACTCCTGACTTGCCAAAAAGCTCCAATTTTGTCTCATCAGTCCAAAGGACATTCTCCCAGAAGCTTTGTGGTTTGTCAATATGCATTTTGGCAAATTCCAGTCTCACTTTATAATGATTTGCCTTCAACAGTGGTGTAGTCCTTGGTCGTTTTTCATTAAGTCCACTTTGGTTTAAACAGCAATGGATGATACGATCTGACACAGATGTACCTTGTCCTTGGAAGTTGTTCTGGACTCTTTGGTTACCATTCATATCATCTGTCTCTTCGATTTGTCATCAATTTCTCTCTTGCAGCGTCATGCAGGGAAGTTGGCTACATTCCAATGGACCTTAAACTTCTGAATAATATCTGCAACTGTTGTCACAGGAATATCAAGTTGTTTGGATAATTTTCTTTCTAATCTCTTGAGACAATTCTCTCCTTCGCTGTCTGTGGTCCATGTTCAGTGTGGTGCACACCATAAAAAACAGCACAGCTACTTTTCACCCTTTAAATAGCACTGACTGATCTCAAGCTTGAAGACACCTGTGATGAGAATTACAGGACACACCTTAGTTTAACTTGTCTTTTCTGTGTATAATTCCTTTTGTCATTTTGTGGGTTCATTTGTTCATTTCATAATTAAGTTTATTTCATTTCATTTTTCTATGTGTGTCTGCTTTTACTTTTGACTACATCTCTCTGTTGGATCTATAATATTCAGATGATAATGTCGGCATGTGTAAATTGTTTGAAATGTAGCAGATTGTGACATTTTCTTCATAATTCATACTGACCACAAACTCTGTTACTGAATCAAATAATTGGAAATTATTGAATTGCTGATTTTTTTTCCTCCCTGGAATGGCATTATAAACATTCTGGTTTCAGCATTCAAAATGCTAATGGTTGCTCTCCTTGTTCAAAGCAGACTTTGAAATGGACGGCCTTTAAATGCAAATTCATGTGCTGTGCTACAGATGATGTTTTTCAGACCCAGTAAATGAGAAATGACATTTTCATTACCACACTGCTAATTTATGGGGACTGATGATGAGCAGAGAAGCCTGAGATTCTGGCCTGGTCCAGGTGTGTTTGCCCGATACTTATTAACAGCATGCCTGCACTGACATTGGTGTTAAGCTTATTTGTTTTCAGTTATAAGTACATAGCAAAACATTTATAATGTGCTGTGACAGCTGCATCCTATCACTGATTCTCACATCCTCCTGTGACGGGTTTCACAGTGCAGCAATTGTTATTTATTTAATCTCTATTTAGCCAAATAGGTCAGTGGAGACTCGGGTCACATTTACGTTTAAGTGAAGAATTTTATTATTAAGGGAAAAGAAAAATCCAAACCTACATGGCCCTGTGTTGCACACTGATTGCCCCCTAAACCTAATAACTGGTTGGGCCACCCTTAGCAGCAACAACTGCAATCAAGTATTCGCAATAACTTGCAATGAGTCTCTTACAACGCTGTGGGGGAATTTTGGCCCAATCATCTTTGCAGAATTGTTGTAGTTCAGCCACATTGGAGGGTTTCCGAGCATGAACCACCTTTTTAATGTCATACCACAGTATCTCAATAGGATTCACGTTAGGACTTTGACTAGGCCACTCCATAGTCTTCATTTTATTTTTCTTCAGGCAATCAGAGGAGCACTTGCTGTAGTGTTTTGGATTATTGTCCTGTTGCAGAACCCAAGTTCATTTCAGCTTGAGGTCATGAACAGATGGCCAGACATTCTCTTTCAGGAGTTTTTAGTAGACAGCAGAATGCATGGTTTCATTTATCACAGCAAGTCTTCCAAATCCTGAAGCAGCAAAACAGCACCAGACCATCACACTACCACCACCATATTTTACTCTCAGTATGATATTATTTTTCTGAAATGCGGTGTTACTTCTATGCCAGAAGTAATGGGACACACACTCTCCAAAAAGTTCAACTTTTGTCTCATCCGTCCCTAGAGTATCTTCCCAAAAGTCTTGGGTATCATCAAGATTTTTTCTGGCAAAATTAAGTCTTAATGTTCTTTTTGCTCAGCAGTGGTTTCCATCTTCAGTTGGATGTTGTTGTGGGCTACTTTGAGATCTTTGAGGATCTTTTGGTCTATTTCACTTTGTCAAGCAGGTCTTATTTAAATTATTTCTTGATTGAGAACAGGTGTGGCAGTAATCAAGCCTGGGTGTGGCTTGAGATATTGAAGGTGTGATGAATCACTGTTATGTTTTAACAGGGGACGCAATCACTTTGTCACACATCTAAAACATATAAGTGTGACAAACATGGAAAAAAAAGAAATAAGGGAGGGAACAAACACTTTTTCTCATTTCCTGGAGTCAAGTCAAAGTCATAATTAACTTCATTGAGCTATGGCAGCACTCTGGGTCCACAGTGTCCACATTCACATGTGGAAATCACAGTGCAAATAACAAACCGAGAAGCTGTGCTTAGACATACAAGACATATCAAAAGCAAGTATTTAAGTGGTATGAGAAGCATCTTGTTTTTGTACATAACTGTTTTTCAATGAGTGTAAGAAGCATTGATTCAGGAAGTGGATTTTGCGAAAGGAATGCATTCAGAAGGCTGAATTATTTTAGGGTTTTTTTCGCTGTTTTTTTGTTTTGCTTTTTAAGACATTCCGTGGGTGCTTGGACTCTTTTAATTTTCCTGATTACCTTTACCTAATGACTAGTGTATCTTCTAGATTACCTAATTTTTTGATTGCAAGTAATTACGAGCCTCAAACTAAGAATTTCCCTTACACATCTATAGAGTTATGAATCACATCTTTAACCAATTAAGAGGAAATATTGACCCATTGTATAAGTCAGTGAAATCTCTTGTACAGTGGAGAAAGAAATAGTTTGACCCCTTGCTGATTTTGTACGTTTGCCCACTAACAAAGAAATGAACAGTCCATAATTTTAATTGTAGGCTTATTTTAACAGTGAGACATATAATATCAAAAAGAAAATCCAGAAAATCTCATTATATAAAATGTTGATTTCATTGAGTGAAATATGTTTTTGATCCTTCATTAAAACAAGACTTAATACTTGGTGGCTTGTTGGCAAGCACAGAGGTCAGATGTTTCTTGTAGTTGATGACCAGGTTTGCGCACATAACAAGAGGAATTGTGGTCCACTCCTCTATGCAGATCAGCTCTAAGTCATTAAGGTTTCGAGGCTGTTGCTAGGCAACTCGAAGCTTCAGCTCCCTCCACAGGTTTTCTATTGTATTAAGGTTCGGACACTGCCTAGGCCACTCCATGACCTCAATGTGCTTTTTCTTGGCCACTCCTTTGTTACCATAACTGTATGCTTTGGGTCATTGACGTGTTGGAAGACCCATCCACCACCCATAGACTGATTTTGCTAATGGAGCATTCTTTTGCTCACAGACAATGGTAAACTCCACCAGAAACAGATGGAGGTAGCATTAGCTGGTGTTCTGAAGCATTGTTTGTGGACCAAGCCATCTGCTTGAGCTTAGCATGCTAAAGAATGTCAAGGAGAGAAGCCCTCTGAAACTGAAGAGCATGGCCTTTAGGAGAGCACGAAAATGTTTGAGAAGCCTTGGATGTTCTTCAGACTGACATTTGTGAACCTTTGCATTTTATGACTCTTTAAAGCTGCCTGTGGCAACCAGGAGGTGTTGCTTTATGTTATCAATGTAAATGACTGACTGTTTGCAGAGGTAATGGTAATTTTGATTCCCTGCCATCTCAATGAATAAACACTATGCATATTATGCAGTGGAGACATGCCTGGCTGCTTGATTTCTTGCACATAGCTTAGTGCTTTGCTGGTCCTCTCATGCTATTTTCACCCGTGCTGCCACGTTAAACTAGTGTCTTGAATGCAGAGCAATGTCGCATGTAATCAAAGCACTTTCTCACGTTCTGTTTTCCCCACTGGCCCTCACAACCGCTCTCAATTAGAGGCTCCGTCTGCATCCTTGACCACAGCCTGCGGGTAACACTGCCGCACAGCCCTCCGCTCTTCATCATCTGGGCCTCTGCTTGCTTTGATAGCTCCTGCCTGAGTCATATTAGCAAAGTGAGTGTAGAGAGAGATTTTTGTTCCCTTTTCATCATTTGTTTTCTTTTTCCTTGCATTCTTTTTCACTCAATTCAGTTCATATGCTTGGAGTGAGTGATTGTTAATTATTATGTTGAGAGCTGTTTCCCTCCCAATAGACCGAGGCTAGAGAAATGGCCTAGTTTGAGCAACTAACAACAGCAGTCTCCAGCTAATGTTAACGATTGAATTTCTGTCCTGCAGTAGAGCAGATGCCTGCTCACTCTCCTAAATGCCAAACTGGAGGATGGCCCTCACTAATGACATTAATTCACAAACAATATACTCAATGCTTCCACATTGACGGGTGTTATGTTTTTGTTTAATTTTCCTATATCCTGAGTTGTTCCTGTCTCTTAGTTTTTATTTTTGCAAAGTAGAAAGGTAAATTCACTGTGAACTGTTTCCCACTGTGCCTGAATTTATATTTCAATATTTCAAGGATAGAAAAGCAGAGCTGCCACTTATGCAATGTCAAAATATTCTGATGAGTAGTGCCATAGAAATGGTCTAAAATCACTTGGTTACATGTCAATGAAAGTCTCCTATAAATTAGCTTTAACATTTTTTACTGACATCAGCAATGTGGTAGAATCAAATGGTGGTTTCATGATGCTGAAGAGCTAATGTGGGTTTGGAGAGAGAAGATCTGCTTTTCCTTTTCACTCTGAAAGGTTCTTATATGATGATTGGCATGGTCATATGATTCTAGCCATTAATTGAGGTTCTTTACAATTTTGAAAGATTTTTCCCCTTAAAGATCTCTCCTTTATGACAGGTTACATAAAGAAAATCCAATAAGAGGTTCTCCCCCCTAAAAAAGTAATGCTTCTGTGGCATTTTAATATTTAGCTTTTTTTTTTTTTTAATATTTAGACATTTAACCCTTAAGTCCAGTTGCTCCCTTTTAGTAGTACTATTTGAATATAATTGCATAATGTAGCTTATTAATAATTAAATAACTTGATATTTTACTTAACATTCTGTTTTTTCAGGTTCATGTCTGCACTTTTTACTTTTTCCCAATTTGTTTTTCCATGCCACTCACTACAAAATAGACAAGACAAATAATACTACATGCTATGAGTTTAGAATGAGCATTTTATAAAATTACTTTTGTTTCTTTAAATGTCTGTGCTTGTTTCCCTAAGTATATATGACACAAGGGATATACACTCTTATGCAAAAATTATGCTACCCTTCGATAAATAACATAATTTGACAATTTTTTAATTGAAAAGATGTAAACAAGGCAAGTTTATTTACATAGCACATTATCATACACATGCTCATTCAATGTGCTTTACAAGGATAAATGAAAAGTAAAGAGGAATAAAAACAAGCAAAAGAATATGAAAAAAGGGAAAGAAAAAAATAAGCATTAAAGAAAAGCAATAAAATAATATTAAAATTGTAAAAGAGGATATACCATCTGTAAACCACCAACTTACTTTGTACAGAGGTAGAACAGGCATAAAAGTAAACCATAAAAATAAAATAGACATAAACAATGGAGATAAAAATTATAAATATGCATAAAGAAAAGCAATACTAGAGATAAAAATGACATTCATACAAGTATAGAGAATAAAATAGAATTAAAATATATTAAAAACAAAAAAGATACTGTTAAAGAAAGTTGATAAGAAAGAATGTGAAAATGATAGTTGGACAAATGGTTTAGCTGAAGGCTGTATAGAATAATGCAGTTTTAAATTTCTTTTTAAAACTGGTAACAGTTGGAGCAAATATGAACACAGTCTCTCTCGGAAATGAAAAAAAAAGAACAATATTTTCAGCAAACATTGATACATTGTTACTTTTTATATCAGAAATTGAACAAAGATTTAAAACAAATAAAAACATTATTGTGGCAAAAGTGTGGGCACACTGCATAATCAGTACTTAGTAACTGTAATCTCTGGCAGATACACTTTTTTATGAACAGCTAAAAGTCTTTAAGTTATTGTACTTGGGATTTTCTCCCATTGATGAAGTTTTCTTGGTCTTCCAGATCTTATCTTGACCTCCACAATTCCCCTGAAATGCCATCTCTTAATTACATTTCTCAAATGTAAAATCTCTTAATTACATTTCTCACTGTGAAATCTACAAGCTGACAATGCTTTCCTATCTTTTTGTAGCCTTCTCCTGCATTGTTGGCATCAAATACATTTCATTTTCAGAGTCTTACACAGCTGCTTAGAGGAATCTATGGTTGTTTAGTGTCCACAAGTGTGCACACAAGACTTGAAGAGTATTTGTAAAGCTTTTTTAATGACAGCTGTTGCCATGCATCAGATCTAATGAACTGATTAAGGTCTGAAACCTGAGACTTTGGAACACTAAGGGTGTCCAAACTTTTGCATATTTTTATTTTTAATTTTTGTTACATTTTTCCCAGAGAGATTGTGTTAAAGATTTTTCAATTACAAAATCCCCAAAATCTGTTATTTATCAAGGGGTGGCCAAACTTTTGCACAAACTTTTTTACACAAGACTTGGTTAACAGCAAAGCCTTATCGCTTAGTGCAAAATGAGCTTTTTTCAGTTTCTACACATTTCTGTTAGAAAAACAGTGTAATTGTGTAAATAGATACTGTAGAAGCCATTGTAGGGGAATTCCAGCATAAACCCTCAGACTAGCCCCAGCTGTTTTCTCACTGCACTTTTTTGGCTTGCCTGCTCGTCTATGGGCTTGAACGCAATGTGCCGTATCACTTCCTAGAATCTAGGCTCATCCTGTGAATGTCCTGTAACATCACCAGACCGGCGAAAATGCTCTCCTTCTGCCTGACTTCACTCCCCTAATAACTGCTTTAACTCCAGAGAATATACACCCCACCCAGGGAACAGAGACAGCACGATGCTTTAAACTTTGTTTATGTGCAGCGTGCTGAATTAGGATGTGTAATGGTGTTTAATCTTCCTTAATTGCCCTGATAGGCTGCCAAGCTTAAACATGTAAGCAGGGCTGGCAAACCCCTCATTGATTTTGCTTCAAAACGTGATGATATTCCAGACATCCATCAGCTCCCTTAAGAATAAAAGGGGTTTTAAAGTAAGCGATGGATTTCTCTAATAGACATTGCCGTCTGGGTGAGCCATTCTTTTAGAATAGAACACCAGATGAACATTTAGACCTTGTGGATTAATCAATGCTGAGGTCAATCTATAGCTGGATTTGTTTGCATAAATGCATACATACTGCGAATAGATAAGTTTAAAAAAAAAATATGTAAACAAAAAAAAAATGTTACATGCATAATTATTTTTCTAATGATTTGTAAGCACCTCTTGAATTAATAATGGTGCTGATGTTGACGAGTAAGGATTTCATGAGTCTCTTGAGATTTTCTTGAGTATCTGTCCATTTTAGCCCATTCTTTTTTTGAGCCAATTTCCAAGATAGCTGTAGGACTCGAAAGTTCAAATCTCTGACTGGTTTTACAGACGTAATGGGACACTCTGACACATTGACCAGTAAAATTGCCAGACCTCAATCCTAGCTCTCAATATGGAACAGCAGGTGAAAAGGCTGAAGTAGACCAGTCAATCTGAAACGTTCACCCAGTCCATGGATGATTGGGCTTAAATTTATAGGATCTGTCTCAAAAGACTGGTGTAATCTTTACCTGAAAGGGTTGAAACTGCCACTACGAGGTCAGGACGAGGTAATACTTTTTTTTTTAAATTCTCTGATAAGCTTACATGTACTTCATTACTCAGCTATAGTATACATGAGAACAACTTGACATCTGTTCGAATTTTTTTTATTGTATGATTTTTAAGGTCAAACAAGGGTTTTTATCACAATATATTTTCTTTGTGCACACTGAAGCTGTGTAGTGATGTAAATGTGTCTATTCACAATAGATTGCAAGCAATTCATGTGTCATGATCGATTGCATCTCTAAAGGTTGCCAGTCTGCAGTTTTCAGGCTTTTTCTTTTCGCTTTTCAAAGAAAAGGAAAATAAGATGAATTGAAAGGCTGAGATCCCCTGACTGTTCTGCACTCCCTGTGCAGTATAAGCCAGTGTTTTCAATTACCTTCTATGAATAATGTGCAGAAACCTTTTACATGAAAATGAGCCCTCTCCACAATGCTGTGGCATTTCAGCTAAACAAAACTCAGAAAGCATGGAAATTAAATGGTAATAAACACCTCTATGAAGAGGAAAGATTCTTTCTTTTTGTGTTCCATTTTGCTGTGTTTATTTTTTTCTTTACCTGTGCTGATTACAGCTACCTGTCATGCATTGTATGTCTTGGTGTACTCCAATTTTCTGCAGGTTATACACCAATTTAAAGTTGGTAGACCTGCTGCTGAATTCTGTTTCTCAGCCATGCTTGAAAACTCAATGTCTGAATTCATTGAGCTAGCTGTTGCTGTTGTTTTCGATGACTGCTGAATGACTGCCATTGATTCAAAGCCTCTATAGTCAAGTACTGTGCAGCACTATGTGTACTTGGGGCTGACCCGTTTCAAGCAGGCTTTTAGCTCCAGCCTGTGCCCGGCCTGTAAAAATAGCCTCCTGGAACCAGAGCATGCTTTCCAGAAAGAGGCCGTGCTGCAGTTCTAAATCTTATTCACAGGAGCACACTTTTCTTCCAGGATTTGCTGCACTTTTAGACATTTACCATCTAGTTACATTTTAAACCTGCCATGAATAATCCTTTTTATGCACCACAATACAAGAAATATACATGGAAATGAGAGTGCATGCTATGAATTTCATATATCTTTAGACAGGAAAAATGTTCCTATGTCTGCCTATGCCCTTTCTGACGGGAAATGCTAAGAGGCTGCTGTGCTGGAGGTGTATGAAATGTGGTTGTATCTACACCTGATGGAGTTGGTTTGCACCCACTTATTGCTCAGGAGAGCATTTTAGGAGGCCCTTGGCTCACATTAGTATGTATGATTTTATTTTTGAATATGGACTCAAAGTACTATTACAGAACAATTTCATGCCCTGGGGGTTATCTGACGTCTTCTTTACCAGATTTAACTCGGCCAAGTGGACTGCTCTTGCTTTTTCCTCTGTTCTTACTGACAGCCCTCTTTCTTTCTTTCTTTCTTTCTTTCTTTCTTTCTTTCTTTCTTTCTTTCTTTCTTTCTTTCTTTCTTTCTTTC
>JBBIGC010000145.1:14031169-14043032 GCA_037576955.1 Lepidarchus adonis
TCTCTCTTTCTCTCTCTCTTTCTCTCTCTCTCTCTCTCTCTCTCTCTCTCTCTCTCTCTCTCTCTCTCTCTCTCTCATATATATATATGTATGCACTACAATAAGTTAGTGATATTGTTATATGCTTTTCCTATTTGCTCTGCATTTTAATGAAATAAGTAAAAGTTCCCTTAGATATTACTAATAATGTATGAGGAGAACCATTTTCATTAGTTTAATATTTATTATCCCAAAAATTTAGACAATAACAGTGATAGCCCCAAATAACAACAATTGACAATGTCAGTAGCGGGTGTTTCCACCATTTGCCGCAATGACAGCTTGGTGTCAGTGGAGTTGTTTGTGAATGGTTTATCTGGAAAACCTAGTTCCCTTCGTATCTTGTAAACGGGCCTGCAGCTCAGTGGCAGTTGCGTGAATTGGTCCTTAGGTACTGGTCATAGTTGCGGTCTGTCACTTGTGAGGCTCCACTCCTGGGTCTGTCATGAACTCTTCCAGTAGTTTTGTGTCTTGATGCAAGTCACGATGCAAGACACACCCAAGTTCACGAGCAAAATCTAACTGCCTGCCAACCAACCCAAAGGCTCCATGGCCAGGTGACGCTGCTCGTCCGTTAAGTGACGTTGTGTGTTCATGACTGTTTGAATGATGAACTTGGAATGACTTACTGACAAAAGCAGCTTTTTATATCCACAGAATGTTGAAATTGATGGCACATTGAGAAAGGTTGTCTTTTGGTATTGGCACCAATATAAGGAACATCTGTACAGAATAAATCAATTACATGGAAAACACAAAATGAGGTGTGTCCATCACCCCAATTCAATTGCCTCCCTATCCCAAAAATGTCTGAAGTGAAGCAAACACTGTATGACACTGTATGACATCCACTAAGTCTCTCACAATATCCCTAACTTATTGTGAGTAGTGTATATATATGTGTATTTATATATATAATATGAAAATGATTGTTTTAATATTGAAATAGTCCTTGCTGACCTATGATTTAATAACAGATTTATTGTTGCATACCAATCCTCCTTTTTTATACAAGGTTATTATCTCTTTTGTACTTCCTCAAATCTCTGCACTCTCTTTTCTCAATCAAAGAGAACAGTGGGTGTTTTCTATTCAGGCCTATACTTGAAACAGTAATCTGTAGCATGTTGACTGACCAAAGTCCATAAAGGAAGCTTTTAATAGCAGCTAGTGGAGATTTTGAAAGAAAGGGCCATTTAGCAGCATTAGGCCAGGTAGAGTGAGCGGTGCAGGGAGTGAGTTCATTATCCTGCTAAATCCCGCCCTTCTCTTAAATAGGAACATACTGGTGAAGATGTCTGAGCTGCTACTTGCACCTGATTGGTTCACAGAGGAAGTAAATGGTGGAGAAATGTGTCATTGTCATTACATTTCTCTGATTTTTTCCCCTTCCCTATGTATTGTGGTGCATAATTAGTTTGATGCAGCTGTTTGTGGCAGTAGACATAACTAAGTATGTTATGTCAGTATTTTGGTAATGTCTTGTTTTCTTTAATGTTTCTATCAGGAGAAGTTTTCTTTGAATCATTAATTACACCATAATTTATTTAATCATGCACAATTAGCCAGGCAATTAGATCAGATGAATATTACACATTATGGAACGGACAGCAAATCATTTCCTGATTTAGTTGTTTATCATGCATATAGAATTTTAAATAGGATTCTAGTTTCTTTACAAACCGCCCAAAGGGAACTGAATGTATGAGCTTCCAAAACATTTTCAAAAAACCAGTGGAATATGCAGTTTAAGCAAGACTTCTAAGCTTCAGACAGCAAGGCTTAAACTCTGCTTTCAGTTTCAGATATTTTGCTCAGTATGTTGTCTTCCACAGCTGTAGGATCGTCTCAGAAGCAGACATATACTGGTTATGTTAGACTAGTCAGTTAAAAATGGCTAGCTCAGTTTTCGCTGTATGTTTCTCCAGTGATGTTTGTGCACTTTAAACGAGTGTTATTTTCCTCTTTAATATATCTCTGGAATCTGTGTTGCGGAATGTTGCTGTCTGATCATATGAAACTGGTTATGGTGCAGTCACACCCCTCTCTCTTCTGTTTCTGTGGGTTGTTTGATAGGAATGTATGCCAAAGGCATATTCAGTTGAATGTGTTTTGTAAGTGTTAAGACAAACAAATCTTTTCACTTGAGCATGTCATTATGACAGTGTGTGTATTATGTGCTGATGTACAGAATTAATGTTGACTAATGCACTGAAGATGAGCCACACAAACAGCAAAGCACACACTGCTTATAAAATTTGACACACCACTAAGGATGTGTTTGGACATGCAGGATTTGGTTTGCTTTTATCTTTTCATTTTGTTATGATGCTGCTTATATAGGTCAGTGGTGTTACCAAGAATAATATCCTATGTTATGTTGTTTTCCGCCCAGGTCTCCTTACAACATTCATAGGTTAATGTAACCAAAATAGACATTACCGTCTTTATCAGTTAGAATGATCATATGTACCTATGAGAGTGGAAGTATTACAAGATATGAATTTCCTGTAGTTTTAGCACAAGATTTGTGTAATTTCTAAAAATGTTCCCATTAATTGCCAAAATTTATTCTCCCTGAATATGTCATATATCATGTGGGGGTTGAGTTGTACTGGAAAGTGGTTTACTGCTGCTTTTTCAAGCAGTACAATGCAGTCTTGAGATTAATGTAGCATAAAACCAGGGTAGAGTAGAGTACTCTTAGTTTCAGCCATGGTAATTTCTCTAACAAATTGCATTCGGCCAACTCTGCTCCCTGAAGTGTGTCTCTCTCTCTCTCTCTCTCACACACACACACACACAGACGCACGCACAAAAGCAGACACACACACACACACAAACACACACACGATTACCCTTTGTCCATTGTTAGCTGCGCTGTACTGTGTCAACACAAGATGTTGCCATTCCTCTCCGAGAGCCTTTTACTGCATTAGAGACTCAATCATGTGAATGGAGGAGGCAGAGAGTGCCTTTATTTACTGAGCTCAGCAACAGTCTGCAGCATCAGATTTGAGGTGAATTGTTTAATTAAATTAACAGCTCATCGGACATACAAGCTTAGCTGACAGAACGTTTTTTGGGGGGGAAACTACACAATGTAATTGTAATATTTTCAATATTAATATGATCAACTTATGCAAATTGATTTTAATGAGCATTCCCAAACTATGTGTTATCTTTTAAGTATTCTATAATTGTTTTATAGTAAAAGGACAAAGAAGCCCTTTAGAAAACCTATTAAATAAAAAGAAAAGTAATATGTGTCCATACTTCTTGTTCAGTCAAGCATCTGCTTTTTTATAATGAATAGTTCAAAAGAATCGATTCTGAATTGAACTCCCCATCACTACCTAACACAGTAAGCTGTGTGTGCGTGCGTGCGTGTGTGTGTGCATGCGTGTGCGTGCGTGCGTGCGTGCGTGTGTGTGCGTGTGTGTGTGTGTGTGTGTGTGTGTGCATGCGTGTGCGCGCGTGCGTGTGTGTGTGTGTGTGTGTGTGTGTGTGTGTGTGTGTGTGTGGCAGGGCAGGGCAGGGAGAGGGGGTGGACGACTCAAACAGAGAAAAAGCCAATTCAGCCCCACCCACTCATGAATAATTCAGTAGCTTGCCTCTCCTGATTGGAGTCAGCTGGAGGAAGTGGTGTGTGGGTGGTTGGTGCTGACCGACAGAACAAGTCCAGACAAGTAGTGGCCGAGGGGACGTGTGTTTGTAAGCGGTGCAGAGGGAGATGTGAATGTAGGGCAGCTTGCTGCTGTATGCTGGTTGCGTGTATGTCCTATCGTTAGTGCTTGTGTTTGTGTTCTTCCCTCATCGCTACTGTGCCACTTCCGCCATCAGCAGCACTCTGTCCCTAGCTGGATTTACACAGGGGACATGTAACCTTTCCAGCAAGCCTTTGTGTTTGTGTGCATGGGTAAAATACAAATTTTGGGAGGGAGGTAACAGCCTCCCATGTAAAGGATTTACAGATGCATTCCTGTTGGAAAATGAAGCTTCAGGTAAAAATATTATACATATTTGTGTTTCTTTGAGGTTTGTGTAGATGTTTTGCTTTGATCGTGTGTGTGTACTGTGCTCCTGTGCAGAGGATGCAGCCTGTGTGTTGAAGGGAGAAAGCATTGTCTTGATGGTTGTTATGGTGAGGCGTGTTATTGTTGTTGATATATATATGGAAATGGAAATATGGAGATGAGGCATCGTGTGCAGTAGAGCACATTCAGAGCAGGATTTATATATTTGTGCATCTTTTCTTTCCCTGTGCAATAGTTCAAGATAAAGAATTACCTCTTTTCTCCTCTGCTTGTCTGTGTCTCTATGCACTGCCATATTTACACGCAGGACAATGCACTTTTTTGCTGACCCACTTTCTCCCTTTATTTCCTCCTCAGTGTTTTTTTGTGCTGCACCGTGTAACTTTCTGGATGGAGACATCCTGCATGGTTGTGTGTGTGTGTGTGTGAGAAGGCAGAGCTGTAATGTTTGGAGTCATGGTACCTGTGGTATAGCAGATTGAATGTTGTTGTTTTTTTGCTGGTAAATTAAGATATAACGTTATACTTTATATGTCATATTGGTGTAGATTATTTATGTACTGTTATATTGATGTTTGACTATTTAATTAATTCACTAAAAGAGTTTCAACCAGCTTCTGTGCTTTCTCCACATTAGCACTGCTGTCATTCTTTCTGTTTGTGTGACAGTTCTTTCTTTTATAGTGTAATGAAATCATAGACGTAGGGCTGGGCAATGTGGTGTATATTCTTCTTAGCTCTGATAAATCACTGAATACTTTTCAAGCATATTGTGGATGTGTCATTTAAAAGCACTTTTGGACTAATGTTTTTTGTCCATTGAAGCTTATCAGGTATCAGGATAAATCCATGTAATGTGTAGTAAAAATATCTTGAAGAGCTGTACATTATACTGCTTGCATTGCACAAACATTATAGAGAGATTTTTTCATAATGAATCTCATCACTGACTAATCAACTTGATTGACTAAACTTTGCAGTCCTTGTTCATAGGCATATGGACTTGGCTGTCAAGACCACTGCACTGTCATGAAGTCTTTGTATTTTTCTTCCCAGTGCGTCATTAACTGTCATTAAATTCACTCATTAAGTGTCATTCAGATAGTGTTGAATAATACACTTGCTCATGCCGACGTTGTGCTCTCACCAGCCATTAGCCTGTTGTTCATTTCTGCTACTCCTGTCCATTAAATGTTTCCTACAAAATAAAGAGATGCACTCGGTGTCCTGCAAAATAAGACACACACTCAGTGTCTGATTGATCTGATTTTTTTTATCTTCCTCTGGATTGCGATTAGCAAATCGCATCATTGACGGACACACCAAATTGGAGGCTTTGTGTGAAAATCCTCTAGCAGAAGGAGGAGGGGTGAGGGGGAGGGGAAGAGATTAGTAGTCACATGACTTTAAAAGCTTACAGTATGTTGGAGAGAGGCTGACTGGAAGGGACGGCAAATGTCTCCAGACGTCCATCACCGAGGAAACTGCCCTTGTGAGAGTTCAGCCACATGTTTGATAGTGAGATTTGTTATTCTGCTGTTTGTGTGTGGTTCAGATTAGCCCCCTTTTACTTCAGTGACTAAAATGACTGTGCCGCAGGCTAGCCAAGCCTAATGAGGGGATCTTTAACTGGACGAATGGAGAGAAAAGGAGAGCAAAGATAATCTGTATGCATGAAATGGCCACAGGAATATCACATTCAGGACTAAATGAAGTAGTAAAGCAAGGATTTATCTCTGCTATGTCATGTGTAGACCCATGCAGAACAGATCTTATTCAAATTTAATTGTTAAGTATCTCAATGTTGCTGTGACCAAAGTCAGTCTCAGAGTCTACTTCTGCTCTTGATAGTGGAAATGAAAGTCTTGTGGGGTCAGCATTCTAATCAGGATTTATTCAAAGACCTTAGGATTGGAAAGGACTTGTTATAAAACAGGATGTTTACTCAAACTCATTTTGGGTAGTAACTTGGTATCACTTTCAAATTAGGACCTTTTGTATTTCATAGGCAAAACTTATATCTCCATTGTAGACTTAAACAGTAGTTATTTTTTCTTTATGTATTCATAGTTCAAGAATTTTGACGAATAAAAATGTCTGATGTTTATCCATTTTTAGGCATTGATTAGTTTTGCATATTTTATTCTGGCAAAAAAATATTTAATCAGCAAGCCCAGAAGATGCTACATTTTGCAACTTGCAACTAACACCTATATTGTTACTGGTAAAATATGTATTAGTCAATTTTTTGGGGTTAATAACTAACATTAAACATTTAGCATTATAATCAATATTTTATTAGAAAATTAAACCTCTAGCTATATATCTTTACAATATTCATCTTTTAAATCATAAATCAGGACAGAATTAGGATTTTTTCAAGGACATAGATTGTTTGCATGTCACTCTTAATAGATGAAAGCTGCAGGAGGCTGAAGTGCAGATATAAAAACTACGTTTTCAAAATGTAACACTTACTTATTACGGGAACAACACTGTTTAATTAGGAAGTTTTAACTATAATGAGCTTTTGCTGTCGGTGCTGTGATTTTCTCATGTATAGTAGCTGTGCTGCTGTACTAGGTGAACTCAGTTTTACATGGTGTTAAAATAATGTTCTAAACTGCATGTTGCAGCTGCTACTCTACAATAGAAATTCGCCAAAATATGGTACATTATCAAGCTTGTTGACTTTGTGAAGTTAGCTATTTTACACCATATGTCTATGATTAGGGTTTATTAACAGATTTGCCTCAATATTAAGACCACTGACAAATGAAGTGAATAACATTGATTATCTTGTTGCAGGGGCACCTGTTAGGGGGTGGGATGTATTAGTCAGCAAATTAACAGTCAGTTTGTAATGTTTGTTGGAAAATTATCTATGTTAGACAGGTATTAGTGTTATTTCTGATTGGTGTATATGAATTATAATGGAAATAAAAAAGTGATTTTTAGTCATTATCCAATCTGCTTATACAGTTTGGGTTGCAGCTGAAACTGAATCCTCAGTTTTGCCATATTGTTATCATTGACAAAAATATCTGACAAGATTATCCCTGGCCTGAGACAATAATCCTTTGGTTTTCTTGAGAGCTCCAGGTACATTTTGCCATAGTTTCAATTTAAGCATAATTGCATAAATGTATGTATTTACTATTTACATAATGATTTACATTTACTTGAGATGTAAATTTTAGAAATGTCATCAGTAGGTTGTGATATACACTTCTGGCTTGTTCAGTTTCTACTTCAGTATATCACAAAAACACTGCAATTACAAGAAGTATCTCATACCATAGTATCTCATTTATACAGTAGCTCATCTACAGGTTTAAGCTGAAAGTAAGAGAGGAATGAATTATTATATTAATATCAGATTGTATCATTGTATCATTACCAACAGTAAGATGGCAGGGAAAGCTAGCCTGAGAGACTCACCAGCTACATTTAAATCTAAAGTCTGGTTTCACTTTGGCTTTTGTAACATTGATGAAACTTGTGCCAAGCAGCTTCTCTGTGCATCTCATTCCTGCACTTGTTTCGCTTAGCGATGAAACCTACAAGTGATTATGCATTAACGTAAGTAAAAAAAAATATATCGCTGGAGAGGACATAGTATAATAATGCAAGGGCGTAGAATTCCCAACCAATATCTAGCGTTTGCTGAACTGCCTTCATGAATAATTTTGATCAAACAAAAGCGTAGCGTTCCATGAATTTCCAACATAATGCATCACAGTAGTGTCTTCTACCCGAGGGCCCGTCTGCCAAAAACGCATTACAATGTGGTTGTTGGAGACACAATGCGTGTCCTTTTGTTAGCACCAAAAAGTTCTAATAAAGTTTCATATTGAGAAAGATGTTACTGTTTATTTGCTGAAACACACATACGGTGGTGTGACATTCAAGTGATTTAGTTTGTCCCTTAATAATAAAATCCTTCATATAAAACTGCATTTTGTGTTTACTTGTTTTGTCTTTAAAGTTTAAATTTGTTTGATGATCTAAAGCATTGAAGTGTGACATACATGGAACAAAATGAGGAAGTGGGCAAACAACTTTTTACACCACTGTACACATGCACAGCACACAGTAAAGCTATCTCTTTAAACAATCACATGGAATTCCCCAACGCTGTGATCACAGCACTCATATTACCCAGGCCTGATCCTTTTAGGGGCTGATTAGGGTTTCACCCAGCAGCCCTGCAGGACAGGGAGGGCACACAGTCAGACCTTGCGCTGCACGTGACCAGCAGAGCTCACGGCCTATGGCTCAGTGGTAGCCACTGACACTGCTTCCTGATTTCTCACACTGCTCTGACTTTGACTGTGTGTGCATGTGTGTGCACGCTCTACAGAGAGAGTGATAAAGACAGTCTTTCTTCCTGCTGTTGAAATAGGAGTCATTTTGTGGTCCTCAGCACAGAGTGTGTGTTGGCACACTCAGCAGGCTTGTGGTTAGCTGTGTATTAGTAACCATCCTGTTCACACTGCACTCTGACCTTTTATCCACAGGCTTCCTAAGACAGGATTTGCTCGGCCGGATCTGACATTTGTTTTGAATCACACTAGTGTCCCTGACTTCACTGTGGTAAAAATGATCCTCTGTTTGGGTTCCTGTGAAATGTGTCTGAAATTTAAGGAAATCTGGAGTTTGACTGCTGGACACTGGCTGATTTCCTGTGAGATGAGTGTGTACATTCCAGGAAGCCACTGTATGTCAACGTCTCAGGGGGCATGGCTTCTGCTCTCATTCAGCCTTTTCCCACCGCACACATTGATCATATTACCCCCAAGCACATTAATGATGAAGACAATGAATTGCATTACATGTGTGATTGCAATGTATAGTTGTCAGTGAGCTTCTGCAAAGATTTACTGTGTTGTGATGTCTCTCTGTCAGGAATTTTAAACTGAAATGCAATAAACTGTGATCTAGAACATTCTTTTTGTGGCAGTCTACACTGAAAATGCAAATCATAATAATTGATCAATTATTTAGTTTGCTGATTACCTCAGCTAAAATGTACACAAATTGCTATCCATGGAATGGCGGTGTCCAGGGAAAATTCTGCTGGTGTCAGGGCTTGAAACCTAGCTCTGCTGCTTGTCCTGATAGGTGTTCTAATCTAGGGTTTAATTTAAGCTATGGTTAGACTACACTCCAATTAAATTGTCTTAGGGAAAAAAATTACAAAACACAGAAGAATAAAACCAATAAAAAACACAATTGGCTAATTTTGTTTTGTACCTCTGGTTGAACATTATTTAGTTGCTTGGCTAGCATTTCCTTATAGGGTACCTAGCTACCGGTTGGTGAGCCTGCTGTGTAGTGTCATGTTTCCGATATAATGGGGATGACCACAACCAACTAGTCCACTTCAATGTAGCTCTTAACTATAACAAAGACCATCTTTATATTAAAAATGTTAAACTATTGGTCAACATGCCTGCTTAACAAGTTCACTAACCACACATGTACTAACCTATGTTAATAATAAACCTCTCATTTTGTTTAAGAACAGTCTGCTGTGTTTACATGCTGGCATTCGGGATTAAAAGATTGAGCCTTATTATGGAGTGGTTATAAATGGACATTACGTAGTACAAGTGGTAGCAAAGCTATGTAAAAACTGCCATGCTGATAGCATGACCTTAGGTAAGCTTTGTCAGTTGCAAGAGGATCTAAGAACTTTAGGACACCTAAGCAGTGCAAATATCAAAGCGTTGGCCTCATCATTGGGTTTGAAAAGTTGGATGGCGATAGCCATTTGTGCATGAGTCTTTAAAAAATGGTCTTCTCTCTCTTTTTCTGAAAAATGTTGATATTTATTGGAGGACTTCTCACAGGACCACCTGAGTTTCGAGTGTGGGTGATCTTGGCCCCCTCTAGACCCACTGTTGCCAGGCTTGTACTTTAACTCTTGTGAATTTGTGAACCTTGGAAACATGCACTAATAGAAAACAAGCTCAGGATGTGTAGTCATCTAGTGAAATTGACAAATATTTTAATTGACACAAAAGTTCAGGAGATATTTATTGATTATAAGATTCTAAAATATCTTGTGTTGGCTGATCACTGACTTACTGTTACCTGCATACATGTGTTCCCAAATTACACCAGGAGCACCCATATTTAGATGATTTCTGCTCCGCTCCTTCAAAGAAAATGTGGTCATATGAATACAAAAGATGTTTCTATCCAGATGGAGAAAAAATGCTGCAAGTCATATTCACCAAGGATAATTCAATTGAATTGACTGATGGACAGACCAGTGAAATAAAATGAAGTCACTGTTTCATCATCTTGGTCTGACATTAAACAACAGTTGGCAGTTGGAGTACATCTGCCTAGAGTGCCTTGAAGTCTGTCACAGATTGAGTTTTAATATTTCAGGCCTTTGACATTTGCATATTAAATATTAAGTTCGTACGTTCTGCATCCTCCTTGCATTCTAACAATCAGCAACAGGACAGAATAGTGAGAATAGTAAGTTCTTTAAAGAATTTCTGTGGTTTACACAAATGGTGGTGTGAAGGGTGTTTAGAAGGTTTCTGCTGGTTGAGGTTCATAGGAGTACAGTAATGTGACCTGGGTACCATGAGTCACCTTCTGTGGCTTTACTCTGTAGCTGTGTATGGAGGATGTGGGTACAATCGGGGCTGGTATGACGTGATGAAAGGTTAGTGCATGTGTGACTGATTGGGTCTGGGTCAAGGCTGCTGTTCTCTCACCACTATGCGCTTTCCTGAATATAGATCAGCACCACACCAGGGCTCTGGGCCTTCTTTTCACTGTTTACAATGTCTATAGAGTAATTGCCTTGGATAACCACTTTAAGTCTTTTCCATCATTATTATGGACTTGCATTCATCAGGCAGCGGTATACTTTTGTTTAAAGCTGTAATTCCTAACTTATTTACCTTAAAACCCTATGTTGGCACTTTTGTGGTCCAACAATCAAGGGATAAATGATCCTTTTGGCAAAATAAAGAGGTTTGGATTGTGTTTTTTGGGTTACACTTCATCTGAATCATGCAGAGTTCTAGTAATGAGTTTATCACAGGGTGCAAAAGCTATGAAATTGGCATTAATTTTCCCCATTACGGAATATAGCTATTAGGTGTAAAGCTATAAATGAAGGGTCTCAGCTGTAAGTCCTTAGTGGGCAGTAAATAGTGTCTTTCATTCTAAAAGTAGAAAGTGAAAAATGCTGTAAATGTATGAGAAATTAAAAATTGACATTAATTGTAGAGCACCTTTGCAAACCCACAGTACCAACACGCTAGAAGACATTATAGACAACAGAGGTCTTGCTCTTCTGCACACATTGCATGTGGCAATTAGATATTAACATGCGTGACCACTGTTTTAATGTATATTTTTGCCTGATTTAGAAACAATAGTGAAGATAGTGATGGCACTGTTTTCTTTCTTGTAAGATACTGAGAACTGGCAGCTTTGTATTCAAAAAACATGTCACCACCTCTGTTCATAAGTGACATTTGTGTGGCTGATTAGAATTTTGGATGTCATCTTTGGATGTCATCAAGAGCTGCGTCTTGTAACATTTGGGACAAATAAAGATGTCAGTGATGATTACGCAAATGCCAAGAAAGCTTCTGGAGAGACACAAGCAAGTACCTATAATTAGACGTCAGAAACTTCTCATAGGCTGCTTTCTCTCTCTTTCTCTCTCTCTCTCTCTCTCTCTCTCTCTCTCTCTCTCTCTCTCATTCCCCCATAGTTCTCCTTTGAATAAGTGGATCACATGTGATGTG
>JBBIGC010000145.1:14044522-14055718 GCA_037576955.1 Lepidarchus adonis
CTCTCTCTTTCTCTCTCTCTCTCTCTCTCTCTCTCTCTCTCTCTCTCTCTCTCTCTCTCTCTCTCTCTCTCTCATTCCCCAGTAGTTCTCATTTGAATAAGTGGATCACATGTGATGTGGGTTGGTGTCCAATCTACAAATGGAATACTTTCCATTCCACTGGCCCTTTTACAGTATACTGCATGCAAAATACATTTGCCCACAGTATATTGAGTCTTATTTATGTTAAGTTGTGTGTTTAATGGTTAAGGCTAAGACCAATTTGAAATCATGCTGCTTTACTAAGTAGAATTACTTTTCATTCCTCTTCCTTACTTTGATATAGAATAAAATGTCATTGCAACATGTACAGTTCATGAGAGACTAACTGTGAGGAGTGGAGAGAGGGCAGTGATGTCTGTAGGGATCTGTCCATTCTTGGCAGTTGGTAAGCGACAGAGAGATGGAGGGAGGAAGAGATGGCAGGAGAGGGAGCAGCAGACTGAGGCAGTGCAGATGGTGGTGTGTCAGTGATGTCCACTCACTCAATGCTGATAACAACCCCAGCTTTTCAGGCAGGATAATTCAATCTTCTGAGTGAGGAACAGATGAACTCGCCATTTCCTCCGAGATGCACCACATATGAGAACCTTAAACATGGGACAATTATGGATTGAGACGAGCTTACATGGCTAAAATGATACTGTGTACTGTTTGTATGTGAAGCCATGCTGTTCATGCTCCTTTTGCCCTTTGCCTATGGTGTGCTGTACAAACAATCAGATCTTTTCTACAGCAGCTAAGAAACATTTTTAAGGGGAAATTATACATCTCCAACATTGGTATGTTCGACCTTGCAAAGAGTGTTGTAAAGAACCCTTGACCCCTGCTTCAAGCCTATCTTGAAAGCCCCAACAAACTGCCTCAGGCTAAAGAAATAGGCTAACTTCAAGCGATGGCAATCCAGGATGTTACCTCAAAGAGACTGCGGATTTTCAATCAGGAAGTCTCTTTTACCCACTGTGCCTGAGGACAGTATTGAGTTTGAGTCACTTGATGGACTCCTGGTCTGGACGGCCTTCATGGATATTTAATTATTATGCTGAATGGTGGAGTGTCTCCCATGGCCACGTAACTCAATTGTCTGAGTCCGTAAACAAACTTGCACAACAGTGGCTCAGGATGCAGTGACCCAAAAATGGAGCCATCAGTTTCTGGCCATCTGCCTGCATCTTTCCGAGAATATTTCTCGGCCAAACAAAGGCTGATGAACAGATTATCCTAGTGCAGCAGCATATATGATGATGATGATGAGAACTATGGTGACTTATTATTAGTAGTAATATTTATGGTGGGGCAAAAAAGTACTTGGCAGCCACTGATTCTGCAAGTTGTCCCACTTAAAAAGATGAGAGGTCTGTAATTTTCATCATAGGTTCACTTCAACTGTGAGAGACAGAATGTAAAAAAAATCCAGGAAATCACATTGCATATTTTTTAAATAATTTATTTGTATAATGGTGCAGAAAATAAATATTTAGCCTACAAACCTACAAACAAACATGAATTCTGGCCCTCACAGACCTGCTACTTCTTTATGAAGCTCTTCTATCCTCCCCTCATTACCTGTATTAATGGCACCTGTTTGAACTCATTATCTGTATAAAAGACACCTGTCCACACCTTCAAACAGTCAGACTCCAACCTCTACCATGGCCAAGACCAGAGAGCTGTCTAACAACACCAGGGACAAGATTGGCTCATCCCAGTTTTGTGCAGGTGTACAATCTACAATAGGCAAGCAGCTTGGTGAGAAGAGATCAACCGTTGAAGCAATTATTAGAAAATAGAAAAAAAACATGATCACTGACAATTTCCCTCGACCTGGTGCTCCATGCAAGATCTCACCTCAAACAGCCCAGAACAACACAGCGGAACTGACCTATGGTAAAAGGGACCACAGTAACAAAGGTTATGTCATCATGAATTAAAATCCTGCAGTGCTTGAACCATCCCACTGCTTAAGCCAGCACATGTAAATGGAGCTCTTTGTTAAGAACACCATACCCACTGTGAAGCATGGGGGTGGAAACATTATGCTTTGGGGCTGCTTTTCTGCAAAGAGGACAGGAAGACTGATCCATATTAAGGAAAGGATGAATGGGGCCATGTATTGTGAGATTGTTGGGCAAAAAACATCAGTGAGATCACTGAAGATGAAACTTGGCTGGATCTTACAGCATGACAATGATCCCAAACACACCACCCAGGCAACGAAGAAGTGGCTACGTAAAAAGCATTTCAAAGTTCTGGAGTGGCCTAGCCAGTCTCCGGACCTCAATCCAATAGAGATTTGAGGGAGTTGAAAGTCAGCATTGCCACGCGACAGCCTCAAAAACTTCTGCATGATGCAAGATCTGCATGATACAATGGGCCAAAATACCAGCTACAGTGTGTGTAAACCTGGTGAAGACCTACAGGAAACGTTTGACCTCTGTCATTGCAAACCAAGGTTACTTTACAAAGTATTGAGGTGAACTTTTGTTACTGACCAAATATGTATTTTCTGCACCATTATACAAATAAATTATTTAAAATTCATACAATCTGATTCTTTTGGATTTTTTTACATTCTGTCTCTCACAGTTGAAGTGAACCTATGATGAACATTACAGACCTCTCTCATCTTTTTTAAGTGGGACAACTTGCAGAATCGGTGGCTGCCAAATACATTTTTGTCCACTGTATGTATGAGTATTAATATAGTTTATATATGGGGATATGAAAGTAGAGTTGAAAGTAAATAAATACAAGAACTGATTGATTTAATCCTTTAAAACTGCTTCTGGTCAAAAGTAAGATAGCTTAACATAAACAGGGTTAGCAAAAGTTTTTTTTAAACAATCATCATGTCAAGGGATTGCTACACATTAAATTATGCATTTAAGAATAACCAAAACCAAACAACACATACTTCATATAGCTCTGAAACCACTTTACATATGAAGTAGTCAAACTAGTGAATGTCAATAATTCAAAATTGTTTAGTCTGGCTTTAAAGAGTTATTATATGTATTGGTTCTTTGTATCAGCAGATTGGGGATTGATTATTGTAACAAAAGTAAAAAAAAAAAAAAAGTGGCATCTGAATTTCTCTTCTTCTGTAATGAATAATTTTTTGAAATGAGACATGAGTGCAAAGAGTCTTTTTAAAGTTTGAACACCTCTGCATAATGTAAAGGATTTCTATAATCAAAAGGTTTTCCTAGAACCGTACATCCTATTCATGCACTGATTGGCACTCTCATATTTGAGTCTATATTGTTGCCAATGTTAACTTTAGAAGCCTTGCTCTCTGCTTTCAATCCATTGTCATCATGCAGAGATATGAAGAGGCTGTAAGCAGAACAGAATGAGACTTGGGACATGTTCTCTACACACAGCATTTGGAACCTTATTGTGTGAACATCCAGACCATCAACTCATGTCTGTCATCATTTATCTGTCTGTGGCATGCAGCTGAAATTGAAATACTTTAATTTGAGCAGGAGGAGCATTTGTACATAGTACACTCCTCTCTTCCTTACTCTCTACTCTCCACTTGCTTCTGCTCTTTAATCATCCTTCTCCCATTATTCTCGAGGACTGCCCATGCATTTGCTGCCTCATTATATTGGCAGTGCACTCATGGCAACCTTGGAGCTTTGCTCATTATTCTATTTCTGCCTGTTCACCGATCGAGACCTATCTGCAGAGGCAGAAGCCTATTAGCCTTGCCCTGTTTTGCCTTCCGGTTTGGAGCAGTGAGTGGTGGACCTTTCTATTAATATTTAGAGATCTACATGCTGCCGTATATGTTCCTGAGATGTTAATATACCAATTCTTATCTTACAAATTCTAATATTGTAGAAGTGCTTCTTTATGTGGAACATTTATTAAAAGAGAGCTTTAAATTTTGATTTTTGACACTGATTGCCACTGAAATCCTCTTCTACCCCTTCTTGATCACATCAATTTTGGCGTCAGCGATGTCCTAGTAGTTAGGACTTTGCCTAGGTTCACTGCTCCCCGGGCGCGGCTGTTGACTGCTGCCCGCTGCTCCACGTTTGCACGTGTGATGGGTTAAATGCAGAGGAAGCATTTAATTGTGGTGCACTGTCTGCTGTGGTGTGTTCACTTTCACATCACAGAGCTAGTAAATGTTAGAGACCTTGAGCTCCTCCACCTTCCGTTTTAGGATACCCCACAGATGGCCAGTCCAGCACCTTCAGTTTCCTTAGCAAGGCAGTGGTTGTCTTGGAGGTGTGTTTGTGATTGTTATTATTATGTTGGAATACTGCACTGTGGCCCAGTGTTCATGGTTCTCTCAAAGAGCTGTAGCTCCCCAGTGCTGGCAGCACTCATGCAGCCCCAAACCATGACACTCCCACCACCATGCTTGGCTGTAGCAAGACACACTTGTACTCCTCACCTTAATGCCACTAAACAGACTTGACACCATTTGAATAGAATAGAAGTTTATATTGGTCTCATCAGGCCACAGGACATGGTTCCAGTAATTCATGTCCTTAGTCTGCTTGTCTTCAGCAAACTGTCTGCGGGCTTTCTTGTGCATTATCTTTAGAAGAGGTTTCATTCTGTCATGCAGACCAATTTGATGCAGTGTGCTGCATGTGGTCTGAGCACTGACAGGCTGACACTCTGAACCTCTGCAGCAATGATGGCAGCACTCATACATCTATTTTCAAAAGACAACCTCTGGATATGATGCAGAGCATGTGCACTCAACTACTGAGTGGAACCTGTCCTGTTAAATCACTACATGGTCCTGGGTACTGTGCTGTAGCTCAGTTTCAGGGTGTTGGCAATCTTCTTATAGCCTTTTCAAATCATTAGAGAGTTCTTTGCCATGAGGTGCCATTGGACCAGTATGAGAGAGTGTGAGAGCAATAACACCAAATTTAACACACCTGCTTCCAATTCACACTTGTAACACTAGTGAGTCATATGACACTGAGGAGGGAAAATGCCAAAAAATTTAGGGGTGTACTCACTTTTGTTGTTGGTGTTGTTCCATGAAAATATATAATAAAATATTTACAAAAATGTAAGGGGTGTACTCACTTTTGTGAGATAATGTATAATTGCATTTTAGTTTTCTTCATGAAATCTGCTTATAATGCTTATGTTGATTCATGTAGTTTTTTAAAAGGCTGTTATTGTTCTTCAAGACTGAGGTATTTGACCACTTGGATAAAACATAAGCTGACTTTCCTGCTTAAACATACCTGGTTCAACTAACCTGTTGATTGGCAGGTTTGGTGAGTGTGTTTGAAGAGAAAAACTCCAGGACTTCGAGTTGGGCACCCCTGGTTTAAGGGCTCAGATTTAAGTGGTAAATTGTGTCATTTAAACTTGCAATGTAAAACTTAATTTATAATTATTGATTTATTTTGTAATTCTACTCAAATCTATTTTAGGGTAATGTTTATGCAGTTCACATGAGTTAAAGAGAAAACCTAAATCTAAATTTTGCTCAAGATATTATCTGCAGTTGACCACAGACCTGTTTTGGCCAAAATAATTAGAATATCCATTTTTCTGGATCGATCCCTGAATGTTGACTGTAGTGTGCCAGACTGCCAGTTAGTTGTGGATGAGTTGTCCTCTCCATGAGTACACACATGTTGATTTTGCTTCACCTGACTCATCTTCTCACAGTACAGACCAAAAATATTGCTGGAATGATTTAAAAATTTAAGTGTTTTTTTTAAAGCTTTTTACAGCCCTTCTTTTGGGCAAAGGGTGTCAGTTTGAGTCTTTTGAAATACCTTGTTTTTTATTATATGGACATCTTTGAATCTGAGCCTAACAACAGAATGAGATTTTAAATTTTAGACGATCTAAAGGCTTCAACTAACTGGCAGAAGAACCAATAGAGCAACTGGCACACTATCAGCTGCTTTGAAGGTCAGATAAAAAAGAAAGCTTTCATGGCTTCAGGTTGCTGTGAATGCAATGAGACAGTGGATCTGCTCTCTACTGAGGTGTGTTGTTCTGACAGGCTGGAACAGACTCTCTGGCCCCTCTTATCTCACTGCTGAAGTTCTCAGCTCTTCCCAGCAGTGCCTGAAAGCACCCCACTCTGTATCTGCAGCCCAGCTGATACAGGCTCTGTACGAACGCACACACACTAGGGTTTAAGTGACATGTTGACACAAATGAAAGAAAGGGAGAGGAATTAATTATTTTTTAAGAAGCGATTATTCTCTTTTCTGGTATCTCAGAGAAAAATCAACTCTAAATAGCATGTGCAGTAAATGAAGGACTTGCAGTAGCTAGCTGAAGCCATTATTTCAAAAGGCAGCCATTCCTCAGGAGTATTTTCTCCCCTGCATCATTAATTCATCTATCCCGGTTTGAGCCCCCGCTCTAGGGAGAATGCAGCAGAGCCTAATCACCTCAATTTAGCGAGGCACTTTTTCTAGCCTGCTGCAAGTTCCTTTTTGCCTGCAGCATGAAACAGCCTTTGCACAGATTACCAGAAGGCATGTGCTGAGGCCATAGGCCCCTGTATACACATTCAGCATGTGTAATGGGTGTGTCAGCAGCAGTGCAGTGTTTAATCTGGAGGAAGCAAATGGCATCGCTGAAGAGGCAGAACGGCAAGTGACAGTGCTAGAAATATAACATTTTCTCTCTCTAACATCTCCTTCTGTGAACTCTTTTTCTCTCTCCCTTTCCCCACCTCTCTGTCTAACTCTCCTCTCTCTCTCTCCCCTTCCTGTATCTCTTGCTCCCTCTCTCTCTTTCTCTCCTTCTCTGTCTCTCTTTCTTTCTCTCTCTCTCTCCCCTTCTCCCTCTATAGTCACAAGAGGTTAGAAAGTAGAGTGTAAAGTGTTTTTGTGTGTGTGTGTGTGCGCGAGAGAGGTGTGGATCTTTTGGGTCTTGTGCGTCTGAAATTTTCCTTCATTCCAAACATAGAGACCAGTGGGGATTTAACACACAGTCCTCCATCACTGCCATCGCCATGGTAACGTCGAGGGGCAGGAGCTGTGAGTGAGGCGATGGAGTAATTAAAGATAAAGAACATGTCCTTCTGTTCCAGCGCTGCACCAGAATACACACATTTTCTCTCCCCTCTACAGACAGCAACACTCTGCTTAGACCACTGCAGTTCATTTCACTCTCATGAACAGTACAAGTACTCTCACAAACCCTTCTATTTATTCACACTGAAATCAACACAGCCAGAGCAGGTGCATGCGTGCCTGTGTGTTTTAGTGGCACTGTCTTAGATCCACATGATCACTGTGTGATAAGCTCACCCACTGACATAAATGTACAATTTATTTCTGTTTGTATTTAAACTTGTGTTACCGCTTAGTCACACAATTGAACTCACTGTTAACATAACCAACTTTAAATAGAATTTTCTCAGGCAAAGACCTTTGCGAAAAATATCTAATAATGCTCTGTATGTCTGTGTGGCTTGGCTCTGCATCTTCAGAATAGATATCAAGAAAAAGACAATCAAAATGTTTTGCCATGTTAACAACTAGCACCTGATGGAGTTTTGTTGCACATCTTGTTGTCTGGCAGATGTTTAGACACCCTTATGGTATATATGATGAGAGTTGAAAGCTCTGATCATCCTTTTCTGTCCTTTGTTCATTTGTATAATTGTGGAAATGTTCTCAGCCAGCTTTTGTAGTCAGGGCTGTATGTCATATGTAAATCATGACACAACATTTGCCCCTGCAATATGCTAATTGCAAAAGACTGTAATTATCACATTTGCTGTATTTGCATTTGCAGTTGTAACTGTAGTACTCCACAAATGAGCACTTTTTCAACATTTACTGTGGATGTATAGCTCTGTCTGTCTGTCGTCTTGTGCCATTTTATACATTAATGCAACTTATTTCACGCTGCAAATTTAACACGTTATATCATTTTTGCGTTGCATTGTTCCCATGTGCAATGTTATACAAACCTCTTTTGAATAGTTTTCATCTGAAATACTGGTTACTCATTCTACCAAATGTGTTATTCCTGTGTTTGGATGCATGACTTATTCTGGAACCTGTGCTTCAATAATATTGCTATCTTTTTTAAAACTGAATTAACAACAAACACAAATGAAACATCTGTATTGAGGCAAAACAGGAGAAAGATGCAGAATATGTACCTTGATAACACAGTGTCTGCTTGTGGTTCCAGGCTAGTTTTATAAGCTGTTCCTTATAGTGTAGGGTGAAATCAAACAGTTGGCACACATCAGTGATTCAAGCAATTTGCCCATTTTAAAAGCTGTCCTGTCTACATTATAATCAACTGCGGTTTATAGTTTGAATGGTGGGAATGTGTTTTGTCGTTTTCTTACATTTGTCTTGTTTATCCAAGCTGACGGTGTGGATTTAAGTATTCTAGAGGCATTGAACAGGCTGTGAAAGATGCCTCAGTCTCTTCAGAAAATTATCATTAAGACATTTTCAACTAGAGGTTGTCATTTCTCCTAGAGCTTGTATACATGAAAGTTTTTGTCTTTTGAATTGCTCCTGTGGTAACGGTGTGCCTCTCCTTTCTTCTTCTCCTCAGAATGAGAAGCCTCTGGGTCATTCTGCAAGCAGGTCCAGCAACATTTCAAAGGTATGGAAATCTGTTTCCCTTTGCCACTCCTACGCATAAATGTGTGTGTGTGTGTGTGTGTGTGTGTGTGTGCACATGTGTGTCAGAGAAAGAGACAGACAGAAATACAGAAAAGATTAGCTTTCCATGGGTTTTGGACCTGCAATCGTCTTATTACCCCTAACAAAACTCTAATTTAACAAGGGTTTTCTTGGTATTCTTTGAGTTTTTAATTTATTATCTTCTCCTGTATATTTTTTAATTAATGTTCAGACAGGAGATTAATGTTTTAGAGCTGTTGTGCACAATACATATGCTGTTACATATTGAACAAGTCATCAGTAAATATAGTAAATATATTTCTAAAGATGCTATTGACATGAAATCAGTAGCAACCCATCCAATCCACACATGCAAAGAAATCAAACCATGGATGTCCATGCATTGTTACGTGTAATTAAATTAAATTTAATGATACAGGGAAAAAATATTAGATACATGAAATGAAGAAGGCAAGGAAAGTTAAAGCTAGCTGAAATCTATCATTAATCGGAAAAAGATCCCACCACTTGGGACATCAGTCACAACTGATGTCCTATAAAAAGGTGTCTTAGTATCAAGGTGTCACACAAGAAACATCTCATTATGGGTAAAACCAAAGTGCTTACAACCAAGTTGTTGAAAAACATACTGATAACATTGGTTATAGAAGAATTTCTTAACTACTGAAGGTTCCAGTGAGCACTGTTGGGGCTGCAATCCTGAAGTGGAAAGAACATAATTTCACAAGATAGAGAGAGAGATTTGAAAAGAATTATCTGAGAAAATAAAGCTGTTATAATGGCCCAGCCAAACACCTGACCTGTATCCTATAGAAAATCTATGGAAAGAACTAAAGCTCAGAGTTCATAAAAGGGGCACATGGAACCTTCAGGATTTGAAGACTGTGTGGACGAATCACACCTGAGCAATATATGCGACTAGTTTCTCCATACAGGAAGCATCTTGAAGCTGTCATCACTATACTTTTGTACGAAATGTTATATACATTTCAGTAAACATATACTTATATATTCAATACTTTTTCCCTGTGTCATTCTATTTTATTACACATAACTTAATATATGGACATTTGTGGTTTGATTTCTTTCAATGTGTGGATTGGATGGGTTGGTACTGACATCTGGTGAGAATTTCATGTCTCTAGCACCTTTTAGAAATATATACGTAGAATATTGTTGATGTGTTCAATACATGTTTACCCACTGTAAATATTCATAAGTCAATATTTCAATGGCCCTTCTTTTGCAAAAAGAAACAAAAAAAAAAAAACCCAAACAAGACCTATACATAGAACATAACTATACATTTTTCATAATGCCACCATCACAAGTGTACTACATGTCTGAGAAAACTATGACTGTGAGATGGAAGGGCTGTCTGAGCTTTCACTTATTTCCTGTTGGTCATTTTACGTTTTCAACTTCACCCCATCTTAGTCCTCACAATGGCAAATAATGAGGAACAACATGTTACAGTGCCCAGCACAACTAAGATCCTCCTGCTGAGGGCAAAAACTATATCTTTGTATCAGAAAACATAATGGCAAGAAAAGGACTAAAGCAAGTGAATACTGGAAGCCATATGAAGTAGTACTTTTATCATGTAGTATGTCCTCTTAATTAAATACAGGTATAGATGCCTAGGAAACTACAGTATCTCACCAAAGGGAGTACACCCTTCACATTTATGTAAATATTTTATTATATCTTTTCATCAGACAATGCTGAAGATATTTAATTCAAATACGATATATCTTTTATTTTATTTTAAAAAATATTTGGCCGATCCAGCATTTAATAGAGACAGGCGTTTAATGGAGATGGGCTATTATTCTCCTCACAGACAGAATGGTCATGGTATTTACAGCAAAAAATGTTGTGCGGCTTCTTCGCTTGAATGTTCTTTTGCATTTGTTACCGCGTGGAGTTTGAACGAAAAAAATCAAATGACTGTTTCCATCACTCACAATGCTTCACCCTGTGGCATTATGATTGACGTTGTTACGAGATGAGGTTTGTTTCTGATGGAGAGTAGGGTTAGGATTAGGGTTACGGATGGGCAGCGCACGTGGAAGAGGGGCAGAGTTAAGAGTGCCATTTGCACTTCAGTTCATATATTGCTTTCAATTACATACTGTAATTCATCAATTTAATATAGTGTATTAAAGTAACAACGTTTATACCAGGGGTGCTCAATACGTCGATCGCGAGCTACCGGTCGGTCGCGAAGACATCGCTAGTCGATCGCGAAACCCTGCCATTCAACATAAACTACGGCACACGTGAGACCACACAGCGTAAAAACGAGTGATCCATGAGCCACAGAAAAACACTGCAGTACAGATGGAGCCAATCATCCAGCCCCACTGTGGCGTTTGGCAGTTGATTGACATACAGACCAGCCAATGAAGCCAATATGTTGTAACAAGCGTCACTGCGCATGCTCTGTCAACCGCGCGCTAGTACAAACTCCAGCAGAGTCACCTAGTTAGCGGCTAACGGTTTATTTACTTCTAAAGAAAGG
>JBBIGC010000145.1:14062977-14093573 GCA_037576955.1 Lepidarchus adonis
TGTGTGTGTGTGTGTGTGTGTGTGTGTGTGTGTGTGTGTGTGTGTGTGTGTGTGTGTGTGTGTGTGTGTGAGAAGGACAGCTGTGAACACTCAGTCCACTATTGATTACTGTCAGGCTTTGGGCTATAGGTCCTATCTGTGTTACACACAGAATCAATAGGCAATTATTTTTTAACATAAATTATGGAAAAAAACATGGTCTGTGTGTATATGATAAGAGTCTTAACCATACATGTTAGGATATCACAAAAAACAATCAGAAATGCAACATGGTATTGTAGGAGACATTATGAAACTTGAGCTTCCTCAAAATCAGGTTCATGTTGGTTTTTCAACTGCTAGTTGCACTTTCATGTCTGACTTCTCTCCTCTGGTTTAAAGTCAGATTTGTAAACATGCTTTTACCCCTTTGCACACAGGCAGGGAGTCCAACTTCTGTGAATGCCCCCTGCAGCTTCTCCCGAACCTCCGTCACACCTTCGAACCAGGACATCTGCAGGTAGGACATCATTCCTGTGAACTGTGTGCTCTTTCAGACACTACTGTGTGCATGGCTATGTACTTAAATCTGGCCATGCTTGGCATTACACTTGAGAAGTATATTATGCCAGGCACAGGGAGAGGTTGAGGCTTTTTTTATATATATAATGGACTGGAAGTGTGATGCACACCACTATTGAGAATCAGCTTCTTTTTCCAAAGGGCTGGCATTATTCTGCAGTCTCTTTTATCCCATATTTCAGTTCACACCTCTATCTGTTTTTTCAGTCCACTCTGTTCTCTCACTGTGTAATGCATGTTGCATGTCTTTGTTTCATCGTTCTCTCTGCCTGTCTCTCATCCCTGCTGCTGTCCTGCATTTTCGCCCCATCCGTTTCCTCTGGCATGCAGCTCTAACAGTGGCTTTCGAGCTCAGCCTGCACAGACCGCTGTGGTTCTGCTGAACTCTGAGGACAAAAGCTCAGCCTCACAAACCATCACCATGACGACGTTGTGTCTGGACTCGCCCACCAAACCCAAAAATAAGACAGCGTTCCGGGCGGAGTGGCTGTCACTGCTGAGGCCTTCTGTTGGCCTCAAGCCGGACAGCAGTACCCTAAAGTTCTCCAAGTCTTTGAATGACATGGGCCAGAAGATGGACGGCCTGTACAGCGGCCTGCACTTCATCGACCGCACCTGCTCGGAGGGAGAACTTGGCTCTGAAACTGAACCAAAAGCTCTCAATGGCAAACCAGCTCACCTGCCTTCTCCACCATTACCGTTACAGCCTGTGTCCTTCTCTAGCACGTGCGCCTATAGTAGCAACTTTGGGCCAGAACGTTGTTCACAAAACTCTGAGCTTCAGAAAGGCTCCAACCTGCTGCGCTTCCTGTTCCCCTTCCCTCACTCATCCACTGCAGGGAGTCTGCAGGCTGGGGAGATGACTGGGTGCATCACCAAATCTTCCAGCGCTCTGCTGGAGGCCTGCGGTGAGGAAATGGGCGATGATGAGGTGTTTGAGGACAACCCATCCCACTGCAGGGTGCAGAAGTCAGAGGAGCGACGTGCACCACTCTGCTCACTAGAAGAGGACAGTGATTTGGACCATTGCTCTTCACCGCTGTCTGAAAAAACAGGACCGCTCTCTCCGTACTCTCTGTCTGGGGACTGCTGCAGGTTGGTGGGGCTCCCTCAGCTCCCTCAATACCCATGTACCCTGTAGCACAGGTTGTCCATCTGTTGGGTCCCTTACACCTGCCCATACAATCGTTTAGGTCATGAGAGAACCCTTCTCCTCCAATGTGTTTAGAGCCTATATTGTGGAAGTGTTGCTGTTGTAGATGAGTAGTTTTGTGCCTTTTCCCTTTGCCTACTGCTTTCAGCGATCTGCATGATCAATTACTGCATTTAAAACAAAAGCTTAGAGAAAATCATAGTTATTTAAACATTTATTTATTTTCTACTTCACAAAAAAGAAAAGTAGTCAACCAAGACATGTTTAAAATTGTATATTAGAACTAGTCTATCACTTAGACATGCTTACATTATATGCAGTTCTCTATAAAAACTGCCAAAGGTTGGACCAAAGACATCATGTTTTTATTCTATTTGGGGAATTTTGTTTGAATTAGGTTTTTAATTAAATGTTTATGGATGATATACAGTTGTACAGTTCGTGACGTATAGCTACGCTTATATGGATTTTCTGTGGAGATTCCCTAGTGAGGACACATTGGGGAAGGCCAGTCAATAGTAGGCTCAGGCTTCAGTTACCTGTGGCAGCTTGTCGATTGGTGGAAGGTTGCCAGGTTTTGTGGGAGAAAATGGAGGGGTAGATCTGATTACAGCACAGGTCGTAGATCTATGGACTAGGGAGGTTAAGAAAGCAAGGTAACATTTCTATTAGCTTGTCCATGAGGCTGCATAGATACAGTGCCCTTTAACTTTATGAGCTATGTAAGTGACTTGGAAGTGTGGTTCACTGACAGCAGACGTTTAAGCATGCAGTTCATAAAAATTAGTTAATTTGTTGATTTGTTCATTTAAGCACTTTGAATTTATTTTAGCTTTTCATTAACACATGCTTTATTACTCTTAATTTTTTCTTTAAAAAAAAAGTTAACTTTCCATCGGTACCCATTTGTTTAGTTTGAAACATGATTTTGAATAAAGTCTCCTATAAAAAAATAATTATATAAATGTCTTGGTCTGTAATAAAATCAAATGTATTATTTTTTAAAATGCTGTCATATTTTGCTAAACAAAGGAGAGAGGAAAATATACTGGTAGTGCAATAAAACTGGGTCTTTTCTTCCTTTCAGGATTTTAATCTCACTTTCCCCCTTCCTAGTTAATTCCCATTGAGTTCACATAAAAATGCCTGTGCGAAAGTCTTACTCCCTCGTTTCAGAGTTGATGTGCAAGCTAAACTTAAGTTTGTTGGTGCTTTTGTTCACTTCCCATACCCAAAGCGAGTCACAGTGCCTTTTTTGTACAAGAAGCTTTTTTTCACCTTTTTAAGGTGAGGTTTCTTTTCCCACATTGTCTTTGTTTGTTCCTCATGCACTACTTTAGAAAGCTGCATGCTTCAGAAATAGCAGTAAAGCCAAGTTGACTGAGCCCAGCTGAGGTGGTTAAAGCAGCACCACAATGACCAGGGCATAGGATCAGCCTTGCATGTGTCAATCCACACCAAAGGGCACTTGCATGTGCAGGCATGTGTGTACATGTGTGACATGCATGAAAGTACTTATGTAGATTAAAATAGTTAATGTAGTATGAGCCCAAGAGTATGTGTGGATTCATTGTAAGAGTTGATGTAATACGGTGGCAAGAATGCATTCTCAGACTCAGTTTGGGTTTTCAATTATGCAGTTCATAGATGTTTGTGTAAATTTACTGATTGCTATGCAGATATGTGGAAGAAGATTGGGGGGGTGCTACAGTATGCAGAATAACCCAGTTAAATCAAGACAACTTTGTCGACATGATATTCTTGAAAATAAGCTCAGTGAATCTGACATTTTTATTATAAATTAGACACGTACGTCCATACATGTACTTGGTTATATTTAATTTGGTTATCTCTAATTTAGAGTGTTTTTGTCTGACAATTTTTAGAGGAGTCCTCAACTGTTGGATATAAAACATATGTCTAATTAAGCTACTGTGATGTTCATTGACTACAAAATCATGGGACATGGAGTTAATGACAGCACACAGGACAAGTTACCTGGGTTAGGAAGAAGGATAAAGGGGGAAAAAGAAAACATCTTATATGTGCTAATTGGATTCGGTTGGGCTTAAGACTGAAATAAGGCTGTGTGGTGGCTCTATTATCTTTTTGTCTTTCTGCTAGTGCTACTACATTTAACGTTAAATGATGTGATCATGAATTTTTATCTTAGTCTGAATTACAGTTTTTGTTAGCAAATAACATTAATGCACATTATTATTATTAGTTTATACATAAAGGCCTTTGAAAGTTTAATCTCAGCCTCATCAGAACAAACACACTCAATTGGATTTGGGGCTATAATTTGTGTAGAGTGGCCTTTTTGCTACTGCAGGAGTCAACATCGAGGTCTTGTGAAATCAGCAGACTCATCAACTCTATCAATTGGGACGGGAAATGAATTATCCTTGTCCCTTGCTGTTTGAATACAAATAATATCAGTGATGACAACCACTAAGTGGACTGTTCCTCTCTCTTAATCTCAACTCCATTTGCTCCACTGTCTGTAAAGGAGCATGTGAGGGAGACATAGCATATCCTGTTTTCTCTATTGTCTGCTCTGTCTGTTAATTTTGTAAAGCCCTATGCCAGCCTGGAAATAATTCTCACTCATTTGCTCTGGAAAAACAGAACATTAACACAAATATGGAACCAATCTGTTGTCCTACTTAGTATTGTCTCAATGCCCTTCCCACACTGTAAGATGTTTGGCAGGTGGGTTTCTCTGCATGTGGTCCAAATTCTGTTGTAATAAGTCTAGGTGAGTGTGTGTGTATCCTGATTGTTGGCTTTTTGTTTTCTTAAGCATTTCCTAACACTTTCGCTATAGGACGGACAACTCTCGCAAGCATATACCCAAGTGTAGTATAAAGTGCAACATCAAGATAGCAGTAACCTGCACACAGGTTCTGGAGGACCACATAGTTCTTAAAAATAAATTAAGGGTTTTTTGGAACATGTCCTTTCCTTTCAAGTAGCTTTTCTATAGTTACATGTGCAAGTATGACGAACCATTATTTTTCAATTGTAAGGAAACTCCACATAATGTTGTTATATATGTATTGCAAATGTTTGAATCCTACCAGACAAAGTAATAGTTATGGTGATATGTGAAAATAAATTTAAACATAAGTTATAGGCTATAAAAAGAAACCTAAACAGCATATGCATTTAAATGTGTGGTAGTGTGTTTTCTGCTACAGATGTGTACTTAATTTTACAAAACATTATTATCTATCCAGAGGTTTCCAAACTTTTGCATTTGATTATCTATATTTATACCAAGCAAAGACTTGGATGTACCATTCTAAGGAAAATTAAGGGCCATTTAGGAATCTTACGTGTTTCTTAAGAGCTTGAAAAGAAGAGTGAAATTCATGCAGTGCATCCCTCCCAGAGCTTCGGTGATTTTTGCTGTTAAAGTGCATCAGTGAAGTGCTTTGAGATTCACTTTGAACTGCTGAATTTCTCAGCAGCACAAGGGTACCAGCACATTCACATTCACATTCACTGCTTACATTTTGCCTATTTGTTCTTTAGGCCATCACAGCTAACTAGCTATCTGTGGGCTCTGAATCACAGATTTACTGTGTATGTGTCAGCATGACACTGAGGGAATGATTACATGTGTCCTCCTCTGTGTTGTTCTTTTAATCATTTCTCCACTTTTGCTGGTTTGCTTTATATCGGTGGCCTCCCACTTTCTGTCTTTGTCTTCTCCCAGCGGGCACTCGTCCCTCATTCAGCAGTATCAAATGTCTCCAGCTCCTTCCTCACATATTGATGGCTGCTGTAGTGTCTGTCTCTGTCTGATTTAAAAGCATGGGGGGATCTTGTGCCTATTCTATTGATCCTGCTGAGAGAAGTAAGAGCGGCGTCATTCCAGCAATCATGCACAGGGAGCAGGATGTTAGACTGGATGTTTGTGGCTTTGATTTGTATGCGCGGTGGAAGGTGTGGTATGATTAGAGCATACAGTGGACTCATGCACCCCATTTGGCATCCACACACACACACACACACACACACACAGACAACTTTTTCTAGATCTAATTTTTACCATGACAATAATTAACCAAGATTTGTGGATGATCCATATGTTATTAAGACCCACATGCTGACATTTTTCAAGTTCAACACTGACAGTGCTAGATACTAATAGCTATGATATGTGCAAGAGCAGCTAGTTGTGAACAAAAAAAATCTATTTTTATCTTTTTGTTCTCATTACATGACAGTTGCATGACCACATACTAGATACATATCTAGGACCAAATACATAACCCATGTCTTAAATGATTTGAAAAGGTCTTTTTGATTCACAATTGGCATGAAAAATTAATGTTTTTTATATTATTGTCATTTGAAAATGCAGTTTTCAAATTGCAATGGCTGAAGTTATTTTTGTAATTGTGTTTATTGCAAATTAGTGTTGATACATTATCAATAATATTATCAAAATAATAAAGTAACAGAATAACATGGAGCATGTGACTTGCCTATAGATAAGTTAGACCAAACAAGCGTAACTAAATGCATTTAACTGAATGTTGCAAACACACTGTTCTGTGTTCAGGCCAGTAAGGAGAAGTGCTCATATTTGTATCTCAAGTACCAGACCTTGACCATAATTTTTAAAATGAGGAAAAATGTATACAGTATATATTCTGAAAAATCTCAAATAAATATTGTCTCCAAATCAGCTACAGCTCTGTAAAAAGTCAAAACCATGTAACATTTAATCAAAAGAAAAAAAGATGTAAGTAATTTTAATGATGTAAACATATCCAAAAGACCTTGAACTGATTTGGTGGATACTTTCAAATTCAGCCTTGCAGCAGATGCAAAATGATCCTCAGTAATGACTAAGTAATGTAGGTCAAGATAAGATGCTGAATTTGAAACATTGCCTATGTGCCATATCTGCTTCTTTCATGTTTAAAAAAACATTTTATACTGCTAATGTTCACATCATAGTATGTGTCTGTTTTTAGTTAAAACTAAACGTGTCTAGAAAAAGTGAAGAAAATGTAAATATACATTCATGACTGAAATGATCAGCAAAATGTACCATTTCTCCCAAAAGGCTATTGCAGTTAAATTACATTTGGTATACACATGTTTATTTCCTTTATGTGCATTGGATCAACACAAATTTGATACCACACAAAAAAACTCAAACACTGGGCCAGGCAAAATTACTGGAACCCTCAACTTAATATTTGGCTGCACACCCTTTGGAAAAAAAATAACTGAAACCAATCGCTTCCTATAACCATTAAGAAGCTTGTTACACCTCTCAACTGGAATTCTTGACCAGTCTTCTTTTGCAAACTGCACAAGTTCTCTCAGATTTGAAGAGTGTCTTCTCCCAACATCAATTATAAAATCTCTCCATAAGTGATCCAGACTAATTTCAGAACTCTCCAGCATTGTATTCAACCATTTCTGGGGTTTTTTCGAGGTATCCAGACACAAGTTTCCTGACACTGGGCCCTACATTTCACCCAAAATCTTTTGGTAGATTTTGTGATGCCTTGCACAGAGTCAAGGCACCCAGTGCCAGAGGCAGCGAAACATCCCCAAACATCTTTGAACCTCCACCCTGTTTGACTGTACTGAGTGGATTTCTTTGGAGGCCTCATTCCGTTTCCTGTATACAGTTGAATGATGTGCTTTACCAAAAATCTGTCCACAAGACAGATTCCCTGAATCTGCAAAACAGATTGAATTTGTTTAGAAGTTGATTGGGGCTGTTTATCCACCATTGGGACTTCACCTGTTTTGTAGTCTTTTATCAATTTGTCCCTTCTGTCCACGTCCAGGGACAGTAGCTACAATGCCATGTGTTGTAAACTTCTTGATTATGTCAAATTATAGCTTTTTTTTCCTCTAGGCTTTTTTGGAGTTGATCCAATGCACGTAAAGAAAATAAACATGTGTGAACCAAAACATTTGTAATTGCAATACTCTTCTGGGAGAAATGGTGCATTTTCTGGAAAAATTCCAGGGCTGCCGATAATTTCAGCCATGACTGTAGATACATCAAGTAGGCAACACTGGCAAATCCTTCGGCTCCCTTCACAGCATGCCATATACTCACGTTCAGTTATAGATTATAACAATCAAACAGAAGACTTCCCACATTTTTCTGATTAGTGCACTCCTGCTTTGGAGCAAAGCTGTGTGAGCTGGAGCTGCTTTGCCATCCTGCTGTGTGTTTGTGGGAAACTTTCAAGCCTCTGGAGTGTTTGCAAGCTTGACACTTGTCTGTGTGTGCGTGTGTGTGTGTGTGTGCGCGTGCGTGCACACAGGATCTGTCACTGTGAGGGTGATGATGAGAGTCCGCTGATCACACCGTGCCATTGCACGGGCAGTCTGCGCTTTGTGCATCAGGCCTGCCTGCAGCAGTGGATCAAAAGCTCTGACACACGCTGCTGTGAGCTCTGCAAGTTTGAGTTCATCATGGAGACCAAACTGAAGCCATTGCGGAAGGTAACTACACACACACACACTGAAGTTTAGTCATGTTTTGTCATATGCTGTATTTGTGTTTTTTAGCACTGACAGTGCATGATATATGCTGAATTATCAACTTGCAGCTAAAAAAACAGGGTGTTAATAGAAACATTTTAAAAAATGCTACTAGCCCAAATTCACTCTCATCAGCACAACTAGGCATAATGTAGTAAAATATCTTATAAGATTACACAATTGTCTTATGTTACATCATTATATTGCCACATGTACAATCTTGTGAAACAATAAGTACATCCCATGCCATGGAAATTGTCATCCCTTTATAAACTGCCAATTGTTTGAAATGTGTTCCACTTATAGATGATTTTCCTTACTTATTTTAAAATCTGAATTTATTATTACAGAATTGATGGTGTGTAAAATATATAATGTACTGCATTTGACCTTTTTTATGAAAATAAAAGTAGAATTTGTTGGAGTAGAATTAGCATTGTCTGTAGGCACTCTATCATAAAGAGGAAATATTTGCTCATTCAAATATGTGGGGGAAAAAAACACAATTTCATTGTCTACTAATTTTTTCCCATGCCTGTATGTGACAATGTAGAAGTATGCTATTGGGTAACTGCATACACTTTTACCGAATTTTAAAATATTATAATATTAAATAAACCTAATACATACATAAGATAATACATGTACATACTAGTAGTTCTGCCTGTCATCATTTTATAGCAATAATGTGTTGGTGGTTTTACATTTTGGGGATTTCTGTCTGGCCTCAGCTCTTTATATGGGGACCATATTGGGTTTCCCTTTATTGAAAATATAGCACTCTGACTGTTACAGTAAGCTGTATAACACATTAAAACAACTGCAGAAACATTAAATAAACCATAGGAGCTTGTAAAACCAACGGTACTCTCCATCTCTTAAAGAAGATCTCTGAAAACGTGCAGTACTCACGGGCAACAGCACTACAGACTTCAGCATTCTGCCTCATTAAGCACACCTGATTCAACTCAACAGCTAATTAGCAAGATGTTAGAACCGATCAATTCTTGAACATTTATCTTGTTCCTGGTTGACAGCCTGAATTGCAGTTATTCCTAATTAAGATAAAGTTTTACTTTTATGTGTATACCATGAACAGACCTATCCCAACCATAATCATGGTCATCTTTCTTTTTAATGTGACACTACCTTACATAGCCAGTGAAGGTTAAAGCTGCTTAATTCTCAATAGGCTGTAATGATTAAATGCTGATTATTTAATGGATGAAACAAAATGCAATTCTAGGTGATGCCATTATTAGTCTTTATTACCCACCACTTCCTCCTTTAATTATTCCAGGGCTTTGTGTCTCATATGGCGCATCAAATATTGAGTCTGAGGGTGGCGTGTGTATTGCCCTGGGCTCTCAGCTCAGACTGGCTGCTGCAGAACATATCAAGGCCAGGTGCCTCTGAGTTACACAGGATAACAGTATGAGCACAATAGCAGTTAGCCTCCTTACAATGACTGCATTTTTCCCCATTATCATGCTCTCTGACTGAGCCATCTTCTCATATTAAACATTTGGAAAAAACATTTGTCTGGTGTCTGTTGCCAGTTAAACGTGGGGACATACTCTAAGTTAGCATTCCTCTAGCGAACATTAAAATGATTATGCTTATGCCTGTGTGTAAAAATAAAAATATCTAAATAATATATATACATATCTAAATAATATATATATATTTATTTTTTATGCCATAAATTCAACAAGAATAAAAACATTGTTATGGCACTGTGCAAAAGTTAGGACACCCTAAGTTCCAAAGTCTTAGATTCTTTTTACAAGGTGTTAGACATTAATCAGCATGTTAGATCTGATGCACGGCAACAGCTGTCATCAGTAAATGTCAGCAGGTGCCAATTTCAAAGTTTTACAAATACCCTGACTCTTCAAACCTTGTGCACTTGTGCGTGCGTGCGTGCAATCCAACTGATGGCTCATTTCTCAGTTAGTGATTTTTATATGAATTATCCAGCATATAATGGTACCTATTATTTAAAAAAAATAATTCATGTTATTATTCTTTTTTTTGACCCACTAAGGGTGAATGATATTGTTGAGAAAATCCCATAGTAAAATTTTGCATACATGTTAAAATTGTGCTATTAAAAAAGGTGTTTTACTGTAAGGGAGCATTTTTGCCTTAGTTCAATGCAAAATATGTTATATTAAAAACTCATTAATAAACCCCTTCATTTCTCTTGGTTAAGGATTCAGTTGCATTATTTTTGTTAGAGAGCTTATTTGTATATTGCAGATTTCTGTGATAACAACTTGTCACCAGCCGTAATTGTTGCATTAAAAATAGATAATGTTGTGCTTGTCATTTAGTTAAAGCTCTTTATTTTTCTCTCTTTCTTTCTCTCCATCTCTTTCTCTCTCTGTAGTGGGAGAAGCTGCAGATGACAGCCAGTGAAAGAAGGAAGATCATGTGCTCTGTCACCTTCCATGTCATTGCCATCACGTGTGTGGTGTGGTCACTATATGTCCTGATTGACCGCACTGCAGAGGAGATCAAACAAGGTCAGTGATCTTCTCCTGACCTGAGTCAGCCTGGTCAAATCCTGAACCCTCACCAGTCTCCCCAGATCATCCTCCCATTGTTCTGCTGCTGCTCATGCAGGTGTCAAATGTAGGTGTGTTGTGTCCTCATTAAAGTAACTCGGTCTTATGAAATGGAGCATAGTGTGGAGTGTTAATTATTTCCCTCATTCAGCCATTATTCAAAACTACCTGAAGAACAGTCTTTATCTAATAGTCATCACATTGCATTATGAACACAGCTTATATAATTCACTTCTGCAGTTGTTTACAGATGTAATTAAAGTGGAAAATATCCAGTGCCCTCCCCACTTGCTCACATCTCCTACTTCTAGCTGTAGCAAAATAGTAATAAACTCTTTTCAACCATGCAGCCGGAAGAATACCAGGTAAAACACTTTCTACTTTAACATTCAAATTGTCTTTCCTCTGACATCTGATTCTAGATCTCACTCCACATATCCAAATGTCTAATCCGTTCCTCCGCTTCTCTCCTAAAATGTCTGATACCCTGCTTCTCTCTGCTCAAATGTCTGATTCTTCCCTTGTTTCTCCTTTCCCTTAAATTCTACATTCTTGGCGTTTCACTCACCAGTTTCAGTTTTGACTGCTAATCACTCTCAGAGAAGAGTTCTCATACTCTCATTAATTTTTGTTAGCTGTGTGTGCTTGCTTCATGCTGATGGACAAAGACAGATTCAAGCATTATTACTGCTTTTTGCAGTCTAGCCACTTCATTTTCATTTTATCTTGTGCAAGAATATATTGTGCAAGATGAAACATTGAATGTAAATGTGACTGAGTAAATAATGGCCTTAAAAATAGTAGATTATAATTGTTTTTGTGTCAAGCTAAAAAATAAAAATAAAAAGGCTCGTTTTCCTATCCATGCTTCTCAGCATTTTAATAAAATGTATTTTTTATTCCATAGCAATTGTTGCAAGGTTGGAGAATGCTGACAAAAATCATGTTAAACTGAAAACCTAAACTTATGTCCTTTACTCCAAATAATTTAGCCATTCTGGTAAAAAGCTTTTCCATAAAAACATTAACATTATCCACAACAGGAAGTTATTAGAACTTAAGACTTGAAAAACCTTTCAGAAAACACGTTTCAGATCAGTTAAAAAATAAATCTTAGGTGGTTTACTGAACACACAGCCAAGGTCAAGTTCAACCATGAGTGAAATAACTTCAAGCACATATCTTGTTCAGCACTGATGAGTTTTTTCAGTGTTCGAGTTTATATCAATGTATAAAGATTTTACATAGTTTATCCAAATCCACTAAAGCAGTTAGCTAGCCTGCTATCTCAGATACAGTGACCAGACTTGTGAGTGAGAAACAGCATAAAAATTAACTTATGTTTTGCTATTTCCATTTATGTAAACATTGATTATTTCTTAACATGATTTACTTTATTCTTGTACAGAAATGGGAAGGCTGGCAAAATCTAACTATAGCTACATTTATAGATTTTTTTAGCTAGATTTTTAGAGCCTGGTAGGTAGGGGTCATAATTTCCAGAGAGGTGAAGACATGATGTTATGATATTTAGGCCACAATTCTCAGACTTGTAAGCAGACAGCATATTGTTTGTAGTCTCTGTAATTCTGACTATTGTGAAGCAAGATGATGTCAAAAGCAATGTTATCAGAGCATACTTTTGTAGCAAAATAGAACTTATTAAAATGGTATTAAAAATAATAAATACATAAAAAATAACAAGCAAAAATGTAACTTATTTTAATTGCTAACTATTAATTAGCAATCGTGTTAATCATAAAGATTGTGTAATGTTGAAAATCAGTTTGTATTCTCTAATAATCATTTCTGTGAATTCAGGTTTTTGTGCATTTTCAATATTATAATTAAAATTTCTGCTTGAGAGAAACAAACTGATTTACCATAGCCCCCTAGCCTGTTAAGTAACATTCCTCTAGTTAGTAACAGCTGAATATGTACCAAAATGGAAGGAGAGTACTGAGTTAGTGATGTATTAGGTTATGGTATTTAATGCATTGTTAAAACTTGTGCCCTCAATCTTACTCTCCGATTCCATTTTATAGTTAGGACACTTCTAAGAGAAAATGTATGACATTCTGTAGTACCTTAAACAGTGCTCTCTTTCAGTCACAGCTAAAATCAACATTTATCTGCTGAAATCCACATCACACACAAGAATCCCCAAACTGTCCAAAAAGTATTAATTTTAAAATAAAGGCTACAATGTTCCTCTCTTTTACTGATAAAAAGATGTATTAAAAGGTGATTTTGTACAGAGCAAATGTCTCAGTCCACCAGGGAAAAACAAGGATCAGCAAATGTGTTCACATCTGATTAGACTTTGGCCAAGTTTGTTCTTTTAAGCTTGTGCAGATTTCCCATGAGAGACGGTACTATACTTCAGTTCTAACCCCTCTCTCTCTACTTTATTCTTGCTCACCGTGTCAGGAGCCCTAAAGCTGCACCCTGGCCTTACATACGGAGTCTCCAAAAGCAGTACAGTATTTCATTCAATGTTCAGGCCTTGTGTGTGAGCTGGCAGTAGAAATTAGTCTTTTACCACATTGCGATCCCCTCCTGATCTGTATCTGACATCAAAATTTACTGTGCAAGACAAAGGTCAGATTTTCTAGTCTAATGTGCTTTGAGAAAGGCACCCTGTGAAACCTAAATTATGCTGCCTCTTCAATTATTTGGAATGACTTCTGCTGATTCTGGTCATTCATTTCTCCGTAAATGAAATTGAGTGCTGCTGAAAAACTGCATTATAATAGAGTGGAATCTGTGAGTGGTCAGTGTAGGACAGGTTTAGGATTGCTTATGCTAATCAACATGAGGTAGTCTGGAAAGAATCAACACCTCACATTGGCTAAAAAACCTCTCGAATAGGCTTGTTTGGAACTGCCTGTATCGGGTGTAGTAATTAATTTTTATTTATGTATTTATTTTTCACATTAGAAGCTAGGATGAAGGTGGAAATGTAGTTAGCAGTTCTCCTCATTGGGTTTCCTCATTGAGCATCTTTGTGTGATTCCAATATCATAATTTCTCCTACATCCACCCCGTAGTTGAAGCAGTGTGCTTTGCATATGTTTAGAAAAGACACAACATTCCAGAATTATATCTTATGAATGCCGAAATGACAGATTTATTTAAAAATTGTCATTCTGTGTTGTTGCAAAAGTGATTCCCTCATATGATTGATTCTGGAATTAATATATGTTAATTCATGACAGTGTGTTGCTGTTCTTCCCCTAAAACAAAGCCTAACTTTATAGCACCAGTTCTCCAGACATGAGGATCTGGGAAACTGAACCTAAGATGATGTAATTATTTTTGTCCAATTCTCATCACAGGAACTGTATACCATGAAGGTGAACTTCATTCTGAGTCTTATGATTCTGTGACATGATTCAGTTAATGTCTGTTCTTGTTTTCTGTAGGGATACTTGAATGGCCGTTTTGGACCAAGCTTGTGGTGGTAGCCATTGGTTTCACTGGCGGACTGGTGTTCATGTATGTACAATGCAAAGTCTATATTCAGCTTTGGAAGAGACTTAAGGCCTACAACAGAGTGATATATGTGCAAAACCGCCCAGAGACCTATAAAAAGATGATTTTTGAGAAACCTGCACTTGTGGAGCCAAATCTGGACAATAAAGAGGCTCTTGGACCAGCACAGTCAGACACAAACTCTTCCCAGTACACAGAGACAGAGGACTACAGCATGGAGATACTGCACGTGTGACCTAGCTTGCCCGCAATGTCCTGCCCCCTTCAATGGGACCAGATGATTTGCCTCCTCCGGGCCAGAGGTGGCGCCACACAGCACTGGGCAGAGTGACTGAGACAGGACTTCTGTTGTTTAGATGTTTCTTTCTTTTCGTTTGTCTGTTCTGTTCCTGTAAGTTGTTGGCTGACCATGAATCGGTGTGCGCCAGATCCGACTACTGCCATTGTACTGCTGTTGTACGAGATGTGAAAACCGCCAGTCGAGCTGTGTGTGCGCGCGCATCTGCACTCGCCATGTGTATGTGTCTGCGCCAGTTCTAATGGAGTCCTTAACAATGCATTCAAGCACTTTTTTAGTTCCCTTGTTCTAAGGCTCTCCTGTTTTAATATCCATAAATTTCTCTTTATACATGTGGTATGGAAAGATATGAAAAAAAGAAGCTTGAAATTTTGAAAGCTTTTCTCACATTTTATATGACATTTGTATTCCCAAGCAACCTTCAGGTGGAAAAAATGGAATTTGGAGGAGTTATGAGGGAAGTGGGTGTCTTTTTAGATATATAGTCATTCCATGTTTTCTGACTTTTGTCAGTGTTGGATAAATTGGTTGATTAGCTTTTGTTGTTTTTTCCTGTTTGTTTTATTTTATCTGTAATTTATTCTATGATGATCTGTATGATGAATCAAAGCAAATTTAATTAAAATTATCTTCAACCTAAGGGCTAGATTCACTAAAGTCATTTGCACATGTTAAAAGTCTTAGCACTAGCAGATACATTAACATGCTGTTAGTTGTGATTGGCTCATAAGTAATCCCTTAACCAGTCACTAGCTATAGTACTGGTTGTGTACCTGCTATAAACTTTGCACAGGCTAAAGACTTTAGTAAATCAGCTCTGAAATGTACCCTCTGAGGGCTCTAGAATGTAGACTACTTTTTACAACCCATTCTTTAACACCTAGGACATTTTCTTGCAGGAGAGGATCACTTGTAGCACCATTTAACTTTTCTGAATGAATCATGTGTTCTTTGCTAGAATAAATCTTTTATTGAGTCTTTATTTTGATTACCTTTCTTAAGAGTTGAATTTATCCTTGCGGGCAACACTGCATATTTTTTCTAACCCCAACCTAGCATTTATTATTTAAAGGTTTTAGTTAGATGATTCTCGTGTTTCTTATTCAAGCGAGACTGATCTGACCCATATTATAATTAAGATATACTTTTGCTTTGTCATAATGGCTTGACATAATACACGTAAATGACAGCATTCAGTTTTAACCTTCACTAATTTTTGTCTTTCTTTTTCATTTTCCATTATATGATTTTATATCTGTTCCAGCAGCTACTGCTAATGTTTTGAGGACCTGCCTGGCAAAATAAGATTGTGACAAGAAATTGTCAAATGAATCCACGTTGCAAACACAAACTGTTTACTTGGTTTACATGGTGTCAGAAAGGGCAACATATTTACCAAGGCGTTGCTATCCAGCTCTACTCTTATTAGTGTCGTAAAGGTTTTACTGTTGGGATGTATTTTATGATGTCAAGGCTGAGAAATTGTGATGTTTGACTTTCACCACTTCCACATGCAGCAGATGTTTCTGACAAAATACTTCAAATATGTACCTAACAATATGATGATTTTCACAATGTGAAACGATGTGGGTGAACTTGAAATTAGAACTTGAAAGTATACTCCTGCCATCTAGTGACGGTAGGCAGATTATACCTTTGTAATAGAGACTTTATTCTATCATAACCTCTCTGACCAACAGAAAAAGTGCACATACAGTTTGTTAGTGGGATCATTCTTTCAGGCCTCTCACTATTTTTAGCTACACATTTTGCTAAGGTTTCTTAATGTTGCGGTTTTACTTGGAATGATGCAGCATTTTCCCATTTTATGCAAATGACACTATATTTTCACAGGTTTGATTTTGCACAGGTAGAATCTGTATTTACAGCCAAATGAACTCCTATTGTATGAGAAAATTAGGTCATGTTGGGCAGATGGGACCGTGTGTTGAGCTTTGCTATATGATGAATGCAGGAATGCCCTTTATAAAGCTTGCACACCCTAGTGAGTTTGGTTTTATGTATGTGCAACCTGGTGTCTTTATGTTTAGTTAGATTTTATTTCAAGATTAACTATCAGTGTACTGATGGATTTTTTTTTTATAAATAGGAGATAAATAGGAGCTGGCTCCTTTAACTTGACAGCAGTGTGTAACCCCTTGAGCATTAATGTAATCAAATTCAGACTGTGAAACTATCAGTTTTTGGAGAAACTTATGATTTGGAGAATTTCTACATTGTGAAATGGCTGCACACTTGGCCTTGTGAGGAATAGCCTTCACTGAATTGGTGCACTGCGCCCTGTTTTTTCAACTTTTTATCTTTATTTTAAAAAGTGCAGTAATATCATTTGTCTCCATTTTAACACCATGCTCAAGGTTGTTTGTTGCGAGTTGTGATGGATCATTGGACTGTTTGGTCTTTATTTGTAACCAGACGATTCAGATGTGCTTAGAAAGTTTTTAACTGCAGTGCATTACTACTGAATCGACTTGAACATAGTCAACTCGACTGTTTTCTGCCCCTCCCAATTTATTCCATTTTTCTCTCTGTGAATTTTCTTTGAATAGTAAAAGTAATTTTTGTAAACATGTTTTTAATAAACTATTGATGTTTTGATTTGTTTGATTTCCCATATTTGAGCTATATAGACTGAAAAACAACCAAATAAAATGAAGTAAACCTATACATTCTTGCAAATATGATGCTTGTTGTTTTTGCCAGACTCTGTGCTCCTGTTATATCAGCGGTGGTTGTGTGACACAATACTGCCTAAAAGATCCAAAATAGTTTCCTGGAATATTTAAATTCCCCTCAGCCACTACATGTCATCAAGGCCTTTCATGAACACTGTGTCAAAATGGAGAAGAAGCAGTGGAACTGAATGAGCATTTCACATTGTTGTGGCTTTCTCAGTAGCTAAATATGGTTTTGTGAAACTGAAAAGACTGTAATTTACTTGTATAGTTTTGTATTTCATGTATCTTTATAATTTTCTCTCAGTATTATACTTATAGGAGGTTGACTTTAAGTTTCTTAACTGAGATGTAAGTGACTATGTTGTGTCGTGTTTTTAAGGGAAGATGAAATGGAGCAATAAAATAAAATCTTAATCCAAACATTCATTGTCTACTTGGGTTCCTCCAGTATCTGAACTCAGATGACACTTTGAGAGGGTCTAGATCTGTTTATTTAATAATTATGTAAGATCTGTAGATATTAACATGATTACCATCTGCCATCTTGTGTAGGTTCATGTCATGAAGCCAGTACAGCTCCGACTTTGGTACAGTGTGTTCTCAGTTCTCAGCTTTTCTCTGGGATCGGAAAAAACAGACTAGCCCTCACTCCCCACATGCCTCAATAAGCCTCGGATGCCCATGACATTGTCACTGATTCACCAGTTGTCTTTTCATGGATCAGTTTTTGTAGGTACTAACTACTGCATATGTGGAACACTCCATAAGACCTGCAGTTTTTGAGATGCTGTGACTCTGTCATCTAGCCATGACTATAAGACCTTTGTCAGGGGGCTCAGATCCTTACACTCAACCATTTTTCCTGCTTTACGTGAATCAGTTTGAAAAAATGATTGTTCAATTGCTGTGCATTGAAGATTTCTATACTTCACAGTGCAACACACCTTCATTTCCTTTGTGGTGTGAGAAAAATGCATCCAGGATAAATCTGAACCATTCTCAAATCAGATGAGCAACCAGGGTCCATACAAAATGGCAACTCCCAGGGTATCATTTACTTCATTTATTTAACCTGCTGCTACCACTTGGTACCATATAAAGCAAGCCAGTTCACACCAGCATTCATCCTTCATGAATCAATGCAAATCTCATTGTGTCTCTGCCTTGTGTGCAACCTGTTTGCAGCTTCACTGTAACAGAAAGGCTGGAACCTTGCCCAGAATGCTTAAAAAGCAGCAGAACAAGATGATGAGCCAAAGGCATTTCATAATTACCTCTCAGTCCAGAAGCAATCATCACATGATTTTTTTCCTCTACACAACAGAAATTCCTTACATTGATTACATACAATCTTTAGTTAACTCTTCGAATGAGTGTTCATTTGTAGACACCTCGAGCTACAGTATTTAGAGACTGCTGAACATTTTGCTAGCATTGCTTTGATATTGTTTGAAGTTCAATATTTCAGGAAAGAGACTAATTGCATATACAAAAAAATAAAATAAATAAAAAATATATATATTAAACATGGGGAAATGCTGCATTTCTCACCAAATAAACCATTTAAAATTAAACCAATAAACCACACATTGAAATAAAATGAATTCTAACAAAAAAGTACAAACAGCCACTGTTGTTTTGTTAGAGCATTATGTATCAAATTAACTATTTGACATTTGTTAATCATTGCAAAATATAAGGTATATATATCTGTCATAAAAACATATCATATAAAAGCCTGAATGCTAAAAGAGAGTTGTTTAAATAAATGATTGAGTGTTGCCTTGCTCTTACTACAACAATTGAACCCACTTTGATGGTTCACTGTGATAAATGAGAAACAAGTGTCCAGTAATCATAAAATGTATCCAATGCTGCATCTGACACTGACAGACTTACCTGCTATCTATAGCAGTGTCACTGTAGTCTCTCCAGCACATTTTTCCCACTTGAAGACTAGGAAAATTCCCTTTCGATTAAGTATTCTCAAGATGTTTTGTCGTGGCTTTTGGATGAGTAGCCATATGTCTGTCTTCATCATTACAGTAGAATGGATCACTGCAGGGTAAATAATTACAGGTTAGATGAAGAGCTTCTTTTCTACTTTGTGCAACATTTCATTTTATTCTAAAAAAAAGACCTGCGTATTTAGGCCATACAATGCTTAATTAACTAAGAACTGTACAGACCTTGTAAGCACAGACAGACTCTTAAGAAAATAATCATATAAATTGGTGCTTTCATTAAAATGGTCTCACTACAGACAATTGCAAACAAGACTTTATGATGCAACCCAGCAGAGGACAGCCAATGAAAAGATGGAGATCAATAACTGTACAAGATACATCAGGCCATGAAAATGCAGTACATTGTAATAAGTGATATGTTTTGTGATTTGTGTTTTAGTTTTGACACCTGACATGATAGTTTATTAAATAGGTAAAATACATACAATCAGGCATATAACTATTTGGATAATGACACAGTAATTTTATTTATATTGTAAAGAAGCTGGGGAGCAGGTTCATTGGCTGTTGAAGGCGGTGCATTATGGGAGCGGGAGATGTTAGTGTTATTCATGACATTTCATGTGTTTCACTGAGTGTTAATGTGGTTATGGTTGTGTGTTGTGAATAAAGCACCATTTTCGTAGGTTGTGTGTGGTTTGGTGGTGGATGACCAGGTGCATCATGAATGTAATGAGTATAGCCGTTGATAGCCTGGCCATCCACCGCTATTCCACACTGGGAGTTTTGGGTGCTTATTGCAAACTCTCCTGGAGTGCCGGTTCTGGGAGTTCTTTTCAGGACTTAAAAATAAACTGAAAGCAGCTATTGCTGTATTCGAGCACTGAAACCCTGTGTGAAGTCTCCTTATTCCTGTTAGCAGGTTTTTCCAAAATTTAAAAACTGCTACAAGATTTTGCCATTGTAATTTCATATCCCTTCCACAGCATGTTTAATTTGAAGGTATTTACATTCAAATCCAGTGACTAGTATAGGAAATAATCTACATATATAATGTCTCGCAAAAGTGAGTACACCCCTCACATTTTTGTAACGATTTTATTATAGCTTTTCATGGGACAACACTGAAGATATGACACTTTGATAAAGTGTAAAGTAGTTAGTGTACAGCTTGTATAACAGTGTAAATTTGCTTTCCCTTTTAAAATAACACACAGCCATTAATGTCTAAAAAAAGTGAATACACCACTAAGTGAAAATGTCCAAATTGGTCATTTTCCCCTCCTGGTGTCAAGTGTTACAAGGTCTCGGTGTGAATGGGGAGCAGTTGTGTTGAATTTGGTGTTATCACACACACTCTCATACTGGTCACTAGAAGTTCAACATGGCACCTCATGGCAAAGAACTCTCTGAGGATCTGAAAAAAAGAATTGTTGCTCTACATAAAGATGGCCTAGGCTATAAGAAGATCACCAACACCCTGAAACTGAGTTGCAGCATGTTGGCCAAAACCATACAGTGGTTTAACAGGACAGGTTTCACTCAGAACAGGCCTTGTTGTGGTCGACCAAAAAAGTTGAGTGCACATGCTCAGCATCATATCTAGAGGTTGTCTTTTGAAAATAGATGTATGAGTGCTGCCAGCATTGCTGCAGAGGTTGGTTGAGTGGGGGGGTTCAGCCTGTCAATACTCAGACCACAAGCTTCACATTGCATCAAATTGGTCTTTCCAGAATGAAGCCTCTTCTAAAAATGATGCACAAGAAAACCAGCAAACAGTTTGCTGAAGACAAGCAGACTAATGACATGGATTACTGGAATCATGTCCTGTGGTCTGATGAGACAGAGATAAACTTATTTGGTTCAGATGGTGTCAAAATGTAGCCGCAACCAGATGAGGAGTACAAAGACAAGTGTGTCTTGCCTACAGTCAAGCATGGCGTTGGAAGTGTCATGGTTTGGAGCTGCATGAGTGCTGCCAGAACTGGGGAGCTACAGCTCAATGTGGGAACCATGAATACCAACATGTACTGTGATATATTGAAGGAGACCATGATCCAAAAGTCACACATTCTAATATTTCATTGGACTGCGTTTAGCTTTGATTATGACACACATTAGTTGTGGCATTATTTCAAAAAGCTTCTACAATGTCACAACATTTATTTCTATCCAGAATTGCATTGATTTTTCACCAAGATCTTGTAGAGATGAAGGGAGAGTCGGGCCGCTGCGCAAATCCCAAAGATTCTCAACGGGGTGGCCAATCCCTGCATAAAAATGATGTACAATTAAAGCCTGATGATGATCCTGGCATTGTCATGTGCCACCAGGGAAGATGAAATTCACTGATGGAATAACCTGGTCATTCAGTATATTCATGTGGTCAGCTGACCCCAATCTCTGGGCACATAACGTTGCTGAACGTGAGCAACTGCAGCAACCCCACATCATAGCACTGCCCACATAGGCTTGTACTGTAGGTACTAAGCATGATGGGTGCATCACTTCATGCACCTCTCTTCTTACCCTGATTTGTCCATCACTCTGGAACATGGTAAATCTGGACTCATCAGACCACATGACCTTCTTCCATTGCTCCAGATTCCAATCTTTATTCTCCCTAGCAAATAGAGATTAGAATTATTGATCAGTGGTTTTCTTAAGGCTAGACTCCTAGGGCAGTCATTGACTACAGAGCAACTGCAACTAAATATTTAAACGACAGTTAAAAACTATATTTTTAATTGTAAAATTGCAAAAACTTCTAACAGTACAAGCACCTAAGCAGAAAAGTTTACTCCCACTGACTATTAGAACTGCAGAGTCCCTCACTGTCAAACAATGACTGAAGAACATGAAATGACTTTGAAGAACACTTAGGACATGTCTCAAACTTGAAGTTCTGTAATTTAGGTGATCATGCCCACTGCACCAGGAAGAGGTCAGAGTCGCCAACTGATATAAAATATTTTATTAGACAGAAAATTACAGTTACAGTTAAAGTTTGTGGAAGCCATTAATCCTCTTGTTAAAGTGGGATCCCTAAAGAAGAAGTGTAAACTGACTTTTCTCAGAGTTTAAAAGTCTGAGAGAGAGAGGAAAAGAGTTGAGACTCAGGTGTCCCAATGGGAAAGTAATCTTAGCCTACCAGAAACTCTTTGGGTGTGTGTTTTTATATGTTGACGTGTATTAAGTATGTTTCATGCATGTTGTCTTGAAGTGATGCATGGTTGACGTATGCTTATTAGATGTATTTCAGATTGTTTATGTTAAAATGGCCTTGAGGGCAGGCAGAACGTTTTGAGTTTTGCTGGAGACGTTGTGTGAAAACAAATTGTGTTCAGCTCTGCAGTTTTTTTTTACCTGTCGTGTCTGGCATCTAAGCAAGCAGAATTATAAATCTGGGTGCCATTTTGGCCAGACACACTATAACCGTATAGGCCCCTCTTGTTATCTGTATTTATTTATTCATTCATTCATTCATTCATTTATGTATTAATTTGATCTATATTTAAGCTAGGTCAGACAGTTGAGAAGAAAACAAACAAACAAAAAAAAACTAGACAAAACAAACAGACACACACAAAAAAAATAAACAGGAGGGAAGGAGGGAAACAGAGAGAGAGAATGGGAAAAGTAAAGAATAGATCCCAGTGGCAACACTGCCATTGTGTCATCAATCTGATTACTGCATCTGAAAAACAGAAACCAGCCACACAAACACAGAGCAAAATACAAAGCAACAGCAACACTGACAGTACAGAAATAGCATGTGCACGATCGAGATACTCACCACGTGAAGACAACATACATATCTACAGTCAGTGCTATAACAGCCCACAAAAACCATGTGATTCTGGGTAGTTTTGTACTGATGTTTCCACCTGTATGTGCGTGTGTGTATGCATGGGCATATATGTATGTGCCTGTGTGAGTGAATGTGTGTTTGTATGTGTATAGGTAGGTGTATGTGTGCCACTTTATTGTCATATGTATGCCTATGTATATACGTGGATGTCCGAGTTTTGTCTTGCATTGAGGGTGAAAGGCTAGAACCCCGTCATCCCGGCGCACAAGAGAGAGGTCCTGGAGGTTTAATGTGTCAGTTTGTGACCCCAGATTCATCAGACCCCTGTTTGAACGTAAAGAGACATTCACAATTAGTGTTTAAGAACAGGACTGGTTATTACAGCGAGCTATAGTGTAGGCAATTTATCCCACCAGTGGAAATGGCTTTAATGCCTAATAAAAGCTATAACAAATGGAACAATAAGATGAGGGAATAAATGAATTAATAAAATTTAGCATTGCATCTGTGAAAGTGTCGAGGGATGAGTTAAGGATCAGTGAGTATGCCCTTTCAAGAATAAAAGAGCTAATGAAATTGGGATAATGTAGATAATTTAATATGTAAATATTGAGTTAAGACTGTTGAAATAGTTCGATCGAATATAAATGAAAAAACCATAAGAAAACATAACATATATAAACAACACAATAAATACATGATGGGTCATGGTCGCAGGTGTCCACCGTAGTTAGATGTCAGGATAGGTGGAGTCAGGTCTTTGTGTCCACTGTAGTCGATGTAGTCAGGTCTAGTGTTTGAGTTCGTTTGGATCCACTGGAAGTGGGACATTTAATAAGTATGTAAGTAAATAATCACATGGTGATTCATTATTAAAGTATCTTCACCTTTGTTGTCAGGGCTCTACCAGTGAACCACTTGAAACAAAGAACAGGACCGTCACTCCCTCCTACAAAAGTTGGAAGTATAGACTGAGAATATAGAAAATAGAAATAGGAGGACAAGTATTAGAATAAACATGATACAAGATATGCAAAATATGACAATGAAATGGGAGACAGTTCCCCCAAAATTAATAGTATTATGAGAGTCTAGATCATACAAGTTAAAGCAGAGAATGGACTTCTGTCTTTCAACATTGGAAGTCGTCCACATCACGGTGTTGAACCCAAGTGAAATCATTCAGAAGCCAGCAGACATCAAGGCTTTTGGGGCCTGGAAAATGGGAGAAAAATACTACAAAAACAGTCAGTTGAAGCAGAAAACAAATAGTGGGTTGTTATGTTCTATGATCAGACAACTTATTTTGAATAAGGATTTAGGATGAATGTATAGTTATTTGAAAATTGCATATAAAACAGAAGAAATAAATATCAACAGCACTAAAATGGATGTAAAGTAAAGATGGGTGTAATTAAAACTAAAGAATTATAAAGATATAAATGAAATATAGATTAGACATGACTGTTTTCTTTTGGGTAAGTAGATGTAGTTAATATGTTTGAATATTGTACATATAAACTATAGAATTGTAATAAAATTATTATAAATTTAGAAGCCATGTGACAGTGTTGAGTCTGTCTTCCGGTTGAAGAAATCCACTTCCTGGGTCGCTGGCAGGCCCCACCCCCAGACACTGCCGTAAGCATCATGAGCCTCACGAACAGATCTGTTTGGGCTGTGAGAATCCTGGTTGCTTGATAAGGAGAATTCTCTGTCCTCCTCCATCCTCTCCCAGTGTTGCGTCCATACTGGGGGGGGGTGTGGTGTTACTCCGTTCCCAATAACTGGGACTGTATCACAGAATGGCCTCGAGGGCAATGTTCACAAAACAGGCCTGAGCAGAGATTTCTTTTGTAGCAAAATATGACATATTATATAGTTATATTATACATATTCACATATTAAGCATCCCCCCTCAATAGAAAGGCATGTTATGTCTTCAAGTGTCATGTATTCAAGGTTGTTTCAGAAGCAAATGCAGACTTTGTTTAAGAACGTCAAAGGTTTTAATATTACCTTCAAGACTAAAGTACTCATACATAAAACAGGCATGGACCAGAGTAGGAACATGTACTGACTCACACATGGGTTCAGACAAAGGGGACTTATATACACACAACTAAACAAGGAACACCTGACAAGGATCACATGACTGAATGAGACCTAAAGCAAAACAAACACACATGGCAGGAAACAAGCCATGTGCCCAAGTGACAGGACAAAAACAAAACAAAACACACACATGGCAGGGCACATATGTTACAGTACCCCTCCCGCATGGCACCTGCCTCTGGGTGCCAAAACAAGACCCCTAAATAATCCAAGAGAGGGCCAAAAAACACCACAAGAGACACCAAAGAAATGGAAAAACAAATCCCTACCAGACATGGCAGTCCCTACAAGGAACACAAACAAATAAGAGCAAAAAACCCAGAAAAGACAGGGCAATGACAAGGACATAATAGGAACAGGCCCAGACCAGACCATGTAAACTGGATATTCCATGCCAAATCCTGGACATAGACCTACCGACAGGGCTTGGCTTGGACTCATGACTCAGACTAGGAACTTTCACTAGAAAACCCACTGAAGAAGTTACCTGAAAATCCTAATCAGAACTCTACTAGAAACACACAGGATTTTGCTGGATGCAATTACCAACTATATCTAAAGATGGACTACACCATACAGCACAAAAATGAACTCCGGGCTCTTCAAATAGGACTAAAACTAATTCCCATTAAATGCCCAAAGTTAAGATATAGTATTATATATAGCAGATTTTTGAACAAGATCAAAACATAGCACAGAATAAACAAGAAAACAAATAAAGTAAAATTTACAAAAAAACAACCAAAACACATATGAACACAGTACAGAAATAATGCATAGAAAACACATAACACAAAACTAAAGCACTGACAAAACAATGGACTCCGACAGAACAACACCTGTGCAACACAACCTTGCAATTAAACAGCAAGACTAAGAATGAATAGGGCTTACACTTTGACTAAACCAAGGCAAAAAACTTGACAAAACTCGAAGCATAATCTCAAACATAACTAAACAAGACACAGGAACATAAACCATGCTGGGGTTAAAGGCCCCCTGGCAGACATACCGACATTGGCACAAATAAATAGAAGTCCCTGGGCACAGCTGGCCTTCCTGGCATCATTGTCTGCTGCTGCCTTGCAGCCACATTCTTAAGCTGAGCAGGTCCTAGACCCGTCTAAAGACCCCGGCCCAAGCAATGTCTGTGATCTGAATGCCGGGTTGTACTCACTGTGAGACGGTGACTGAGTACAGTTCTTAGTCACGACTGAAGTCTTGTATGATCCAATGCTCTCAGGTTGAAACTGTGGCATGCCGACCTTGCACCCTGGACTAAACTGTTTAATGGAATGTCTGCCAGAGCTCATACCTGAAGCTATCGCTTTCACTACTGGCGCGGTCCCGTTCACTCTGACTTCAGTCTGTACTCTTTTCGAGATGCCACTTTCCTGGATGGGGCGGAATGCCTCAGCAGGACTGGCTCGCCCCTCCGCTGGAACGGCTCGCTCCTCCGCTGGAGTGTTCACCCACTTGGTTAACTCACTGCTAACCTTGATAGTACTAGTGCTACCCATTGGCTGTACCAAGAACTCCTGGGACCGAGCCCTGTGTCTCCGACGTCTCCGACCCTTCCGCCTTTTGCGTCTCGAAGACCCCTCGGCACGCCCCATGTCTTCGGCTGAAGAATCGTTGCTCCCTGACCCAGACACAGCTGCCAGCAGACTCCTTGCCGCGGCCCTTTTCAAAGGCAGGCTCTAGAATCTTGTTGCTCCATCCAGACCCTGCCACACTCTCCCTCCACCCGCCAAATGCGATGTCCACCGCTCCGACCATCAGCGATCTCCAGGCCTCACGCCGAGTACCTTCTCTGTAGTCCCATGAATCTGAGGACCTCTGCTCCATGCCGCTCAAATGCTCACGTTTGCTTCGCTCTGCATGTGCAAGGCCTCCTACTGTGCGAGTCTCTTCGTGCCCCTGAGTTCGCACAGTCACCCCTAGCTTCCCCCCGCCTTCGCAGAACCAACCTGGAACCCGGGTATTGCCTGGACTCCGTTTTCCCCAAGTCTGCTACTTCTTGTTAGGTGAGACAATCTGTCATGTATTCAAGGTTGTTTCAGAAGCAAATGCAGACTTCGTTTAAGAACGTCAAAGGTTTTAATATTACCTTCAAGACTAAAGTACTCATACATAAAACAGGCATGGACCACAGTAGGAACATGTACTGACTCACACATGGGTTCAGACAAAGGGGACTTATATACACACAACTAAACAAGGAACACCTGACAAGGATCACATGACTGAATGAGACCTAAAGCAAAACAAACACACATGGCAGGAAACAAGCCATGTGCCCAAGTAACAGGACAAAAACAAAACAAAAAACACACATGGCAGGGCACATATGTTACATCAAGTTAATGGTATTTTGTGTTTGAGTAAAAATATTGTAAAATATTCTAATATAGTAAATAAATCAATAAAGGAGCAAAAAACCTAACAAATGTTTATTAGTTCATATCAATAATTAAGTTTAAATTAATGCTATAACGTTCAACATGTCTCTAATGTTAAATTAAAATGGGCAATTCCAAAAACCTTATGAAATCTTTTATTAATCTAAAACAGAAGGTTGGGAAAATAAATAAATAAATAAATAATATTAATTCCATTAATCCATATACAAATACTATTTGTAATAGAAGTAGGTTGCTAAGACCAATATAAATGACTTTTAGAAAAGAAATAAACATTAAGAGCTTTGAGAAAAAGAAGAAAAATAAATATTAGATCAATTGGGGGAGACATTTAGAAGTAAATTTACAGTATGTTGAATAAGTCAGAAACTTTATCAAACAAAGTCCTGTGGTAGTAAATGAGTCTGAAATAAAAAAATAAAAAAACTAGAAATAAAATGAGTAAAGTAAAATAAAATATGAAAGAAAGTAGAGAGTGAGAGAAAGAAAGAAAGTGATAAGGAAATAATTAAATTGTGGTAGAAGGTAAAATCAATAAATCAATCAATAGATGGATAATGGAATGAGGTTGAAAACCCCTTCCTATGACAATAACTGGAAAGTGATGAATGAATGACGCTGAAAAACCCCTTCCTACAACAATAAATGGAAAGTGAACTTAGAAAAACTGGTGAAAGTTTAGAAGGATTTGTTATGAAGTAGCAGCAGCGAAGGACAAACACACACACAAGCAGCGCTGGCCAGCAGACACACACACACACAGACATTTTGAGTGAAAGAAGTGTATAGAACACATAGTATGTATTAAATCCAGTAATATTCCCAAAAATATTTTATAGCAGAGAAAGCAGGAAGGCACATCATTATCTTTTTAGATTCTGTGAGATTTCCAATTTTACATAAATACATAGCCGGCATTCAAGTTACTGTCTGCACTTAAGAATATCTGTCCTGCAAGTCTCAATTTGATATATATAAACCTTGTTATACATATGTATATATACACATTATTATATTTTATTAGATTTTTGTTTGTTTGTTAGTATGGAAGAAGGAGCAGTTTTAGGCTTTGTGTGGTTACCAAGCTTTTTCTTTAATGAATAAACAATTAATTATGACTAATAATTAGGTCTGTACAGAATTCACTCAGGTATTGCCATCAAACAGATTTATATGTTTAGCATTTAACACAAGCTAGAGAGAATCCTGAACCAGTAACACCGTCACTGTCCCATCAGGGAATATCATACTTATATATTACACAAATACTTACAGAGGTTTCAACCAACAGACATGTTTAACATTCCAGAAGAAGGATTTCAAAATATTAACAGGCAAGCTACTGGTAGCCAAATGTGTCTAGTGATGGGTTGTTATTGAACTATTCATTCATTTTGAATGAATCTTTAATGTGACTCGGGAATAACGAGTCGTCTCGTGGGAGTGATTCGTTCAGTCGCGCATGCGCATTTGTGCACCATCCTATAGTTTCTGTATTGGAATTATTGAATCACCTGTTTCGAGTCTTCGGGTTTTTAGAGTCGTTCGTTCATCACGTGACAGCCCCAGTTAACGTTAAGGGGCTGTCACGTGATGAACAAACGACTGGAAGTTCGAACCCGATGACTCAAGAGATGAACTAATCAATTCTGTTTCCGGCTCAGACTGCATGGGTTAAGCTTATGGGGTTGTCACGTGATGAATGAACGACTTGAACCCGAATCATAGATTAAAGACGCAGGTAAACAATTAATTTTTTTTTTCTGTTTGTTATAGCATTGTAGTTTTGTCTTGTTTGTAGTGTGATAAGCGTTTGTGTAGATGTGTTAGGGAGGTAACAAGTAACATTTTAATTATATTTTGCTAAATGAACGAGATGACTCGAAAAAAAGATTAGTTCATTTTGCTGAAAGGTCTGAGTCGGTAAAATGATCCAAACTTCTCATCACTACATGTGTCATGTTTTTAAAACCCAAGCAGCTATCAGAGAATTACAGCTTCCTACAAATGAAATAAGTAAGAACTTCGAGGTTAAAATAAGAAGTGCGTATTATAATGGTCCTGGGCAGCTCCCATTGGCTGTGGGGAGAAGGGCATCATGGAAGTGTACTGAAATGCACTATTGTTCGACTATGGTTATACATGTTCTGTGAGTTTCAGGAAAAGGAGCAACGGCGAGCAGAATGTGTGTTGCACCAGAGGTTAGGTGCGAGCAGGCTGATGGTGGATGTCCAGACTACCATAGATGATACCTAGGTCGGTCTGGCCATTCACCATCACACCTTGCTCACGGGATGTGCTGTGCACATCCTAAACACTATGGGATGCACTGGTACAGGTTAACCTTTTTAAAGGCTGTGCTCCAAACAGCAAGAATAAATCTGGCCAGCTCTCTGACTGGTGCAAAGAGCCTACTAGTGTGCAAGTGTGTCAGTAAGTGGTTCTCCCTCCCAGAGAATCATTACAATATGTTTCTTGTAACATATCAGTAAAATTGCAATCTGAGTTGTTCAGCATGAACAGATTTCTCTTCCCTCTTCCTGGATGCACTCAGCATGATTTCCTAAATTACAGAACTTCAGTAGTGACTCTGACTTGTGGATAAGAAAATGCAACTACTTTTTCTAGTGATCTGTCGACAACGTCCAAAATGGCAAGCGGGAAGTCCAATTATTATTTTTTTGTAATTAACACCGTATTGGCCGAACTTCAGGAAGACGCATAGCCATGGGGCTTTGGCACACCCCTTTTAAAACAGGTTTCGGAACCAAAAAAATCCCCATTTGAAAAAAGACAAGCTTCAGTGGAGTAGGCGATTTTTGCCACTTTGTATATGACTGCCTTGAGGAAAAAAACATAAAACAAAACACTTTTTAACGAGCTGTAGTGATTGCATACTGTAATGATTCTCTGGGAGGGAGAACCACTTACTGACACACTTGCACACGAGTAGGCTCTTTGCACCAGTCA
>JBBIGC010000145.1:14100943-14115495 GCA_037576955.1 Lepidarchus adonis
TAATGTTTATCAGTACATTGCAGAAAATAATGAACTTTATCACAATATGCTAATTTTTTGAGAAGGACCTGTAGTTGTGCTGTCTGTATGGGTAGTCTTTTATGCTTTTTACAGAACACATTTGAATTCATATGATTCAGCGTAATTATGATAAATGGATGTTTACCATGCTTGTTGGGTACTGATCAATATTTTTTAAGAGTGAGACTTAAATCAAGTGCAGGTGCAGCTTGGTAGATGGTAATTAATGTAAAGTTTTGTGAAGTACATCATAAACATCTGATCGCTGATCACAAATCTCACATTATCTCAAACTGGTCTCTTGAACATGTTTCTCTCGCTCTGTGTGTGTGTGTGTGTGTGTGTATATTTTTAGTAATATTTAATCACATTGCATTTCTGTGTTTCATGTATCCTGTTGATGAATGAGGTACTGTTAAAATGAACTTACAAACAATACATACAAAATGTCTTCCTCAAGAGAAGGCACAGTGTGTATCATGATTTATTGAAACGCAATCGGATCTGCAGACCATCATGTCCATATTTTCGTGCACAGTGCAAGAAATTTATGGAGACGGAATGTGTTCGCGGTTCATTTTACAGTACCTCATTCAGCAACAGGGTACCTGAAATACACAAATGCAATGCGATTAAAAACTTTGAAAAACATATATAGACACACACATTGGTGTGAAAATGTATTTGCCCTCTTCCTGAGTTTGTCACAATTAAATTTTTTCAAATCATCAAACAAATTTAAATATTAGTCTCCGACAACAGAAGTAAACACAAAATTTTAAATGAAGGATTTTATTAAGGGAGATATGTGTTAGAGTGATGTGTGTCCCATTACATTTCCTTTCAGAAAAAGGAAAATCATACCAACAGTAAAATATGGTGGTAGTAGTGTGATGGTCTGGGACTGTTTTGCTGCTTCAGGACCTGGAAGACTTGCTGTGATAAATATAACCATGAATTCTGCTGTCTACCAAAAACTACTGAAGGAGAATGTCCAGCCATGTGTTTGTGACCTCAAGCTGAAACAAACTGATTCTGCAGCAGGACAATGATCCAAAACACATCAGTAAGTCCATCTCTGATTGGCTGAAGTAAAACTAAATGAAGACTTTTGGGTGGCCTAGTCAAAGTCCTGACATGAATTCTAATGAGATGCTGTGGTATGACCTTCATGCTCGAAAAACCCTCCAGTGTGTCTGAACTACAACAGTTCTGCAAAGATGATTGGGCCAAAATTCCTAACAGCTGTAAAAGACTCATTGCAAGTTATTGCAAACCCTTGATTGCAGTTGTTCTAAGGCTGGCCCAACCAGTTATTAGGTTTAGGGGGAAATCATTTTGTCACACAGGGCCATGGATTTTTTTCTCCCTTAATAATGTAATACTTCACTTGAAAATGGCATTTTGTGTTGTCTTTTACTAATTTAAATTTGTGAGACAAACATTGAAAAAAAAGAAATCAGGGAGGGGGCAAACATTTTTTTCACACCACTGTAAATATATATATATACAGTATCTCTCAAAAGTTAGTATACCCATCACATTTTTGTAAATGTCAAAGCAGACACCTTAGCCCAGGCATCCACTGTCCACTCGCATAGTTTCTGTCCATTACCGTGGCAACCAAGAACAACAGTGAAAGGCAACTTCTCATGCCCTGTGGTGCGTATGGATTCCGTGCTGGTCCCTCCACAGTATGATTCACGGGGATTTCAAAAGTGAGAGGGACCTCATCCATGTTGGTGATGTGGTTGGGCTGGATGTCATTTGTCTGTAATCTTGTTTGCTGCAGTAGGTGCGGAAGATGGTCAGCTTTTCTTTTTAATACGCTGGCAGTTCGTGCGTGAATGGCGAGATGCCACCTTTTCATAAAACAAAAGCACCAAGCGGAGCGCTTACTAAAATGCACAACAATATTTTTACATATTTTGGAACTTGCACCGTGGATTTTTGAGAAAATGTAAGGCTTTTAAGTGTGCCTTATAGTGCGCAAAATACGATACTTTGATAGAATGTAAGTATTCAGTGTACAGCTTGTATAACTAACCTTGCTGTCCCCTGTCAACAAAAGTGAGTACACCTGTAAGTGAAAATGTCCAAATTGTTGTTCCCTCAATTAACTGTAGCTCCCCAGTGTCCCACACTTGTCTTTTTACTCCCCAACTGGTTGGTGCCGCACATGCGTGTCACCATCTGAACCAAATTTTATCTTGGTCTCATCAGACCACAGGACATGGTTCCAGTAATTCATGTCCTTAGTCTGCTTGTTTTTAGCAAAGTGTTTGCAGACTTTCTTGTGCATCATCTTTAGAAGAGGCTTCCTTCTGGGATGAGAGCAATGCAGACCAATTCAGTGCAGTGTGCGGCATATGGTCTGAGGAGTGACAGGCTGACCCCCTTTGGTCGACCTTAGTCCTGTTTAACTACTGTATGGTCTTGGCCACCATATTGCTGCTCAGTTTCAGGGTGTTGGCAATCTTCTTGTAGTCTATGCCATCTTTATGAGATGCAACATCTTTATAGAGCAACAATTATTTTTTTTTTAGATCCTCAGAGTTCTTTGCCATGAGGTGCCATGTTAAATTTCCAGTGACCAGCATAAGAGAGTGTGACAGTGATAACACCAAATTTAACATACCTGCTCCCCATTCACGCCTGAGACCATGAAACTCTAACAAGACAGGACACCAGGGAGGGAAATGGCTAATTTGGCACAACACAAACTACCCAAATGACCCTGATCAAAAGTTTACATACCCCAGTTCTTAATACCATGTATTGCCCCATTTAACAACAATGACGGCTTGAAGTCTTTTGTTGTAGTTGTGGGTGAGACTCTTTATCTTCTCAGACAGAGACTGAGATGGCCACTCCAGAACCTTTACTGTATTTTGCTGTAGCCAATGACAGGTCGACTTGGCCTTGTGTTTTGGATCATTGACATGTTGAAATGTCCAAATACATCCCATGCACAGTTTCAGGGCTGATAAGTGCAAATTTTCCTCCAGTATTTTTTGATAACTTACTACATTCATCTTGCCATCAATTCTGACCAAATTTCCTATGCCTTTGTAGCTCACACATCTCCAAAACATCAGTGATTTTCCACAGTGTTTCACAGTAGGAATGGTGAACCTTTCATCATAGGCCTTATTAACTCCTCTCCAAATGTAGCATTTATGGTTGTGGCCAAAAAGTTCAATTCAGTCTCATCACTTCAAATGACTTTGTGCCAGAAAGTTAGATATGCTGTTTGGTATATTGTAAGCAGGAAACTTTGTGGCATTTGCTTATTAATGGCTTTCTTCTGGCAACTTGGCCATGCAGCCCATCTTTCTTTCAGTGTCTCCTTATTGGGAATCTTGAAACAGCCACACCACATTTTTTTCAGAGTCCTGTATTTCACTTGAAGTTATTTGTGGGTTTTTCTTTGCACCCTGAACAATTTTCCTGGCAGTTGTGACTTTTAGTTGGTCTACCGGACCCCTAATTTTCCAACCTTAATTAGAGTTTGAATTCTGCTGACTGGCGTTCTCAATTTATTTGATATTTTCTTATATCTCTTTCCTTTTTTATAGCGTTTTCGGCAGATCCTTTGATAATTCTTTTGCTTTCCCCATGACTTCGAATTCATTAAACCTCAGTGCAGCACAGGATGAAAGCTGCAAGGAGTCCAGAAACTCATTGACCTTTATACACACCCACTAATTACACGCAAACAGATCACAGGTGAAGATGGTTCCTTTAATAGCCATTCAAGTTGTGTGCATGTCATCAGACCAAATCACCAGGGTATGTAAATTAAATTTTTGATCAGTGTAATTTGGGTAGTTTCTGTTTTCATTATGATTTAAAAAGAGTAAACACAGTTGTTTGACAAATGACTTCAGCCAAAAACTAACCATGAGTGAATGAAAGGTTTTTGTTATCATTCATATTCTCTGACTAATGGCCAAGAAATCATAAACTCTGTCAGGGTATGTAAACTTATGAGCACAACTGTATGTGTGCGTTAGCTTGGCCTCCTGTCCAGGGTGTACCCTGTCTTGGCTCCAGCTCCCCTGGGACCCAAATTGGATAAGTGGTTTGGAAAATGGATGAATATATTTAAGTGAAAGTGGACATGGTACCTTGCTCAAGACCTCAGTGGTGCATGAGTTGGGACTTTCTGCAAACTTCTGACCCCAAGGTCTTAACCACTAGGTCACCACCATATATGTACCCACATGTAACTTAAGAGAAAAAATAATAAAAACTTCATATTCATATGCTGAAATATTTATTCTGACAATAAATATCATTAATATACATTCTATTCAGTGCTAGCGGTATAGCAAAATATTTCATTTAATCATATACATTCTATGTTTTAATGTTTTTTACATTCAGCAGCAGGTTCATGCATACAGATAAAGCAGCCATAAGCTCTGATATTCCATGAAGTCAATGCAGTTGTTATTTGTTCATCAGAAACCCAGAATCATGCAGTTTTTAAGCATTTTTAACTACATTTCTTATTTAACTTTTTATATAGGTACACCATTCTCGGCTACTTTGCTGTCTTTTATCTGCTCTGCATCTTTGTTCCCATCAGTGACGGCTGTGATTTGTTCTTTGTCTTCCTCTTTCTTTGATGGCATTTTTGGAGCAGGTGTTGGGGGTGCTGTGTCTTTTTCAGGACTCATCATTTTTGTGCTGTCCACTTTTGGGATTTCCTTAAGTGTACCGGTTTTTGTGTCTGTGACTGCTTGTATGTCCGGTTTTGTCTGGTCTTTACTTTGCTCCTTTTCTGCTAAAGTCTTTGGAACACTTTGTTCAAGTTCTTCACCTCTAGAGGTTCCACTGCCTGTTTCTTGACCTTTGGGCTTCATTATGTCCACCTCTTTCGCGTCCTCAGAAGTCTCCAGTGTGCTGTCTTCAGTTTCTTTTTTCTCCTTGTGTGCTTCAGATTTTGTTTCCTTTTCAGTAGGCTTTGAAGATTCATCCTTCTGGACGGCCCCTTGCTCTATTTCAGTTGATTTAGTACCTGTATTTTCTTCCATTTTAACACTGTCTACCACAGGTTCTTTAGCTGCAATTTTCTGTGGTTGCACCTCTGAGTTTTTCTCCACTGACACAACTTTTGGCTGCTCTTGTTTTGACTGTATTTGAACAATGATTTTTTCTGCTTCCTTTGACACATGCCCTTCTTCATCTGTTTTTGTGTCCTTTGTTACATTCCCTTTATTCTCTGGTGTCTCTGATTCTATTTTATTTGCAGCAGATTTGGTAACATCATCCGGTGCTTTTTCTCCCTCTCCTGACTTGGCACTTCCTACCTTTTCTGCTTCCACATTGTCTTGATCACCAGCTGGTTTGCTATTCACTTCTTTCTTTACTTGTTGGTCAGGTACAGTTTTCTTTTCTTCATTTTTTGGTGGTGCCTCTTTCTTTGCTCCCTCTGCTTGTTTTATTGCTTCTAAATCTTTTTGTACAACCTCCACATCCACACGCTTTATATTTTCTACCTTTTGAGTATTGAGTGCATCTGCTTCAGAGATTTTTACTCCGTCCTTTGATTCTGCTTTGCTGTCTTCTTTTGGAGCAGTTTCAGGTCTTGCCTCAGCTTTCTGAGATGTTGGCTGTGGGTCAGTAGTGGACACCTTCGTAGATTTCACCTCACTTGTTTCCATGTCCTTCTCTTGGGTTTTTGCAGCTGTGACATTTTGTGGCTTAGATACAAGCTCAATTTTTTCTGTCAACTTTTTGTCTTCAGGTTTTTCAGATTTTTCCTCTTTGATCTTTTCTTTAGTCTCTGGGTCTTTCATTGAGTGTGAATTTTCCTCTGGCTCTGTGACCGCCACATTAGTAGCTTTTTGCTCTGCTGATGGTGGTGGTGGTGGTGGTTGTATTTTACTGTCTTTGTCCAGCTCCTTTTCTGTCTGTTGTATTTGCCCTTCAGTATTGAGGGACACTGTTTTGTCACTGACTGTATCTGCCTGTGGTTTGTCTGGTTTTGTTTCTGTATCTGCCTCCTGTGTTTTGGTTTCATCTTTATCCTCAGATTTCCCTTCAGTGTGTTCTGGTGTTGGGGCTTCACTTTGCTTTGATTCAGTGTCAACTTCATCAGAAGCTGAATCATGTAGAGGTGCCTTGGATGATTTGACTTCTTTTTCTGTTTGCTCTTCTTTTTTCCCTTCTACCTCTGGACTCTCTTTGTCATCCTCCGGGGCTGATGCTTGAGTATCTTTTTCCTCTGCAGAAACATCACTTTGTGCTGTCTTACCTGCATCCTCTTCTTCACTGCACACCTTCTCTGGTTTAATGGCCTCTTCCGCCCCACTGCCATCCTCGGAACCTGTGTCTGATATCTCTATATCCTCCCTGGTGGTCTCTGTAATGATCTCCTCGACAAACTTGTACTGTGGCTCTGCTTTCCGCGGCGCGCCCCCCTGCCTTATGACACAAGGGAGAGTATAGATGGGCGACTGTCTATAAACATAAGGTACTGAAACATGTGCATCAGAGAGAGTGGAGTACCTCGACTCTTCGCCCTCCAACATTTTTCTGTTGGGAAAAATGAAGCAATGTTGTAGATGCACTTAAAATTTACATTCTGAAAAAGCCATTGAAATATTAAGAGATTTTTAAATATCAGTGGGATGACATTCAATTGTGACCTTTACCTGTAAGAATAGATTTCAGCATCTAAGGCCATTTTCACATTGAGCAGATCCTGGTACTCCTGCACGTGGCTGCTCATGTCGTATCTGGTGTTTTTCAGCTCATGTTCCAGTTCTCTGATGGTGTCCTGTGAAAAGGAATGAATGGAGAGAATGTAATAAGGCACTGGAAAAGTGTATTTGACCAGACCCTCATTGACTTAGCTTGAGAATGCGAACATTCATGGTAAATGTGCATTAAGACAATTTCTGTAATAACTGCTGTATGTTTTGAAAGTCCTCATGCTTTAAAATAATCCCTATCATACAGCATTACTGGCCCTGCAGCTCCGGTGCACACTGACCTGATATTGGTGGAGTTCAGCCTTGTGCCGCTGCTCCAGGTCGAACAGCTGTCTGTCCAGCGCTTCTCTCGTTCCCTTCACCGTTTCCAGCTCCACGCTTTTGGACTGCAGCTGTCGCCTGTAGTCGCTGATCTCATTCTTGGTGGCCATGAAGGTCTCTCTGTGGATCTCGGCGGCTCTGGTCAGTTGGGCCACGTGGACTCGAAAGCGCTCGTCCGCGGGCTGGATGTCACGCACTGCGGTGTGACCTTCAAGCTGCAGCCTGATGTCCCGGAGCGACGCGGTGAGGTCTCCTCTGCCCAAGCCGCTCACTTCCTGCCGCGCCTGGCCCTCCTGGATCTGCACCACGATCTCCGCCACCTCTGCTTCGTGGTTCTTCTTGAGGAACCCGATTTCGTCCGCTAGTGCTTTGGCCTTCCTGTCCATCTCCTGCTGGAGTCGGTGCGCCTCGCTGACGAACTTCTTCAGCGCGCGCGCACTCTCCTCGGCGTCGGCTCTGCCGCGCGCCTCCTGCTCGCACTTCTCCCTCAGCGCGTCCAGCTCGTCCTGTAGACCCCGCAGGCTCAGCTCCACCTGGTGCTTCTGTACGGTCACTTCGCGCACCTGCTCCCTCAGGTTCTTCATCTCCGGCTCGTACTCGTTGGAAAGAGAGGCGGACGACTTGGCTCTCCGGCGAACCGCCTCTATCTCGTTCTCGAGCGCGGTGTTCTGACTCTCCAGGTGACGAACTTTTTCGATAAAGGCAGCGAAGCGGTCGTTGAGGCCCTGAAGCAGCACTTTCTCGTTCGCCTCTCTCAGAGGCATCATTTCGGCAAAGTCGTAGAGGTCGCCGGTTTTTGGAGCTACCCCGTATCCTCCTCTCGGGGCTCCATCAGCTCGGCTCCGCGCCGCGGCTAATCCAGCGCTAATGCTAACAGTGTTTGCACGAGAGCTACGCGGCTGTAGCGAGTAGCGCGGCTCTTCTCGCCTCCCGCCAGGTGACTTCAGCAAACGCTCCATATTGTGAGTCTGTTGAAGAGCTTTTCTGGTCCTCGGGCTTTTTATACGCCGCGGTGGACGCTGGCCTTGCAGAACGGTCTTGTCTGCAAAAGCACAGCATCAGCTGCAGCAGCTCGTTACTCGGAGAACGTGACGTCACTCCAGCCCTGCAGCTCTAGGATGCTCTCATGTACAGTGGGACACTTTTGGGACATCTACCTTTCTGTTCCCACCTAGAGCTGCATTTTAAACAGGGGTGCACACCTATGGTCCAAGAGGGCTTGGTAGTTTCCTTCTTCAAACTAAATCTCCCACTAAACGTGGTGATTAAGATGAGCTGAGTCCAGGTTTGTATAACTCACCAATAACCACAATACATCCGTCAATGAACCGAAACTGGTGTTTACAAAAATAATGTGCTCTGTTTTACCAATTTCACCAGCAGATTGCCTATATGAAGCGACTACCTCTGCCTCTGAATTGTATCTTGAATCGTGCAATATCAAAAGTTGATTTTAAAAATTGCACAAAAATACACATTTTAAACCACTGTGAATATCTGCATAATATCTACATGAACTCAAATTAAAGACATTGGCTTTATGCTTGAACTATGAACAGTACATGCTTTGTTGTTTTAAAAGCACTATATATTAAAAAATAATGCAGTCTTGTTGATTCTAATTTTTGTCAGGCAACGACAGCAAGGCTGCATTTTAAAAATAGCTCATAATACAGCAACTTCATCACAGTTATAGTTAATAAGTATAAGCTGATTTTAAATCTTTAAACTGGAAAAGTGCTCAAAAGCTTTTTGGGTTCATTGCTAACATTGATCGCAGGATCTACATTATTCTACAATAAAGCTGTTTATTGATTGGGTTTGTGAGTATCAAGCTCGCTGACACACACTGTGACCTGTATCAGTTTTTTTGCTGTGTTCATGTCCCATTAGGTTACATATGCATCTGAATTTTGCTTCTCCATTCAGCATTTTACTTTATGTGTTTCTGCAGCAGAAAGGATGTGGGCAAAGCTGCACTTGCTCATATCGGACGGAATGAGAGTTTGATCCAAATCCACCAGGTCACAACACTTCTGAAGCATAAGGTTCACACAAGGTTTGCACAGAGAATATGAAATGTTTATTTAGAAGTATTTTGAGAATTATCTCTCCTATTTTTAAAGAGTATTTAATTTGAGAATGACATTCAGTGTGTTAACTGTTAGATGTGGGATAGTTGTCCAGGATAGATGATGTTTTTATATGATGATATTTTTTTATTAATATATTTTAAGCTAAAATAAAAATTTTTTTAGTCCCATAAGGAAATTTGCATTGTTATGGCAGTGCAAGTGTAAAAGCAACATAGTGGCAAAACAAAAAATTTAAAAAGCTAGAAATAAAAAGTAAATATTAGTAAACTAATGCACAAAATATAATAGACATTTGTGTGTGAAATTAAGGGTTATATAGTCCTATATATGTGTATAAGTTGCACATATTGTACACAGTGAAGAAAAAAACAGAACAATATTGCACAGAGGATTTTAATCAATATATATCAAATATAGAATATAATACAGTTTGTAGGGGTAAAAGCAAACAAGCAAACTGAAACCACACATTATATTGTTCATTGGACTCTGATTTGCTACAGGTCAAGTGTTTCCTAATCCTGATTATAGAACATGAATCCCGAATCCTTTATTACATGTTCTAACACATCTGATTCAACACTGAACAAACGCGACCTGTGGTATAGCAGGTGTCATAGCAGAGAAACCACAAAAATGTGAGCTGCATTGCTGTTCCACAGCTGTGTTTTCTATAAATGGCTAATTGTATCAAAGATATATGGCTCTCTGTATCTGGAACTGCTGGAAGCGAAATGATTATAAATGTGCAGTATTGCTTATTAGTTATGCAGTGCAGTTATGAGTACAGTTAACGTTTTAACGTGATTCAGTATGATTTTGCACAAGTATGGTACAGTCTGCTCTTCTACTCTTCTGTGTTGTTACCCCCAGTGTCTTCTCTCCTGAAAGACATGATGAACTCTCGAATCTGGTATACATCTTTTCGGTTATTGTGAAGGACTTTGTTGAGTTTGTTTCTGCAGTTCCTCCATTCGGTGGATATGTTTTGCAGTGCCATGCCCTCTTTATAATGTTTAACTGCTGTTGCTTCTGAGCCCAGACGGTACATGTTGAAATCTCCATACTGGCGATGCCAGGCCTGGAGGTCAGCTGGCTTCAGATTTGGGTGGGAGAACAATTCTTGAAATTTCTCCTTTGCTTTAGGATAGTTCTTCACTTCAGCGTACCTGTTTGCTAGCTCTATCTGTGGATAGATGAAATCTGGATTAAGACGGGCACCCTCCTCTAAATGGTGGATGCACCTGCGCAGTAGCTGTGGGTTGTGAATATCTCCCAACTGCTTGGCTTTCCAGCGATAATTGTTGGCAATTTCATGATGCAAACGTGCAGAATCTGGTGCTTTCTCCAACATTTTCAGTAGCACCTCCAAAGCCATGTCATAATGCTCCTCCTTCTTCATGAACTTGGCAACATGAATTACTACATTCAGGTCATATGGAGCCATCTGTAGAGCTTTCCTCATGTGCTCCCAGGCCTCAGCATTCCTCTTGTTCTTGTAGCACTTTAACCCCAAGTAGACATGGATCATGGCGTTGTCTGGGTCCAGTGTCATGGCTTTCTTCAGCTGCGACACTGCAGAAGACTCTTCAAAAGACATGCGTTTGTCCTCCCTGGTCTCCAGGCCTTCCAGATGGAACAGGGAGAAAGCATAGCCAGTATTCCACTCCTTGTCCTCCGGTTCTTTCTCCATGGCCTCTTGAAAGCTCTCTTTGGCTCTGCTGTAGTGCTTTTTGGAGAACCACAATAGGGACCATGCCTTTTCACTCTTGACCTCACGTAGCAATCCAGCATCTGCTGGACTTTGGGTAGCTCCAGAAATTTCAGCCAGTTTCTCTAAATAAACTTTAGCCTTCTCATCATCAGCCATATAATGATGCAACCAGGCTAAATTTCCATATGTAACAATGCAGTGGGATTCTTCATTTGCCTTTTCCAGATAATCCAATGACTTGTCATTGAAACCCTGCAAGTATTTAATGTAGGCAAAAAAATTATAGAATCTCTGTCTGAAATTGCTTTCATGCGGAGTTTTGACAGACAGACTCTCTGTGAATTTGATCTCCAGGAAATTGAGATCAGCATCCTCCTTCGGTAAGTCCCAGGTGAAGTGACAATCCAGTTTTTTAAGTTCCTCCTCAATCATTGTCTTCCTGTCTGCAAAGCTAAAAAAAGAGAGTTTTGTCTAAACCAGGTTTTATGCAGAGTTCCTCAGAGTTAAAGGATTTGACAGTTGCTCAGGGTGTTAATACCAGAATACCAGATCCCAGAATGACTGAAATATTCCAATATAGTTACTGGCTTCAAACACACAGATGGTGAGTTTTAACTTTGAATTCCAGTGTTTAAAGACAAACAGTGACTAAGTAAACCCAGTCTGGTACGTGGCACAGGAACTATTTAATTTTTAATGAAAATAATGCAGTAAAGATGAAACACTGTACTAATAAAACACTTACCTTCTGTTCTCTCTCCGAGGACTGTGCTGATTGCAGTGGCTTCTCTTTCTGGTGATGTGTTTGGAAATTATGCGTTTAAGTATCATACGGATGCCAGCTGTCTGACTTATGTTTCACTTTCTATTTCTACAAATCCAGTTAAACGAAACCGTGAGCTGGTTTCTTTAACCACACCTTCATCAGAGAACGATTTCTCTCACCAGTAACAGGCAACACAGCTCATCCCTTCCATAGACAAGCATCAGCCAGAAGACAGATAAAAATATCGATTTAATTAATAATTTTGACTTTTAGTGCAACGAAACTTGAACTTGAGTTATGACGGAATAAGCTACAAGCGCCATCTAGCGGCCACTTCCTGAAAGTCAGTCGCTAGGATTTTTTTTTACAGCCAGTGTTTTATACCGTTTGTCTCTCAGGCAGACTGGACGTAAGAACGTCAGTGGATTTTAGGGATTTAACCTAATATTAAACTGGTGACGTAGCATTGGCTTATACATCTTAAGACTATTTACCAGTTGCAGAATACGTAAGTAATGTGTAATATGTAAAATTTTAAGTCTTAAATGTTTAGGCCTAGTGTTTAGGACGTTGCCCTTGTGAATGAAAAGGTCACAGGTTCCAGTTCAGGCCCAGGTCCTCTTGAGAAGGATACCTTCCTGGTTAAATGCAGAGGTTACATTTTCTTGCACTTTGTGCAATAGAGTGTGTTCTCAATGATAAACATTAACTTTCATAGTAACTTTTATAGTTTCCTAGTTATAATAAAGAGCTAAACTATGAGCCCTTGTAAGCATTCTTCAAACTTCACGGTGTTCATTTGAAATGGTCTGTTATAATCAGAGTTCAGAAAAAGAAAGTGCAGTGCTGATTTACACTTTCATTTCATGCAAATACAGAAAGTCTCAGTGTTGGGAAATTGCAAGTCTGGCATGTAAGGGTGAAATGCCTGTGCTGGATATATACACAGTATGCTTGAAGTTTAGGCTATAGGGAGTTCAGTGAGCTATGCGGCATTTCAGGCATCTGGATGATTCTCATAGACTACACAACAACATACATGATTCTTTTTGTAAGAAATGGAAGAGTAAAGCAGGATTTCCTTCAAAAGGTACTTTATTAGGCAGGGACATATTGAATGTCATTGTTGAGAGAAGTGTAAATCTTAAATAAACAGTCCTGATTCAAAATGCTTATCATTAATTCAAATGAATCTACAGTCTTCTGTCCATCTATGCCATGTTTAGTCCTATAATAAGGGATTATAGTTTAATAGCCAGGGTTAGGCCATCACCAACAGTGAGCATGCTCAGGTCGACACGCTGATCTTTGTGTAATTTCTTATTCAGCTTGTCAATGCTCTGTGAGTTGATATCATCTTTGTCAGGGTTTATGACTCTCCCTCCCCAAAGGACCTGAGGAATATAGAGTAAAGCCACATGTTCATTCCGTTTTCTAGCTACTGATAACCACACCTAAATTGGGTCAAAGTGATGGTAATAGTACACTTTCTAAGCATGTAATGATTGTATAATATACATTATACTTACATTATCAATCGTGATTATGCCACCCTTACGAATAAGCTGGAGAGATTTTTCATAGTAATTTTCAATGTTTTGCTTGTCGGCATCAATGAACACAAAATCATAAGTCCCCGCTTCGCCAGCTTCAAGAAGTTCATCTGTGGAGAGGTTGCAGGTTAGAGAATGTTACTCCAACTAGAAGGAAAGAGAATGATGATGTAAAAATTTAAATAGGGTAAAATTACTTAAGGTCTGAAGTGCGGTTTGATGGCGAATATCAATTTTATTCTCCACTCCAGCCTAGAACAAAGAAACATCCAGGCAGCCATTACCTCACACGGCTGCAAAGCTGCTTCTCTTGGTGGAGTGTAGTTTTGTATACAGTCTTTGAGATGAATGATGTCACTTTGTGGTGCAGAAACTGCAAACTACCTTTTTTTTTTTGCCCTTGGGATTCAAAAATACGATAAAGCTAAGCACTGTGATGCTTTGCTTTGCAATGTGTGAAGACATCGACACCCACGTTGACATGGACATCTCCTTTGATCAGCACCATCTGCCCTGTGATAGACATTTCTGCATTTCCTGAATGACCAGGCTATTAGGCCTCACACTGTGTGCTCTGCTCTCTTAGGGACTGCTGAAAATCAATGGGTACAAAGCGGATACCTACACTGCACTTCTCTCCTTAGTAGAGCATGATTCCATAAAATACATTAGTCAGAGAGACTGTGTGTTCTTATCCACAGCTGACTAGTCTGCCTTTGTGATGTGAAGATTTATAATAGAGATTGTAATTGGAGCAAGGCTTTCATGAACTTTGAAAAAAACAAACAGGCAACTTATTAACAACATATCAATCAGTGAAATGCAGTTAATATCCACAGACCTCTTGAAAGTACAGCTTGCCAGTATTGATATAATTCTCATTTATTTCACAGACCACCACTCGGCCATCATCAGGAACTACCAGAGCCATGCTCAGAGTGTTGTACCCTGTGTACATGCCTGAGACAAAAAAAAGTAAGTGTCTCAAAGATATTAATGTTATTACACACTGGAATATATTGAAATCTTTGATAAAGCTACAGGTTCCCACCTATTTCAATGGTCTTGTTTCCTTTGATTAACTTTAACAAATTGGCCATTAACTGAGCCTGTTCTGCAGCCACCATCATACCGCTCCTAGGGTCTTCCATCGTTCTCTGTGAAATAGAAATACAGTAAAATCAGAAACATTTATTTAACATTTTGGTCAAATAGTTGTTCTGCTTTTTCGTTTGTTTCTTCCTTCCTGCATGGAGCTCTGCTGACCTCTAGTGTCTGTAATGCCAAAACATGCTTGCAGATTCAAGATTCATGATTTAAAAGAGATTTATTATCAGTGTCGTTTTGGGGGGGGGG
>JBBIGC010000145.1:14120524-14134226 GCA_037576955.1 Lepidarchus adonis
TCTCTCTCTCTCTCTCTCTCTCTCTCTCTCCGTCACTTTCTCTTTCTTTCTCTCTCTCTCTCTCTCTGCTCCGAGCTGCTCTTTTGACGCTAATTGTTTGTGCTACTTGTGCCAAGTACCTACTGTTCGCGGCGCGCGCTATAGACAGGGCCTCGGTCCCTGCGCCACTTTTTGTGCCTGTTTAAGAGCTGAATAGATGCGTCTTGCCATCTGTGTAAAGTCCTTCCGTTTCTCTTTCTCTGCCCTGCTTGTTTTGGCATTTCCTAGGCCTGTCGGCGTGTTGTGCTGATACATGCCCCCTCAGGTTTTTACCAGAAAGAGAGAAAGAGGGAGAGAGGGAGCGAGATCATATGAAAGCTCCACATTTGATTTATTTGAAATGAGCTGGAATGGACTGTTGTGTTAACTTGGCACCTAAAACAGCTTGTTAAACCCTGCAGATAAAACTTTGGGGCTGGAGGGTTGGGGGGTTGTCTAATAGTATAATTGTCTTTTAATTTACAAATTTTATCAGGGTGGAAAATAATCAAGCAATTGTACTTCTGAAATATACTTTGTCCCTTTCCCTGGTTTTACTCTTTTACAAAGAGTCAATATTTGAAGTGTTGGCCCTTCTTTTTCAAGACCTCTTGAATTCGCTCTGGCATTCTGTCAATCAACTTCTGTGCCAAATCCTGACTGATGGCAGCCCATTCTTTCATAATCAATGTATGGAGTTTGTCCACACGTCTCTTGAGGCCTGACCACAAGTTTTTAAAAGGATTAGTCCTGGGGTGTCAAACTCAGGTCCCTGAGGCCTTTTTTGTGCAAAGCAATAATGACGGCATTTGTTTCCTTGCAGATAGGCATGGTTAACAGAGGATAAACAATGATTCCAAGCACCACCCTCCTTTAAGCCCACTAAAGCATCCAGTCTGTTATTCTAACTCAGTCAGCATGACAGAGTGATCTTCAGCCTCGTCCTTGTCAACACTCTCACCTGTGTTGATGAGTGGATCACTGAAATGATGTCAGCAGGTCCTTTTGTGGCTGAAATGCATTACGTTAATTTTCATGGCAAAGAACATTGCAATTACTTTTCATTCTGAGTACAGTGGTGTGAAAAAGTGCTTGCCCCCCTTACTGATTTCTTTTTTCCCATGCTTGTCACACTTAAATGTTTTAGATCATCAAACAAATTTAAATATTACTCAAAGACAACACAAGTAAACACAAAATGCATTTTTAAGCGAATAATCTTATTATTAAGGGAGAAAAAAATGCAAACCTACATGGCCCTGTGTGACAAAGTGATTGCCCCCTAACCTAACAACTGGTTGGGCCACCGTTAGCAGCAATATTTTTGGTTATAACTTGAAATGAGTCTTTTACAGCGCTGTGGAGGACATTCTCCTTCAGTTTTTGGTAGACAGAAGAATTCCATTTTTGCCCAGTATGTTTTTTATGGTGGAGTCATGAACACTGACCTTAACTTAGGTAAGTGAGGCCTGAAGTTCTTTGGATGTTGTTGTGGGTTCTTTTGTGACCTCTTGGATGAAGTCATTTTTGGCCACTCTTGGGAAGGTTCACCACAGTTCCATGTTTTCACCATTTGAAGATAATGGCTCTCACTGTGATTCGCTGGAGTCCTAAAGCTTTAGAAATGACTTTATAACTTTTACTAGTCTGATAGATCTCAATTACTTTCTTCCTCTTTTGTTCTCAGATGTGATGAACCACTGTTAAGTTATGTTTTCTCACACAGAGCCATGTAGGTTTGTAATTTTTTTCTCACTTAATAAAAAATTATTCACTAAGAAAAACACATTTTGTGTTTACTTGTGTTGTCTTTGACTAATATTTAAATTTGTTTGATGATATGAAACATTTAAGCATAACAAAGATGGAAAAAATAAGAAATCTGGAAGGGGGCAAACACTTTCACTCCACTGTATATACAAACTGATATTCTAAAAACTGAAGCTGCAAACTTTGTGAAAGTAGTGCTGGGTACATTTTGCAAGATAAATATGTTAGTTAAACATTTTATTCTAGCACCGGAAATGAAATACACTTGTGATTTATCAAAGTGTACTTAAATTTATAACTCATAGTCAGCAGAATGCAGCTATCAAGACTCACTTAAAATGAAAGAGTTCTCCATTTTATTTTGCTAATTTTATTACACAAGCAAAAAATATTTTGTATTCATTATGCTTAGTTGTTAAGTGTTAGACTACTATCCCAGAATTATAAATACCATTTCCTGGAAAAGTCACATCTTTCACTGATAAAAATCTGAATGGTCATTGAAAATCTGTGGTATTCATTTGGATACTGACAAAAGTACAAAGAAAAGATTTGTATTAGTTTTACTGAACAACGTAATTGTATTTTGCAAATATACACCCATTAATAATTGAATAGCTGCAACATACTCAACATAAGTAAAAATAGGAATAAAGAACGGACAGAATAATATCCTGGTTTGGAAGACTCCACATTTAGCTAAATAATTGGTAGCAGGATAGGTATCATGAGTGCTTATAAAAGTAGTATAATTCAAAGTCTCCATCCTTGCAAGCAAGGCTAGATTGTGGCTCCCTCCTTTGTGTTAAAATACAGGAAAAATTGTAATTAGTTTTAGGACTTTTGACAGTAAGTCAAGTGTTCTTTTCTACAGTATTGTGAAATGGCCATTGTTGAATATGTGTGAACTTTCAGCCCCAGGCAGCACTGCTTAAGAAATTGTCATGCTAATATAACAAATATAACCATACTTGGGAGTACTTCGAAAAACTATTGTCACTTAATGCAAACTTAACACAATCAAGAAATGCAGCTTGAAACCGTATTAAACAAGGAAGAAGCCATACATCAACTTCAAGTTCTCTGGGCCTTTCTATCCATCTCATTTTGAAAATATTCTCTGTGCCAGCAGTGAAAATGACCATCCAGATTTTTTATCAGTGAAAGATCTGTGGTGGAATTGGGGGTGAATCAGTTCTCACTGTATGAGTGAGTTGCATGTATGTGAAGGCACCATTGACTCTATGACTCATATATTAATTTAGATTTTAGAGCGACATGTGTTGCCATCAAGTTGACATTCCCAGTATATGCATAGTACATTCATAGTTACTTCAGCAGGACAAAGCCAGACCACAGTCTACAACAGCATAGCTATGTAGACACAAATTCTGTATGCTTGACTGGCCTGCTGCCGGTCCAGATCTAGTTCCTATGGGAAATCTATGGTGCATTATGAAGATGAAAATTGGACAATGGAGCCCATGGTCTGCAGAGGATCTATATATAGAGCAAAAATTGTCAAATTTTTTACTTGAAAAACTACTACAACTAGTATCCTCACTTCCAAAATGATTAAAAAGTGTTATTAAAGATGTGGGATGTGTAAGTGATGTAACATAGGGGTGAACATGCCCATGTTCTAACATTTGTTGAGTGTGTTGCAGCCAATCAAGTCAGTAAAACTACTGAAAATTAGTCAGTTAAATTTACATAGCACATATTTTTGTTCTTTTGTTCATCAATCAGCCACAACATAAAAGTTACTAACAGATGAACTGAATTATATTGATTATCTTGTTTCAGTGGTGTCTCAGGTGATGGGACATATTAGGCTGTAAGTTCATGTGCAAGATTAAAGATTGAGCATAAGGACCTGAGCCTCTTTGACTACGACCAAACTCTGATAGTTATACAAGTCTAATAGAGCATCTTCAAAATGACAGGTCTTTGGGGATGTTCTCAGTATGCAGTAGTTAGTACTTATCAAAAAGAAGGACAACAAAGCCCCAAAAAAGACAAGTCATGCACTCAAGGATCATTGATGTGTGTGATGTGCGAAGGTTAGCCCATCTAGTCTGATTCCACAGAAGAGCTTCTGAAGCACATTAAGTTAATGGTAGCTCTGACAGAAAGTATGTTTGGTCAGTGGACCATCATCAGAGCTGGTTTTGCTAAATGAGGTGGACCTGCACAGTATCAGGGAGGTGGATTTAATGTTAGGTGGACTGGTGTATACTATGAACAGTATTTATTAAATGAATTCTCTGTTTTCTTAAATTCTTAAATCGCAAAAAAGGACAGAAAATGTCCAGAACATGAAGATTAAAACCATTTTTATATGTTAGAAGTCATTGTAGATTATTTTCTTTAAAAGTGGTAAATGCTATACTTGCTGTTTTGCAGCAAGTGGCAGTGTTGTCTATATAATTTCCACTTTTACACTCTAGTAGGCCTTCCCCTCCAGAAGAGCCTTACTGTTGGAGGATGTATCTTATAGTATAGTGAGTATCATGACTAAATAAAAAAGATATATATTAAAATATTATTTATCTAATTGATTAGAATTGAGCATAGTATAGTAATTATGTATTTCATTCTAAGCACATGCAAATTCTGACAAGAACTTCAGAATCACATGATCTATTAGTAATACAATTTTGTATATCCTGTTTTTGTTGTTTATTATAGAAATCCAGCTATAGTAACGTTGTTGTACTTTCTATTAAAACCAGGAGTAAAGCTGAAACAAGTTTGTCTAATGATATAATTTTAAATTCAGGCTTTGTACCCCTTCCCTATTGTACAGGTGCACTGAGACATGTCTGCATAAAATTATGCTTGACTGGCAGGTGCACTTAGGCATCTTTTTCTATTAACCTTGCATGTAAATAAATACAGATTTCAATTTCTATGGAGCCGCATGAGGAAATGACACTCCTCAAAACATCAAACAAGGTGCTTGAGGGCAATCATGGCATCGCAAGCCCTCTAATCTGAGAGGCACTGACACCTGAAGCAAGGTGCAAAAAAACACAAATGTCATTTTTTCAGGAACAATTAGGGAGGGAGCCCTCCACCACCGTGTCATGTCGCCTCTCGCCGCCTGTCGGCTATGTGGCAGTGCCAGGCTGCTCTAGAGTTCTGTCGTGTATCACTCACTGCTGACGGCTGCCTGTCCCTGTCAGTCACAGCTTTAAACTACACACACACATCTGTAAACCTCTCCCCACTGACTACTGAACAACCTAGAGGATAGTGTCTGTGGTTTTAAAAAGATACTTTGTTATTTTATATTCTGGTCTGTGACTAGGGGAGTAAAAAGTACATGTTGAGAAATTGTTGTGTTATAGTTTTAACTGGCTTTAAACTGAAATCCTCATTTACAGAACTCTTGGGAGCAGTACTGAATAATAGTTGCTCATTCAGTTGCCATCTGGTCAGATTGTGATATGATTTTCTTCTAATATTCTGATGCATTTCTCATACAGTTTTGCATTTCTAAATGTTAAACAGTCTAACCTACACTAAATAGTGCTACTTTTCAAGTTTTCATCTGTGTACTGTGCAAATGTTGCACTTTCTATCAAAAACAAGATATTTTTATATTAATACCGAATGTAGTTGGTAAAGTTTAGGGCCAGATTTTTCCTCAGTGAACTAAGCCATTGAGTGCATTTGTGAAATTTCACAAGCAATTCAATTTAATTATTGTACTGCTTGAGCCAAACCAGGTATAACTACAAAGAATGAGGTTCTATGAAGGTTGTTTCCATACATAAACATTTCTCATTTCTCTGTAATAATGTTATTGGTCTTTGTTTATTAATATTTTTTAAATATGGCCAAACAACTTTTACATATAATTATCTCAGCTTCTTATGCCTTTCCACAGTACTGTACACAGGCTTTGACCTGCACAGTGTTACATTTTTTTCATAGTCAGCTGGACTTTGAAACACATTAACACCTCAGAATGCATAGTTAGCTTTACATTTCCTCATTTTCAAACCAATTGACCTGACTGTGGTATATAGTGCTTCAGCCTGCATAGTTGGTTTTACATTTCTCCACTTCAAACAGCCAATCAGATATTGTATCATATTAACTACTCAGCCTACATAGCTAGCAATACATTTTCACTCCGTAGAGTGTTAATACTTCCCTACATATTTAGTTACATTGCGTCATTTACAATGACTTAACCAGACTTTATATTATGTGCCAATACTTTAGCTTACATAGCTTATTTCAGTTTTTTACTTCTCAATTTAAACCATGCATTTAGATATTGTAACATGATAATTGTCTACTTTTTCATTAATTTAGTTGAATTTTGTAACCTACTTAGACATTTCTCAGTTTTAAACATGTCACAACTTTGTTACATGTTAATACTTTAGCCTACACAGACTTTGTTATTTTTTTAGGCAGTTAATCACTTTTGTGATGAACAAATACTTTGTAATATGATACAATAAGCACACATGGGCATTACATTTGTTCTTTTTCAGTCACAGTTAGGGTTACATTTTTCTCATCTTGTGAACCAAACTTTGTAGAATTATAAAACCTAAGTCAACACAGATCACAAATCCCATTACCAGAAAAGTCAAGACATTTTGTAAAAAATAAGTAAGTAACCGACAAAAGTGCAAATAATTCCTTTAATTAAACTTGATTGTATTTTGTGAATATAAACAAACTTTGAATTTGATACCTGCAGCAACAAAAAAAGTTAGGATAGGTTCGAATAAGAGTAAATGTAAAATGTTATGTTACATCATTTTGAAATATTCCACAATAAGCTAAACAGGTAAACTAGTCCCTAGTGACTGGGGAGTGTCATCGGTCATGGTGTTGGGTCACTTGCATAAGCGTGAATGTGCCATTGACACAGAGGCATATATTGGAGTTTTAGAGAGACATATACTGCCATCATGGTGAGGTCTTTTCCCAGAAGTTCATGGTTATTACACAGGGTATATGTGCTTGACTGACCTTTTAACAGTTCAGATCTATTTCCTATTTTAAATGTATGGCATATGAACAGAGGGAATCAGACAGTGACAACCATTAATTCTGAGTAGGTTTTTGACATTTATTAAATATATTCAGGTTGGTCAGTGAAATCACTGGGTTTTTGACTGTTCAAGTAATGTTCAAAAGAATGAACAAATAACAGATTTTACATTTCACCAAATTTACCAACTTTCCTGGAAATGACTTTTGTAGATATGAGCATTTTCATCTATACAGTCAGACTTTGTAATATGCTAATGCTTTTACCAAGATAGTTTTAGATCGTGTGGCCTTGGTTGTAAGTTTTCTGTCTTTGGTAATTGAAGTAATTTATTATGAATCTGACACTCAGTCATAGATCTTGGAGTTTAGTGTGCAGACACTCGGCTAGGGTGATTGAAAATTGAGAAATTTTCTTGCACTCATTTGTCTGCTGAAGAATTGTGTGATGCTAGCACAGGGGAACAAGAAGCTGACGCACGTGATGGGATGTTTCAGTTCTTTTATCTCCATACTGCTGACACCAGGGCTATTTACACCACCCAGTGCGTCTGAAATGGATGTCCTTTTGTGCAAAGTCACTTCATTTTCCCTCCCCATTCTTCTTGCTTCTGCCTGTGAATGTCCTATAATTGCCATACTTTAAGTGCTAATGATAATGTTATAACTTGGATCAATTTGCTATGGCAATTGGACCTACTTAATTGAGTCGATTATCAAGCCTGTGTGTGCTGAAGCTTACTGAACAAGAGAGAGCTCTCCAAAGGCTGTGTGTGTTTGTGTGTGCGTGTTTGTGTGTGTGTGCGTGTGTGTGTGTGTGTGTGAGTGTGTGTAGAATCCGAGGTGCCCTGGGCTTTGGGGTGAGGCTTTTGGGGGGAGGGGAGGGAGAAAGAAGAGAGAGAGAAGAGGAGAGAAGGGCAGATCACAGTGCCTCTGCTGTAATACTCCCAGACACTCGCCACATCTGAAGTTAATCCAATCATGAAGAAATGCCATACTTTCATTTGCTCCACACACACTAGCATAAGGTCAAGAGCAGCTTGTATTAGCACAGTAAAGCCGGAGAGAAATAGTGTAGATAATTAACTTTCAATGCATTTGAGAAGTGCCCTGAACAGCCAGTCAGCCATATGTAACGCAAATCCATCCGCCAGTGCTTTGTTTAAGGGCGCTCTTAGACAGTGGTTCAGTGGAGCGATGTCTTCTTGTATCCTTCAGCCCTTTTTTCCTGTCTGGAGGTCTGGACAGCCTTGTTGAATTATCTCAAACAAAGCAGCAATGCTATTATGTCTATGAGCTGATGTGCTGCTGACCGCTCACATGAGTCCAACTGCTAGCCTAACCCCAGGTCCTTGTCATGTTACGAATGAGGATCTGTGACAAGTTTCCACTTTGGAAAATTGCTTCACTGATTTGCCTTAATGTCTTTTCACTGTTTTTGGTGAGCAATATTATATACTTAGACTTCAGCAATCCACATTAAAAACGGCATGATCATTACCCTTATGGCTAAAACGGAATAAGGGGTTTTATTCCCTAGGTGGGCATGTTCTTTGCCACCCCTCTAAGTTGGGGTAGGTGTACAGGATAACAGGGCAATAACTTGACAAATATAAAAACAACTGTATGGAAAGTAGGCCTACAGGAGGGTCATGACCCTAGTGTTTTATGACACATTTGTATTCACCTAGTGAATAACTTATAAATATAGCCAATGTCTTCTGACAGATTTTACACCCTGCATCTCTACTAAATTCTTTGGAAGCATGACAAATTTTGTGAAATTCCATCTATAGGTGGGCACACTTCAGTATTATTAAAAACTGCTTAAGCAAATGTTTTTGCAGTGGTCATATTATATACTTAAATGCACTCTAATGTGTCTAAAGTCTAATTTGTTTGACTATAACAAAATAACAAAGAGGAAGCTCATTGCACTTTCACACTGAGCAAAGTTGTGTTCAAAAGATGCTGAAAAGAAGTTATTTAAGGTTAAAATGGGGTCCACCGAGATGCAGAATGAAATGAAGCCTTTTCATGAGCCTTCTGTAAATCCAATGTTGATGTCTGCAACAATATTACCAAAGCAGCAGGTAAAATTTGTCCAAATTGACTAAACATTATGCTACTGTTTTGGAAAAGTTTTTGCAGATTTTCTGCCCAACTTGCACATCCACAGACATTCAAAAAATCTTCTAGTTAGATGTTCAGATTTCAAACTCAACATTCATGTTCAATAGGGGTCACAGTCATATGTCTAAATGCAGAACCTGATTTATACATCATGCTGATATACAGATATGGTTCAGAAACAAATATTAACACAGTCTGCACTTCTGACTGATGTCTCATATTTGCTGGGCGAGCAAAGATTTCTGGTTTTTTTGTTTTGAGAATTTTATTCAGTGTTTTGACTAAAATATTAATAAAAGAGAAATAAAAGCATAGCAGAATGTGTTCAATGGCATGTGGTGTGTCATGATTTATTATTGGATTAATACATTCAATTTGTTCTACAAATAATGCTGTGCTTCGAAAAATGTCTACACTCTGAAATAAATGTTTCATGGCCTATTTACAGCTGTTATTCACACAAGTGGAAAATATTCTTTAAAGGAACCATTTTAGTGTTTTTCACCCTCCCTCCCTCTCTTTTTTGCTGTGCATATCAGCAGCAGAGAAGAGGAGTGGGTTTTTGTAGGGAAACAGGAATCCGCCTAATGTTCCATGAAGACCATGGTGAATTTATATTGATGGGACTGTTGACTCTGAACCCCATAGCCATGATTTTTTCATAAGCCGTGGGGAACAAGAAGTCAGTCAGCTGACAGGTGTTAACACTGAGAATAGCGCCGTGAATAAGAAATGGGACACGCATAAGAGCACGGTTGAATTTTTTTTCTCTCTCACGCGCTCTCTCTCTTGCCCAAACGCTTTCAGAACTTGTGTTTGTGCACTGCACCCTGTTAAGTATATAGCTGGAGGTTTTACTGGGACTCTGTAAACACCACAATGCATGTCAAATATGATGAGTCTTGATAGCTGTAAAACATACCCAAGGACTGTTCCTCACTTATTATCTGTAGCCCTGGAGCCATGTCTGTATCCCTCCACTGCTCGTCAGCTCCGCCGGCCCGCTCGGGAAAGCCATTGATTATTTTGGCATGAGCTGGGAAGAGGGAGAGGTGTGATTTTCTTTTTTGTGCTCGGAAGAAGGCAAAAAGTGGGGGGGATATCAAGAAAAAATAAATATTTGTATGTGCACGTCAGATGGCGAGGGATGAGGGGGGCACAAATAAAGTTGATGGATCCGTTGGGCCATAAGGATCTGTGTGTGTGTTTGTGTGGGAGCACATTTGAGGGGTAGAGTCACAGCGTTTTCTCCTCAGAGGAGCAGTCTGCCAACACCGGCCGAGCTGCATTCTCACCAGTCAACTTTACTGCCTTTATTTGGGCTCATGAACGGCTGCCTGACTTATCAGCCCCACGGCCTGCAGGCTCTAGTGGGTCCCTGGAGCTCCAGAGAAGGCCCTGCACACCAGCCGTGCACTAAGTATACTCGGCTCTTGCTCTGGGGCGGGGGAGGAGAGGCAGTCGTTCCAGTCAGTGGAGGTACAGCTACACTCCTCCAGAGGGGCTGGGCTTCTGCTTGGGCCTTCAGTCTCCCTGCCCAGGGCTCTGCGCTTTGCTCAGTACACATACATCACACAGATATTACAGTAATCCAAAGGTAATACATTAGCTTTCTGTCAGGCCTGAGTCCACAGCTCCTGTAGAAAACTCCACCACTAGCCCCCTCCTTTTTCTCCTCTCTTGCTTATGTCACTATTGGAATTTATTTGGAAGTAATGCACCCAGTATTTTATTCTTAATCACACTGCCCAAAGGATTGAGGCATATTTCCAAAAAGCAAATACGGCATGCATGCGCTTATGAAAGCAATATATTATTTAAGCACTTAGCAGCCCAGAGAGAAGGAATAAAACTAGCTGCACTTGTAGTCTGTTTATAAGACTATATTACTACCAGAGGCTCCCTCTGGGCTTTAGGCCATCTATTATGGCAAATATTCCATCTTTAGCTGGTGTTATGTTACCTTCAGGTTATTATGATACAGATTTGTTTAGCCCAATTTAGTAGTCATTGTGTTTTATGATGCACGCTCTACAAAAAGTATCTTAAATGTGCTCTGTGGACTAGTTGTCTCGCTGAGAGAGATGTTATGAAATGAAAATTACAAGCGTGCTTGCATGCATCATATGCGGGCGGAAAGCAAACAGCATCAATGTTTACGTGTGACAAATTCGATGAAGCAGGCATGGGAGGGGATAGCATGCTCCTTGTTGACTGTAGTTCAAAAAGCGGCCTCAGATGCTCAGACTCGTCAGGAGGATGAGTGCACTCATGACATCTTCGCATATGGAGAGCCATATGCTTGCTTGATAGACATGTAAGGGCAACACAAAATAGAATCAAGTTCTTGGCAAAGGGAGCACTCCACCCCCTGGCTTGAAAGGAACCTCGTGACTGGCAAGTGTCTCATATCTGCTGATAGAGCAAGCAAATGCATCACTCATTGGCAACTCTTTCTGACTGATATAATGACAACACAGACTTCTATTAAGGCTTAAGAAATGTCATATTTGTGGTGTTTGCCGTATCATACTTAGTGCACTCCTGTGACAACTATTACTGTGGAAAGCAGAAGCACAGTGTTAATGCAGCGAAGTTGTGGGGTGTACACAGACAGGTGGATCAATATCATCTTTCCAAAAGTTTATCAGTTTTAGGTGCTTTTTTTAGAGAAGTAGGCTTGTTTGGTGGTGTAAATGGGGGCTGTGTGGATTTCTTCCCATCCCCATGTTAGCTCTCGTCAGTACTGAGTGGAATCTTTGATAGCTGTCTCTCTGTGAGACTGGCAGCCCCACTGATGAGATGATGGCATCAGAAAGAGCCGTCTGACAGCTGCTGCTTGACAGGCTTCCTGTCTGCCTCCACGGCAGCTCCCTGCTATCCTCAGCGCTGTCGAAAGCACACACGCGTACACACGCACACACGTCCCTGGTCGAAGGGTGGGGTGAGGCTGTCATCAGCGGATTTGTTTTTTTGGTCATGATGGAGCTAGAATGGTAATCATGGACAAGAGCCTGTACATCTTACTTTAGGGGAGGATGTAAAAGTGAATAATACCTTAAATGTTTCCTTGTTTTTCACATCTAGAAAACCTAGAACAAGATTTTCTTGCAACTGCTCTTGCTAATTTCTTGCCTGAAGCTGTTTTAGGCCATGGTGGGTATTGTGAGTATATTTATTCATTTTAAAGTATTTATTTTTTTGTAATTTCCCTCTGTGTATTATTCATTCAGGTGTATTTATTCATGTGACTATCTATGTGTGCTCTGACAGAATGGGTTTGTGCTTGTTTTTGAACAGCGCTTTGATTGAGTGCTGTCTGTTGGTGTCTCAGTGTAGTGCTTGACGGTGACAGGCCCAGAGAAAGAACAAATATGTCAATCATGAGGCTGTCAGCTCTGACTGATACTCCAAAAGCATATACTTTCCATTCAGAATGCTCCAACATGTACTGCATGTGACTTTTTATGTAAATTGAATCTAATATGTATGTATATATAAAGTCAACACTGATTTGTTGGCCCATTTCTTTGGGGCCCTCAAGATGGTTTGTGTATTTTGAGGCTAAACATCATGTTGGCCATTGTCGTTGTATGGTAGGTTTACTGTCTCTTTGAAGTAATCTTGCTTGTGGAAGATCATGTTGACACAGATTTTTGTGACATGTGACAGGGAGTTCTGGCATGCATGCTCTCAGACACACACACACACAAAGTCATTCACAAACACACAGTTTACTCCTCATTAATATCCTGTTACATCTCCTAATGCGAAGCTTTGAATTTCTCATATTATTATGAGGTTTCATCAGCCAAAGTGTGTATGCGCCTGTGCCCCCCTTCTTTCTTTCTTTTTCATAGCATTTACATCTGATTTAATATCTTCAGAAACGTAACATGCGTTGCTATCATATCTTCCCTCAACAAATTAATTAAAGCTTAAAAAATGGGCCATGTATCTATAGCCCTAGGCATGTTTGTATAGAAACGACTCTCTGTCAGCCCACATGCACTGGATGGGAGAACCCAGGTTAGACTTGTGAAATGTGTTGTCTTGCACATTTAAGAGGGCAAAACACCCCACTTCTCATTACTTTACACCACTTCCTCAGAAATGACATGCCACACCACTAAAGCATGAATATTTTAAACAGGATCAGTTTTGCTGGACTCTGATTAGCTATTAATGCTTAGATATAAGGGTTTCAAATATTTATTTCATCATGCTGCCAGCAGTCAGATTTCACTATCATCCATTTAGTAGTGATTTTTCAGACCGCTTAGCTGAAGCTATGGATCCATTTGCATTCAGCATGTCAGTCACCTTCCTGCCCACATGCACTTCTCATATAAGACTTATTGCTAGCAGCTGAAGCTTCAGATATAGCACCTCCATGTCCAGCTCTTTCAGCACTGCCAGTCTCACTCTTACTAGCCTTTGAAGTCAGGATTGCTACTGTAACTCAACTGACTGCTTTACATTTCCCCCTGCCTGCCATGTCTCCCAGCTCAAAGGCCAGGCCCAGCTCGCTGCAGTGCGTGGCGGAGAGAGGGGGGCGCTGGGGAAATATCCCATTTCTCTCTTTAGCAGCCAGAGCGATGGCCTCTTAATATAGTTAATGAGAAAAGGGTGGCTCCATGAATCCTCATGAGGGAGTAATTGTCAGGCCTCCCCGAGGAAGAGGAGTAGTGTGTGTGTGTGTGTGTGTGTGTGTGTGTGTGTGTGTGTGTGTGTGTGTGTGTGTGTGTGTGTGTGTGTG
>JBBIGC010000145.1:14156241-14170616 GCA_037576955.1 Lepidarchus adonis
CACACACACACACACACACACACACACACACACACACACACACACACACACACACACACACACACACACACTGAAAGGGCTTTTGATCTATTACATGTTGGATATTTATGGTGAGAGTATGAGGAATGCTTTGCGTTGAATTGAATCTCCTGGCCTGTATGCAGTGTGTATCTGGCTGTCTCAGGAGGGCATTCTCTGCTTTACCAGTGTCAGCTCCAATCAGATCATGAGCTCAAGAGCAGAGATGTAAACAGAGGACAGACCGCAGAGATTCCCCATGGAGTGAAAATGACACACTTGCAATCTAAAGACCAAACACTGAGAGATTACCATCAGTTACTATTGCTCATATCCCTATGGTGTGTAGCTCAGGAAGGGACTGCAGATGACCCAGCTCAGAGTCTTACATTGCAATGTGTTGTTTGTTCCTCATGCCTATGAAGGTAGATCAAAGCACAAATTTACTGCAGTTTGTATGTAAGTGGATTGTGGTACCGTTTTGGTTTGGTTTCTTCTTGGGCTCTGTATGTCGGCAGCTTGAAACTATGATTTACTGCTATGAGGCTAAAGTGAAAAATGTTCTACTGTAATTGTTAAAGACTTGAGATATTTCATGTACTGCAATATTGTAGACTTAGTATTTCACTTTCAAAAAAGCAAAACTCACATATCTTAAAGTCATTGCCATTAGGCAATTTGGAGGACTGAGGGCTCCACAGATCAAAGAATCCTTGGACATATTCTAGGATATTTGGAAAATTATCCAAATAATTTAGAACTCTCTGTCTATCTGTAAATAAACCCAAACTGCCAGATTCAAAATGTGATATCATAAACAATTATAATACATTACATTTGTGTAAATTGGAAAACAAGTATTTAATTTTAACATAGTGTAAAACATATATAATATATTATATAAATTTTATTCACAGACATTTGCAGAGGGTTTTTGAGTTAAATGAGTACCAATTCATATCAAAATCATTTGATTAAACTCCAGATAAGAATTATGAAGGGTTATTTATTAATCAGGTCAGGTTCATATTAAAAATCTGCTGTTCGACATTAGCATGAAAATGTATTGCTATGAGAAAAAATATTATACTGTGTACATTACAGGAATATTACGAATGTAGCATGAAAACAAGATAAAAATAAATACATTTAAAACATAAATTTATATATGCATATATCTTGTGGGAACTAAGTTGGACCCCATTTGCATTCAGAACTTCCTTAATTCTTCATGACACAATTCCTGTTCTGCTACATCCCAAAGGTGCTCTAGTAGATTGAGATCTTGTAATTGTGAAGGCCATTGGTGTAGTGAACTCATTGTCATGTTCGAGAAACTAGAGAGGATGTAAGCTTTGTGACATGGTGCATTATCCTGCTGGAAGTAGCCATCAGAAGACAGGTACACTGTGGTCATAAGGGGATGGACATGGTCAGCAGTACTTAGGTTGGCTGTGGTGTTTAAACAATGCTCAGTTGGGAGCCCAGAGTGTGCCAAGACATGTTCCCCACACTGTTTCACCACCACAATCAGCCTGAACAGTTGACACAAGACAGAAAGGATCCATGCATTTATGTTATTTACACCAAATTCTGACCCTACCATGTGAATGTTGTAACTCAAGACTAATCAGATGAGGCAACATTTTTCAAATCTTATATTGTCTAATTTTGTTGAGCCTGTGCAAATTGTAGCCTCAAGATGCTGTTCTTAGCACCAGGCTTGGTCTTCTACTGCTGTAGCCCATTTGCTTATAGTTTTGACTTCTTGTGTGTTCAGAGATGGTATTCTGTGTACCTTGGTTGTAACAAGTAGTTATTTCTACAGTTGGTTTTTTATTATCTCGAACCAGTCTGCTCATTCTCCTCTGACCTCTAAAATCAAAAACGCATTTTCATCCACACAACTGAAACTGATATTTTTCTTTTTTCTGACCATTCTCTGTAAACACTAGAGATGAATGTGTGTGAAAATCCCAGTAGATCAGCAGTTTATGAAATATTTAGACAAGTCCTCCTGGCACCAACAACCATGCCACGTTCAAAATCCCCTTTCTTTCCCATTTTGATCATTCTGATACTCGGTTTAAACTTCAGCAATGTGTCTTCATCATGTCTAGATGCCTAAATGCATTGAGTTGTTACCATGTGATTGGCTGACTAGCTATTTGTTTTAAAAAGGAATTAAACAGATGCACCCAATAAACTAGACGTGTGTGTGTGTGTGCGCTCTTGCGTGTGCGTGCACATGCGTGTGTGTGTGTGTGTGTGTATGTGTGTGTGTATGTGTTCCCTTGACAACATCCCACAATGTTAAACAATGAACATTTCAACAGATTTGAACAACTCTTAAAGTAAAACTGAAGTTTATGGTGATTTAAGATTATAGCCCATATGTATTATCTTATTTGTAATAAGAATGGTAACAACTCACCCAGTAAATCTAAGCTTAATCCTTAAACCAACATACTCCTTACCTTAATGCTTTTGCTCAGCAACAGAGTTTTTTAAAGGTATTAAACAAACTTTGAGCCAATTGTGTGTTGATTTAAGTGTACAGTGTGCATGTTGCCAATCAATGAAGTATTTCATTGATTAGCAAGTATCACTTGTTCAATCACTTGTTAGCTACTTTGTAGATCAACTGTAAAACTAAAGAAGCAAACTTCAGATGTCATCATCACAGATGAAGGGAAATTGTGCAAATGACATGTTTATCTGACATATTGCCTGAACTTTTACTTCAAATCCAATAAACAAAACCAATCATTCTCCACATTCTTCTGGTCTGCACAAGAGGACTGTGTATTTCACTCTGAATATTGGCTCTTTCAAATACAGATTTATAAATGCTGTTAGTGTAGAGGTCTAATATTTTAAGTTAGATAAGAATCCAGTAACCTGTGTGACTACACAATGTAATGCCAACTTGTGTGTAAAATTGTCTCCTCTAGTAAATTTCCTTTATTCAATAGCACTATCACTCTGATGAACTTTCACTCCTCTAACTACTGCAGTGACAGATACATAGCAAGTAGAGCTCAGTCCAAACCAGCTGATGTAGAAGTCAATGAAAGCCACATTACATTGTATCTTCTTTTACATTAATGACACTTACACTATTGGATTCCTATTTATGTCCTCAGGGCACTTATTATTTGGAAAATCATTAGAAGTAATTAGTTAAGCCTTTCCCCCTCACAGTAAGCATATATTACAGACTACGATATGGGAAGCACTCCCAACAAATACAAAAAAACCCCCACTTATTAACAGCAATTATTAAAATATTATTAATAATGACGTTTTAAATATGTTCATATGTAAACTGGCTTTGTAGCAAACATGCTGAGTTAGTAGCAGAAGCAGGAGAGGATTAAATTGCTAACATCAGTATTCATCCATCACTGTTGAAAAATGATGCCAGATTTAGATCAGCGGTTCAGTCTACGTTGTATATGATGAACCAAATGTCTATAAACAAATACTGAAGCTGTTAACAGTAGTTAATTCAAAATAAAATAGCATTATAATATTACCTTTATTTATTAATTTCATGAATAAATGTCATTTGTGTCTTAATGATTCTTAATAATAATTGTCACTTTGGTTTTATTGATGCATAGCTGTGTTCCATAACTTGCACTAGAAGAACAGTACATAATAAATAATACACACTGCCTCCATGTATTCTTATTAAATTCTAGACAATGAGCTCTGTGTATTTCCAGAGATCCAGGGTTACTACATTATAGCACCTGGAAAAACAGCAAATATACTTGGTAGCTACTAAAAAGTTACAGAGGAACAACACAGGTATAGATGTGACAAGAAATCTTAGTTTTTTTGTTAAACAAGTTTGGACTAATGAAATCTGCAGAACCATCTTACTGTTAACATCCTGCATATTAATCTCAGTGGCCAGTAATTGTTGTATTAAAAAGGGTTCAGTTCAGTTAGTTTGTCAGCAAGCACCCTCTGAGACCATGCTACAGAAGGAGAATTGCACAGTATCCCTATGAATCCCTTTTTGGATTACAAATCTACAAATTTACAAGATTACAAATTTGCAGAGACGAATGCCTTCTATTTTAGTTTGCTGCAATCGTAGACCGCTGTGCCAGAAAACAGCATTGCCTTCTGATTATTGAATTTTTATGGTCATGTAATTAATTGCGGATTCCCTGTTTTGTTCTACTTCTTTCTCCCTGACATTTTAATTTCGACAGAAAGCCACGCACTCCATGCAGCCCTTCTCTTGAGATCCTAATGGCCTATAAAACACAATGACTTATAGATATGGGGCAGACTTCACTTCACCAGTGATTGTTTGAAACCTTGCTGATCACATGAAATTTAGCCTGCTTCTATCTAACCCCCTGAATTCATTTCTTGTCAATTAAATTGTGGCTACAATGTGCCTGTCAGATGGATGGAAATCTATCAGCGAGTCATCGACCAGGAATTCATTATTGGAGGCAACCTGGAAAATTTTCAGAAGCAGTGTGGAGGCCATTATTTCTGAAAGACGATTGTCATTACCTGTCCAAGGGAGCGTCCTTGGCTTCCCTCATGTACTCCATGTTGTATTTAAGAGCCATGAAAATCAATCCTTCTATTAGCTGAGACCTGCTCTATCTTTGAGACGACAGACCTGAATGCTTATGTCAAACCAACAGCCTTAAGTGCCACCAGCTACATTCGATTCCAAGCCGGTTAGACACAGGATGGAAATTAGCTGTCGCCCCCTTACAGTCACCTCTTTCAGGAGCTGAGGAACTTGATTGGTTGCTTTTGAAAAAGGTATTTATCTTTGGTTTCGCAACACTGAGGAAAACTTCATTACTTTGCCAATACTTATTGACTGCTGTAGAGGTTTCACTACTGTGGTTAGCATTGATCAGCCATCACTTCATGACTTCTCAGGCAGGCCTTTGTACGGTTTCTTTTATTATTATTATTTCTTTCTTTTTTTTCTTTCTTTTTTTTACCAATTTATCTATAAACTAAATGCTTTTGGTTGAACAAATTAAGCATTGTTTATGTTTTAAACCATTCTTAAATTTTACCTAAACATGCCCTATAGTTTACGGTGTCTGTGTTGGTAGGAAATAACGAATAGGTTTAGCTGAGGCATGCATTGATTTTTCAGTGCCTACTCACTCTGTGAGACACTGATCTTTTTCTGTAGTATTTGTGAGCAGTTTAATGTATGTCCCCAAGAGAGAGATCCATCTAAAAGAATTTATTTTTTACCCTGTGACTGTGTCTCACTATTCCTCGTCATTGTGTGCTTTTTCTGCTGTGTAAGCAAAAGTAATCACACCACATATCACTCCTGAAAGCTAGGCCTAACCTTCAGCTTCTCTATCTGCTGCCCCTTTTGGACCACACAATAATGAATGCAGCAGTTATCATATTTCAAGCCTAATTGGACCAGTTTGGAGGCAAGAGTTCCTCTGTGACATTGTTAGGCATTGGGATGCCTTTTTGGTTGGAAAGAGCGAAGTGTAATTGCTCTAGGAATGAAAAGAGCAAGGCTATAGATGTATGCATAGCACAGTGGTGGACCTATGGTTGGTTGTATTGAGGGGATACTTTGTACAGGTTATAGACAGAATAGCCAGAGCACTAGCAAAGTCAGCAAATATCATAAAAGGGATCTACTGCTGCTTATGAAATGACTAGATCTTTTGTTTAATAGTATTATTGAGAGGAATACTGAAAAATTATTCTCAAAGAGAACTCAAGAAAGCAGACCAATGCATCTTAAAAACATTAATTCTCACAAAGCAATTGTTTTTGACTGACCCAGATTTAATGTATATTTTTAAAATTAAATTTTACATTTATTTAGAACCAAAATAACACTTTAAAACTCTTTCATTCACTAGAATATGACCAGGATATGAATATTGAATCCAGATTGTATATTTGTATTATAGAATACAAAAAAAAATATTTATAAAACATTATACTATTATACTGGGATTCCCTTTGAAATCTCCCTATCAAAGATGTGAAGCTCTGTCTAGAATCATAAGTCAGAGCAGTAAATTGGGTCTGGTCTTTTGCTCTAGTAGTCTCCTCAAAAGGGAGATCTATGGGCCGATTTCCCAGCCAGCCAGTCATGAAGAACCTGGAGATGTAAATGTCAGTCTGACTCTCCTTTACACTCAATAAAGGCTGGAATTGGGGCTTCCTCTCCCCCAGTCGATTGCCCATCTAATGAGGAAAGGCTTTACCATAACTCTACAAGATTCACTACTGTTTACATTGCTGTGGGAAGGCCTTGCAAAGTAATAATTTCAAGTGGATAAATGCTTTCCCGATAACAAGCTGAAATAACCTGTCTGGAATAAGTTGAAATAGACAAGAAGAATCACACAATTAGTGATTGTGGAGAATAGATCATGAGATGAGAATTAAAAAAGAAAAGAGCATGATCTGAACTCTTCTCGAATATCTACCTCATTGAAAGAAATTTTCTACTGTGTTTTTCAGACAGGTGAATCATTAGTCACAGGCACCTAGCTTAGACCATGGCCCCTGGTCTGTCCTTAACTGTGTTTTAACACTAACATTAAGCTCGTTAATGTAATTGAAGTCACATGGAGGGCCCTGTGATAGATGACACTTTTGGAATGGGATAGAGGAGTAATCTTAGTTTATCTTCCCTCCTAGTGAGTGCTCTTTGGCCTGAGAGTGTAGCGTAGGCCATTTGAGATTGGGGGAGCAGATACTAATGCAATGGATTCAGCAGATGAGACCACCAATCACTATAAGCATGCAGCCACTCACAGCAGCCATTTTCTCCACCCTATCTGTTTCTAGGAAAATGTTCAGAAAATGTAAATCAAGATGTGAAAGAGAACCCCCCAAGTGTAAAGAAGAAAAGGTTATATTCAACTGTCTACAATCTAAACTTTATCCCCAGAAAATGTACAATTTTTTTCTTCATAAATTACATATAGATTATGGTGCAGTTTAAACATCATGCTATTAAATACTGTGCTATTTAAATACTCGAAGAAAAAATACATATTTAATATAAAAAGCACTTATAGGTATTGACTTTAACATTAACAAACATTCCTCATATAAACATTACACACCATGATTAGGTTTTTAATATCATAAATGCCATGGTGTCGGGCTTATTTATGACTAGTGACATCACATCTTAGTTAGCCATTGAATAATCTTTACTTGGGCCTGATCTCTGTAGCACATTTTCTTTAGTGCACATGCATCATTTAAGCCATTACCAGTTGCAAGCTCTTTCATTAGAATGAACTATATCATCCTTTCCCCAAGTGGCCTGGGGAGCGCTCAGCTGGGAGAATACATCTTACTAAGGGAATGTATTGAAGGCAGCAACATGCCTAGGTAAAGTATTACTTAATTTATACTGCTAATGCATAACATTGATTCTCTGTGGAGAAAATAAAAGACAACATATTTTTGGTGCTTACATCATTAAGTTTAATAATTTAGGAGCAGTTAGCATGATAATAAATATACCTAAAGAACGTAAGCCTGGGTGTGGTGATGAATGCAATTAGAAAACTTGGCACTTGCATAAAAGAGTAATATGAATGGGTATGGAAATTAATTAGAGCTGGGCCTATAGCACACTCAGTAGTGCATCTGTTGAAATACCAGGAAAGTAATCCTTACCTAGGAGCTAACAACCTAACAATCCTAACAACCTAGTGAAGTTTCCCCAGACTCCATTTTACCACACAAAATAAATGACACTGCTGAGAACCGATTTCTATTTATCTCCCCCACCTCACAGACCTTCCAGAGCAGTCAAATTAACAGGCATCCAAACTGATAATGCCCATCTCTTTTTATCGGCCGTTAGGATGCATAGCCCCTATATATTAGCACTTCTGTTCACAACGACTCATTAACAGGGATATAATGGGCAAAATAAAAGTGTTGGAGAAGATGGAAAGCCTCTGATGTATCAGCTTTTCTGAAGCAGTTCAGTGGTCTGCTGGTTTTATTTACTCATTTCTAGCCTCAAAGCCTCCAGGATGGAAATTGCCTGAGGATATGTGGCTACATTGCTCATCATGTAACCCTTTACAGATGCAAAACCTCCAAAGATCTGTCTTGGTGTAAATTGCCTCTGTTTTTTGACGTGAAAATGAGCTTGCTTACAAGACATATAGTTGTAGTCCTGCCTTTGGTAGCATTCAAAAATAGACTAGAGAAGAAGTAGCATCCCCATGAATTAGAAACGTGTAAAAAATATTATTTTGTGAGAAAGCATATTCAGCAACATTATGTTTAAAAGGGCCCATGCTGCAAACCAACCTCTATAACACCAGCAACAGTGTTAGACACAGCTAGGCCCTCAACATTGCCCTTTGCAGAAATTCATTCATTCCCTTTATTGGTATCATATGTCAAGCAGACAGCTTTATTTTGGCATTTCAGAGTTTGCATGTATAGCAATACTGTGCATGAGAGAGATAGCACTACTGCCACTACTCTCACCACAAACTGGTTCTTGTACTTGACTGTAGACCTCTGAGTAATATGTGGGTTTTGGCATTGTTAATATTTAAGGGAAAGACCTTGTAACTGTAAAAGGTGGAGTGAGAGTAGAGCCAGCACACCTTCCTCAAGCAGAATTTTACATCCTGTCAAAAGATTAATACACTGGCCTTGAAAAAATGAAAATCAAACAAGGTATCAAAATACTCCCGAGGACAAAGCATGGGAGCCTGCTATCGTGTTTGCAATTGGTTTTATGATTTTGTTGCTTTTTTATGTGCTGATACCATTGAGAATGCAATGGAGATCTGAGAGCCAGGTTGGTGTAATCTCTTGCATACTATATAAATCTGCTTCATTGATTTCCTGAATCATCCAGTTCTACGAGTAGCCCCCTTTTTTGAAAAGTGATAAGTACAGCTCTAAACATTTATTGCTGTCACTCAGTCTCAGTGGACCCCTGGTATTAATGCCTCTTAGCATCATGTAACACTTCTACGTGTGAGTGAATGCACAAATGTGTTGGAGGTCCCGCTGAGTAAGTTTACACAGGCCGTAAATCATAGGCTGGGCCAGCTGGCTGTCTGCTCTGGCCAGGTGGAGCTGTCATGTTGGCAGCTTGAGTCATGCAGAGGGGCAACCAGATCTAGGGAGAGGCATGCACTTGTGTCTTTCTGCTCTCACGTCAATTGGTGCTTACCATGTGCTATTTTGACTGATACTTTAGATAAGAGATTAGTGTGTTTAACCTTTGGAGGGGTGGTAAATAAACCCCAATAAACGGAGGCATAAAAATATGGAAGAAGACGTTAGCATTTTGTGGCTCTGGTTACGTCCAGACGTTGTCTACAGCCAGGGACTGTGGATTATTTCACCTGTGACGGAGAGGTTACGTTTCACTCAAAGAACCCTGAGCGATCCAATTCTTCCAGATGCTTGGCTAATAGGAAAAACAAAACTGAGCACTCATATTTCTTCATTGGCCATGGAGTGCATTAACATTCAGCTGCTGTCTGGCTCTTTCCATGTACAAGTAATAAATAGGGAAAGAAACACGTGACTTCAGAAAATGTACAGACAGTAAGTCTTTATAGCATATTAATGACATGTATTGTAACCTTAATATGTGTGTGTTGTACATATAAAACATTTTGATTAACCATATACTGTATTTATAATATAATGGTGCCTTTGGACTGTATAACTTCCACTGACCCTGGATGAAAAGGAAATGATGTTCCACTAGCAGATGAGGAGGAGCTAAGACATCAATGGTTACTAGCTTCCTAATCAAGAACAGCAAAGTAATAGTAAACAGGATTACTCACGTGAATCTTTGAAAAGCCATATTATATATCAAAAGAGCAGATTGCTTCTGTGAATGACCTAGTTCAACTACCCATGTCCTGTTTTTGCATCTAGACTACAGTCTGCTAGCACATCGACTTTCACTCAGACCCGTGCAGACCAGCACTTAGCTGCAAAATCTGACCACTCTTAGGGGAACATACAGAGACATGCAAATAATTGTGTTTTTCCATTGCACTGCCCAAGCAGATCACATGTGAACTTTGCTGGTCTCAGCTTTCCATCAAGTAGCTCTGACAACCAAACATCCGCACCTCTGCAAGCTGACAAGTGTCCTGCAAAGCGGAGAGGAATGCCAGTGCTGTGGATTAGCGCCCCTGCTATGGCCAAAGGTGCTCCGGAGAGGGGGTTAAGGGAGGTGTTAGAAGGGGGTAGAGAGTGGCATGGCCATCCAAGTCGTAATCTGTGCTGCAGAGGAAGAGACAGAGAAAAGAATAGGATAGGTTTGAGTGGTATCTCTGTCTGGGGCTAGGCGAGCAAGCTAACAATTGCTGTGTAAATATTTGAGGATGACTGATGTTGACAAGCCATGCTTGTGGCAGACCTCCTTCCCAAGTTCATTGTATAATGTTTTTTGAAGAGAAAGACTGTCAGTTATAACTCTATCGCACCAGACTAGAAAGCCCTCACAGGAGTGTTAATTTTTCCTCCAAAACCATGGGGGCATTTTTTTTTTTACATCAGCTGTGGAAAAGACTTTTCATGTGGAAAAGCGTGTCGTCATCATAGTCTACTAATGGCATATGAATAGTCCATATCCTGGAGTTTTCTAAGATTCAGAGGGTTTATTAAGTACAAAAAAATTTGTCTTTTAACCATAGTGGAACCCAATTAGGTGCTGTACAGAACCACTTTTAAAAGGTTATCAACATGTATCTTACAGAAGAACCATTTTGCCATGTGAAGAACCATTCATGCTTTCAGATAGCTGTCACAGTTTTGTATATAACCAATCTTTTACTAAATAATACTCAAAGAGCTCATTTTTTGTGACTATACAGAAGTTTTAAATTAGTTTAGCTGTAAATGTTGCTATACTTGTTGCAGTTTTCTTAGCTTGGGTGTAGTGTTTTAGGAATTACATTACCGTACACAAATTACATTATGTTGAGCCTTTTAAAAGGGTCTTGACACTAACACATCATATACAAAAAAAATCACTCCAAGGAAACCTTTTTGGCACCTTTACTTTTCAGAGTTTTCTTTTCTTATTTGCTTATGATGCCTGTCTCAGACACTCTGGGTGTTATGGATGTTCAGTGAAAGACAGACTGCAGATGTAAATTTAGAAGCCGGGCCTTCATGTTCTCACACCAGGCAGAGCTGAGGGCCAAAAGGAGATTGGGTGTCACATTACTGTACAATTTGATTAATTATTTGTGAGTGATGATTTGACCATCACAATAGATATAGCTCAGCTCAGTGCTGTGACAAAGATGAAATACCAAACCCCAACCAGCAAGTCCCAACAAGTCAATCAACAGTCAACTAATTTTTTTTTTACTCAGTGTAAGTGTTTTTAAGACCTAGCAGTAGCTTAGTTTATCTGTAAATCTGAAAACCAATCAGCATGGCCTTTCTTGGATTTCAGAGGTCAATCAATCGGAGCTGGGTCTACGTGTCCCTTACCCTGTCTCCTCATTGCACAGCAAGTGTAAATTCTTTATTACCCCCTTTCATCATTTCATTTGACAACCACTTCATCTTAGCCTCGATCCTTTTCAGCTTATGTAATAGTTCCCCTTATAAAAAGCAAAAGTGACATTTATGGAAAATCCTCATGTGGCATTGACATCTTATTTTAGGGCCTCACTAAAGACTGTGTGATATGTTTTTCCTGAAGAAGAGGCTTAAGGGAGTTTTGTGTTTAAAGAGCCACAAGACACTCAGCATTGACTAGGCCACTGTACTCATTTCAACATGGCTGCCATGGAGCGTTTGACTGTGATCATGCTTAAGTAAACCTGTGGGGGTGCTATTTCCCATGGTCAAGGCAGGAGAGAGGGGTTAGAGGAAATCACAGTCATATGCTGGTGCTATTGATAGCACACAGAGCTCTGTTTTCCCGTCTGTTTAGTGCCGCATTCCTTTTGGCAAGATTTATGAAAACAGCAGTGACAACATGTCCTGTCGCTCTTTAAGAACTGCATGACCGCCTGGCTCTGCAATAAAGTAGGCAGTTATTAATAGTGGACATGGGAACAAGTGTAAATTATCACTCCTTCACCTAAAGTGAAGTTCATCTCTTCTGTTTATCAAATGTTTGACTTTCAGGATCAGTATGTGCTGCAAAGTACATAAGTAAATGATCTGAACTATGAAGTGGCAGCACACTTGTGAAAAGTGTGATGTGTTACATTGTTTATATAAGACTTTCAGTTGAGAATTTCTTTGGAGTACTGCTTGTCAGATCAGATTATTGCTCCTGCTACTGGGTTTGGCTTGAGACCTTTGAGGACTATTTTCATGGTGGATAACCAGAGGGCTTGGAAGAGTGTAGGGAGACGTGTGAAGGACATGTAGTGGGTGAATGGGAGAATGTGAGGAACATCATGTATGTGTTTAGTGCTCAAGTGACTGCATTTGCTTTTCACCCTGATGCTATTAGATACCCTATTGAGCAAAGTCCTGCCTTCACAGAAGTCTCATTGCAGTCTGTGATTCTAATCTCTGAAAGTTTATTGCAGCCACACTCTTGAAATAATTGGTCAGAGTGGTTTGATGCTGCTGAAGCTATACTCAGCTAATATAAGCTATTGCTATACATGCACTGAAAGAATTAAGAGAATTACAAAGGTTATGATACATCATTTTGCTTTGGGACTGCAAATCCCTCCAAGCAGTGGCTGCCAGAATCAGTCTGGGAATAAAGTTGGGGGTTTAAAGTGTATCGGTTACCCCCTTAGGTCTCTGTTTATGAAAATATGATTTTCAAGGAAAAATCAGTAAAGCTATAATTGTTCTCCGATCTGGGTTCAGCGACTGGGAGCTAACAGGCGAAGCAGCCATAAAGACAGGCATAGAGTCCCTGCTGATCTCAGAACATCTGCTCCACCATTTACCAGGCTAATAGATCAGCCTAGAGAATAGGTGCAGGTGTTTTCTGCCCAAGCCAAAAAACATCAAAACCAGATTCGTGTCCAGCTCCAGCACCAGCATGCATTTGAGCAGGAATGACTCATGGCCTCTCACAGATAATAAAACAAGCATAAAGTTTACTTAAGGTACAGGTGTGGGAGTGGGGGTTGGTGGTTTGCACTGTGCAAAGGAGAAACAAACCCACACCCTGTTTGGGAATACTGTAATTGAATGCAGATGGGAGGAGGTAAATGAAAGAATTTCACAAATATCTCAGTGGAATACCTAATGGGAATGGGACAGAAAGGGAAATTAAAAATTATTGGAAGCAGATGGACTGTTCTTTGAGTTTTTCGGGGAAATTTATTAGTGCTGTGAAAGAAATGTGTCTGTTTATTTTGCATTGCCATGAAATTAATGACCTGCTGAGTTGTGCTGGTGTTAGTTTATGACTGCTATACCATTAGTCATAATTTAGCTGGTATTTGTTATTGATTTGTGATTTAGCTTGATTTATTGGTGCCTGTCAGCTTTGATTTTGATCTCCACCACTTTAATTTCAACACCAGGTTAAGATTTTGGCAGAAAAGAGAGAAACGCTGCACAATGCACTTTGGCAATGTGGAATGTTCTTTCACTCAGTTCTCTTTACAGTGTATATTTGTGGTGCTTTTTAAAATTCTGCTTTGTTATTTTGTTCTGTTTTATTTAAGTGATTAATTATTGCATGTCCCTCATTCAGGCAAAAACGTTTCCCCCCTTTATTTGTCATGACATCAAAAATATGTGAAATCTATCACATGTATTTGAGAATGTGGATACTTAACTAGATAAGCTGGACAATATACCTAATGATTTGGAGTGCTTCTTTTTCTGAATGTCATAATATATTTTCTATTGTTCATTGTTCTCACAATACAAAATACATTAAGTAGATCCATAAAACAATCAATTTTACAACATACTAATACTAGGACAATTTGAGTGGTGAACATACATTAAATATACCTTTGTTGTTCAAAAATGAAAATAGATTATTTTAGTTTAATTTGACATGGCATTACATGCTGACTGCAGCAAGACCTACTGAAAGTGCAGACTTTAGTGCAGTTTGGGTGTCATTCATGCAGTGGGGTAGTAGCAGAGGAAGTGGGGTCTTATTATTATTCCAGGGGGATCTGGTTGAGTACATAGCCACTTCCTGTTTCCTCTGATCAATGGCAGGAAGCAGTAAGTAGCAGACAGAGAAAGGAGGTGAGTAAGTTCTCCAGCTTTTCTCTCTTCTCTGAGCCAGATGGAGAGACACACGGAGAGTGGCTCCCCGAGTGAAACACACACACACACACACACACACACACACACACACACACACACACACACACACACACACACACACACAC
>JBBIGC010000145.1:14208384-14232966 GCA_037576955.1 Lepidarchus adonis
AGAGAGAGAGAGAGAGAGAGAGAGAGAGAGTGTGTGAGAGAGAGAGAGAGGGAGGGAGAGAGAGAGAGAGAGAGAGAGAGAGAGGGAGAGAGAGGGGTTTTGGGCTGAGCAGTGTAAAGAGGCTAATCAGCAGCGAGGCTGCAGCTTTTCACAGCGCCCTGCCTTTCATCTCGCGCTGGATGGAGGCGCTCAATTAAAAGCCTATCGGTTTGGAAGTAAATCAACGCCTATCAAAGTTGTCACATCAAACAAAACGATTATTATTGCAGCCCGCCTCCGCCATTAATCTCCTTCTGCGCTAATCCGCCTGACAGGTCACCGAGGAGAGCAAGAAAACCTGGAGTGGACGGTCAGAGGGGTAAAGTGTTCAGACTTCACTGTTTAAGTCCAACCAACAAAACAACAAACAAACTTAATACAATGTGTGAGGCACACTGATCTCCTGTTACCCGCGCTCCACCCTCGCCTCCAGAAACACGGAGAAACTGGGATATATAAATATAAATAACGCATAATGTATTTTATTGCATTTATTTTCCTTTTTTGCGGTAAATTAGACAGTATAACAATAAAATCACTATAATCCTACCTCCACATATTTATGAAACCATATAAATCCACAAAGATAAAATTATAATTATTATAGGACAACACAGATGTTTTTTTTAATTATTTAAAATAAAACGTAATTTTTAAAGATTATGTAAAAAGTTTGTTCATCCTTACAAACTCACTATATGCTGAGACAGTAGCATAAAATTGTAAAAAAAATTTGCTGAATTGCAGCAATGCTGGGGACGCAATCGCTGATTCACCCTTAATAATACATCGGGTAAATTCCCTGCTGTCCCTCTACTTTTTACAGTCAGGGGAAACACTGCACATGTAATTTCTCACTTTGTTTGTATTTTGAAGTGACTACACTGAGCTCTGTAGTTGGAAATAAGGTGGAGCTCGTGAAGAAGGAGCTGAAGCAGTGGACACATGCTGTCCGTCGTCGAGCGCGCGGCTGAGGTGGAGCTGAGCAGAAAGCGGCAGCTCCGTATGCAAAGCTGTGATGGATAACAGGGTGGCTGTTTTGTGCCGGGCCTGTCACTGCGTGACACACTGCGTGAGTTATTAGGGCACAGAAGGGCAACCATAAATTTCCAGCGTCAGGCCAAAACTCTCTTTATTGTCTGCGTGACGAATGGGCTTCTGGAGCAGACACCAAATACTCGGCATTACCCTTAAATGGGAGCACATTTTTCAAGGCCATAATTCACGATATTTAAATAGAAAGTTTTACTCGGTTCCGTATATTTCATATCAATGACATGTTTATGAATCACTCCCTCCATCTAAACAGAATTATTTGCAGCGCAGACGCTCCCCACACATGGACTTCACTGCACGAGAAATAAAGTTCGGGCTCATTTTTCACACACGCCTGTTTTTTCAGCGCGCGCGGAGGAATTAAAGCTGGACATAGATTTAATGCAGCCGCACATCACGCACTCCTGCTGTATTAATACTCATATATTAATGATAAAGAGCTGCATTAACAAACACAGAAACGAAAGTTGCAGCTTGTGGTGTAGCTTCAGTGCGTTACGAAGCTGGTTTGAAACGAAGTGATACTTTTAGCAGAACTTGAGCGGAGTCTCTCTAAAAGGCAATCAGGTTCCTACACCGACCTCAGCAGCTTGTGGCTTTACGGCCGATCCCGTTTTCTTTCTCAACATGGAGAAAACCTCGCAAAATAAACTTCTTCATTCATTAACACTAACATGGGGAGAAACAGTCCACGCAACGTTTCCCGTCATCTATTCCCGGCGAAACACTTTAATTCTACAGGTTAAACGCTTCCACTTGGACACGGGGGGAATAAACAGAAGTTTTTGTAATCATTGTCCGTTCTTTTTGCTGCACATTTACCTTAAAATATTCACAGAACTGTTCCGTTCTGCACGTTTATCGGTAAGTATCACGCGCACGGAGCGTGCACAGCCGTGTATTCGCCGTGCTTGCCTCTCCAGCCTGCCTCCCCAACTTCCGGGTATGGGCGGACCCACGTGACGCAGCGCGTGACGAGGCGCCTGCTGCGGCACACAATAACAAACTGTTTAAACTGCTCTCTTTCTACAGCTCGTCAATACACATTTCACTGCAGAGTTTTATTTTTATTGTATGACGTTTTGATTTTAGGATGGAAAACTAACATATACAGTTTATTATTATTTTTTTTTTCTTTCTGTGCAATATTTCCTGTCTCCCTGCACTGTCGACACTTTTTACATCCTTTAATCTTACATTTGCCTAATTTATTTGTGTAAATACTTCTTATATTTTTTGTAACAGTATATTACTTTATTACCTTATTCTATTTTTGCCTTACTTTATCTTACCTGTAACTTCTTAAGCAACTTCAATAAGTATACTTATTGTTTTTCTTAATACTCTGTTTGCTGTCCTGCTGCTGTAACGATGTGGAATTTCCCACCTGTGGGACAATTAAGGTTTATCTTATCTTATTAAAAATATGTATGTATTAATTGGTAAATAGCACATCTGCACAGGAAAATTCAGTTCTAAAAAAACCCATCTATGAATATGTGGACATCTTAAAACACTCAAAACACGTTGTTATATGCAAACCCTGTGACCTCTCAGGATTGACTGAGTGTTTTAATTGCAGAGCCTTGTTTTCTTCCTGTTTGCCTGTACCCCTGGGCCTTGTGTTGTTGTGCTGTATTGTGTAGGGCGTTATGTGTATGCATTTGTCTTTATCTTTCAAAAAGCATAAATTAAAAACTGTTTAAACTTCAGCTTCAAACTAACCAGAAAGTGGCCATGTACCTCAGAAGAAGGTGGGAGCTATGATCAAACTGTGCTGTTTATTTGAGGATACTGAGTGCTGAGTAATGAAATTCAGTCTGCAGGAAATTAGGTCTTGTGTGGGGTAAGAAAGTGTAAGCATTGCCAAATTTTCCTTGACCTGAAGTCTGTAAAGTTGCAGCCATGCTGTTATTGTAGCCTACACCATGAACTGTCATCAGCAGATCCTGTCAGGACTCTTTACACATGTGGAAAAGCTAACCCAGCTAACAACAATATCACACCATTTCCTTCAGGGTGAAAATGAATTAACAATATAGCACAATTACTAACATCGATATATTCATAATTATTCGGGCTTAACAAGGCTTACAGAATAGTGCACTGATATCAACACGTAGTTTAAATCTAAACGTGCTAATAGAAAAAAAAGGTTTCTGTGAAAAATAAAAACAGCAGCATTATAAACTCTTGTCATGGAGTCGATAGTGATTTCCATAATTAATAATGAACCTGTCAATAACATGAACCAAAATACAAGGTAAAGTTTATTATTTTCTCCCCATAGTTTTAGCAAAGCTAAGCACATTAATAGCAGTCCACCCACAAAACATTTAGCAGGATTGCAGACTGCGCTCGCAGCACTAACAATGTGAGGGGGATGTCATTTGAGGTACATTTTGGATTGTAAATTCATTTATTTAGTGTTTTGTGGACAGGAGAGTCTTGTGTGCGAGCGGGAGGAAAAGCGTGATGTCCCGCTCATGCACGCGCGCTTCCTTCTCTGATCAGCTGACCCGAGCATGCGGAAGAGCACCATTACAAACGTTAGTTGTTGAGAAAAGCGAGGTAAAAAAGTTAGACAGTGCGTCTATAGAACAGTTTCTGGCACTGGGAAGAGGAAAAGTAAAGTGCTCTAGCTTGTCCGCTGCTGATAGGCTGTCGCACGCTCTGACCTGTCAGCGGTGTGGAATGGCGCACAGCGAGTCACTGGCTGTGCTGAACGGCACTCAGGTAAGTGGCTGAAATGTTCAAAGTTCTGATGTCGCCTTCACACTGCTCCATTCAGCGCACACCTTGCACACACGATGCCACCATGGTAGCGAGTGTTAATATTTGGAGTTTTACCGTAGTTTCCAGCTTTCGGCGGTATAATGCAGGTTAGTAGCTGTGTCATGTGACCAAGGGGCGAGTTTGGAGCACAATAGGGCGTCTCTCATAGGACCGGTTCAAGAAACGTACCAACATAAAAATACTCTAAAATAAAAGTTTAGGACAAAGTTTCAGTAGTTGTTAGCTACGTGATACCAGTACGAGTCTCAGCAACTCCACACACTGTTATGTTGTCCTTGTTGTACACCTGACTCAGCCCACATGAGGCTTGTTAATGTGCTGAATCACGTTTGCTACATGTGACAAAGCACAACATATGTGTAGTGTAGTGTAGTCCTCACACCTGGAAGTGGAAGCCCCTACATAATGTGAAGACTTTTTAAACTTTTTTAGTTATAGTTTTTATACTAAAAGTTCTTTAGTCACATATATAAACTTGTAAAGCAACAGTAGCACTTTTATTGTTATCTCCAAATAACCCTGTTTTATCTTTGTTTTAATAATTTAGACATATTTAAAAACTGTATGTAACACACATAATGATTTATAATGATTTTTAACTGACCGACTTGTTGCAAAGAAATTGTGAGCTGGCCTGAGTAAATAAAGTGCAAAAAATGCAGAGGCTATATATTAAGTCTCTCTCTCTCTCTCTCTCTCTCTCTCTCTCTCTCTCTCTCTCTCTCTCTCTATCTCTATCTCTCTCTCTCTCTCTCTCTCTCTATCTCTATCTCCCCTTCTCTGAATTTAAGGTGTCCTATATAGGACATGACTGTGAGGTCATTCCAGCTTTTCTTGCAGCTAAGTATGGAAACGTTGCAAAGCGACTAGATCTCAGCTTCAACCAACTGAGGTAAGATTTCAGTAAAACAAAATACAAATCCAGTAGTAAATATATTGTTGCTGTAGGAACAAAATATAGTAACTCCATGTTTGTTATTTAGCAGTATTTGTAATAAAATTCACATTTTGTTATGTTGAATATTAAGATTTTTTTTTTTGCAATCAAAGGATATAGTTCAACAGAAATTATATGCATTAAAAGGTTAAGGCTGGGGAATGAAAGAGTTCTGCACAGCAGTAGTCTGAGATGATTTACATTGGTATTACAAAAGGTCAAAAGGTGAAGAGAAAACGAGTGTTGTCATGACAAGTAACATCGCTTGATGTTGGGATGTGGAGCTGGTTGTACTGCACTCTGAAGGCATGTTTGAGTGTTTCTATGAGCACATATTGGGTCCATGGCATTGATCTTTGTTTGGCACATGTGGTTTCAAAGTTCTCTGTAATATATCTCTTTCTTTTCACCACTTCTTTTTTGTTATTGCTCTGCTATTACACCATCCTGTGGTAAGCTCTTTGCAAGTACACTTCTGCTGCATTAATACCTTTTGAAAATCTTGTCACAACAAATTCATGTCTATGTAATCTCACAACATGCCAGTAGAATATAACTGTTACATCCTCTTTGTTTTGTTCAGTTTACCTGGATTTACTGTTTTATTGAGCACATCTGGTAAAAAAGCTGCTAAAATCTTCTGGATAAATGATCTAAAAAAAAGAAAAACTTCAGTGGTTCTAATGCATTTTTCCTGTATTTACTACTTACATACTAAGTTAACATTTAGGAATATTTACTAACATGATGGTAGTGGCACATGATATGAAACATTTGGCTCAAGTACCTACTGTATTAGGAGACACATTTTTGTATTAAGTGCAATTTAATATCTGCCTTATGTGCATTACGCGGTTTGGAATGTCATCAAGACATTAAAGGGCCTGGGCCATGAAGAGGCATGCTGTGGCTGTATGAAAGGTCTGATCAATAAATGTGACATGTTAATGCTGAGCAAATAGAATAAAAGATTCCTTTGACAGGACATGAAGAAGCACCTTGTGGCAGCCGAGGAGGGGGGGGTGCCATTTCACCAGCAGGACTAGCAAAGTTGATCTGACAAGTAAAAGAGAAGAGATGATGGTTATAAGGTGCTTTTGTTTCAGACTTCTTTTCTTGACCTGTCAGGCCTTGAAGGACTCTGAATGGGCCTCTCTTTGTCATGTGAAAATTGTCGTCGTGAGGCAGTTATCTGTGCTGAAATGTGGATTCTTTCATTTAATTGATTCGCATGGCGCTCAAGACTGTCAGATTAATAATTGCTAAAACCTGTGCTGCTTCAGTCTGTCGTGCAAAAATGTGAGCTTATCAGTGCATTAATATTCCTAATGAGCCAGCGGGAGTGGCTCACCAGCAATGGGTGTTTAATACTGAGTTTACTTTTTCATTTGCTGAGAATACTATAGACATACATTTTAAGCACGAAACAGAAGCATGTATCAGGCACAGTATGTGCTTACAGTAGTCCTCTTCATTAGCTAGATGAATAGCCAGTAATGATATTTTGCTGATTTATAGAGGATATGAAAGAAGCCAAGTCAAAGAAATATGAGTTTGTGAGAAAAATATTTGAAAGGGTTTGTACTGGAACCTCATTTCTTAATTTCAACGCAGTTGAATTAATAATTATTCCATACTTTTTATCTAGTTCAAAGTCTTTTGCTTTTTTCTGAGGATTGTCTGTACAGAAGGTTGGTATTTTGGTGAAAGTGACTATTTGTCATTGTGAACACACCTCATCACACACACACAAAATGCAGCACAACAAAATGTGACCTCTGCATTTAACCCATCACATGTGCACACATGGAGAAGTGTAGCGGGTCGGTACCTTGCTCAAGGGTCCTCAGTGGTACCTGGGCTGGGACTTGAACGCATTTACGTACCTCCAATCACAAGGGAAGATCCTAACCACTAGGCCATTCCTGCCCACACCACTGGTACTGTATATACCGTAGCTAATAGAAATCCCAAGCATCTGCTCCTAACACTATGAAGCCAGGGGACTTTATGGAGAGATAGTATATTTGTTGGTCTACTGTCTTCTTCAGGAGAAGCATGTACCAATTTTTTTGTGGTCAACGCTTACATATTAACCACATCATCTTGTCTGATAAAGTCAGCAATGCTAAGCACTACATTATGCCATGTGATGATTGACACACCTGTACATGTGACATAACAGAGAGAAGCACCTTTTTGTCCTTTGTTTTCAAGAAGAACAGAGCCAATCCCAGTTACACAGGCAATAGTGTGATTCATGTTTGAGATACTGTGTGATAGCATTTTAGCTCAACATGAATGTTTTATAGGACAAGGTGGTGGCAGTGATGAACATGCATCGGAAAGTAGCCTGAGTGGTCTGTATACACTTAAATATGAAAAAAGGGGAAGATCAGTGCCACCAAAACATAAATTTGGTTCCCTAAAGAACTGCATTTTGGTGAATGTGATGTATGTAAAGTATAAAGTTTATTTTAAAAGATCTGTAAAATACTGAATATATTTATTATACTATAAACAAGTGATGTAGGTTTCAAATAACTGCTACTACAGTATGTATATTCATTTTAAAGGCAATCATTTTGATGTGAAGGAAAGTCTCCAAGAACTTCACACTGTAATCGTGGGATTTGACCTGTATGGTACACTGCTGTCCAAAAAGAACATTAGAACAGACCTTTTGGAATCATGTGGAGTTTTTTTGGCTACAGTTACTTTACATGTGTGGTGGAAGAACCCCATACCAGCTGTGAAGGATGGTGGTGGAAACGTTTTGGTGTGGATTGTTTTGAGGCCTCAGGGACTCTTTCAGTCATTTATTCAGCTTAAAATTCTGCATCATATCATAGAGCACTTAAGATAATATGAGTCCATCTGTCATCATTTGAACCAAAGGTGGACTTTTCAGCAGACACAGGGTTTTGAATCCCACTGAAATATTTAGCAGGTAGAACATTCTGCAGCAATCTGCTGCCAGGGACTGGTGGGCAATTATGCAAAATGTCTACAAAAATATTTTATTTTATTTTGTCCAAAGGAGCAAAACCTGTTTCTGAGATCAAGGGTATACTTACTTTCACCATATTAGAATATTATATCTGTTTGTTTTTTGTTGAAGAATTTCAGTAATATGATTGAAAAAGTTTTCCTGTAGTTCAGTTTATTTAATGTTATCATCTTTATATGTATGCACTTTAGACACATTTGCTTGTTAAAATATGCTAAAACAAATCAACAATTTGATTTATTCAAAGACAAAGAACAAGAACAATACAAATAAATCTAAATAAAGGATTGTAAATGTTTCCAAATTTAATTCGGTAGAATCATCACACATTTCACATTCATATAAATAAATATTAAACTATTAATTGAACAGTTCTTTAAGGAATCTTAAGTGGATCTTCTATGGCATTGTCCCAAAGAACTCTTACTGGAACTTTAATTTATTACAGTGAAGTGTTTTACAATCATGTTCACTAAATAGTTTATATAAATATAAGAAAGGAAAGAAATAAAAAGCATGTTAAATGGCTCCTTTTGGGGGTTGGGGTTTAGCTCTGCCAGGAAATGTGACTTGCAATACAGCAAGCATGTGATCAGCATCAGGGAATGTGGTGCACAGGCATGCTCTCCTCCCTCCTCCCTGAAGTGCAGACAAAAGCCTCATAGTGAAAATGCAATTAGATGGACATCTTGCTCTCTAGCATGAATTCACCATTATGAGAAAACATAAAGACAAAGTGGTTGGGGCTTTTTTGTTGTTGCAAGGGCTAAGACGTGTTTATGTGCTTTTTTGGAAACTAAGTTCGTGTCTGGACTTTACAACCTTTTTTTTCTTGCTCTGGTTCCATAACAATGTGTTGAGAGAAAATAGCCAGTCAAATGAGGTCAAAAGGTCTTTTGTATGTGAGGCCTTGAAATAGAAATCAGACATTAAATGAGGATAGAAAGGGCTTGAGGTGATGGGAGTGTGTTCTTCACTGCTTCTTGAGGAGAATAGTGTCAAGGAGCATGTATGTTAAACTGAATGTGATTCCACATGCATGCTATCAGACCTTTTCACATTGTGCTGTTTATCAGGGGTTAACATTAAATCAGAGTGATGGTGAAGCAGCACCTGTCCAAGGCCAGAGCACAGAGAGGTAGCAGATGATTGGCTCCAGAGGTAATGCCAGGAAGGGTTTCAGGAGCAACCTGTCATATATGTGCAGTCTAACCATGAACTGTTGTCAGAGTATCCCGTCTGTTTGTGGACATGTGCGACACTGGAGGTTACTGGATGCTGAAAACAAAGGAGATCTTATTGTTTTGTCTGGTCTTCTCCATGATGAGCTGCAAACAGGATGCACGTCAGCCATGCTGAGATATGAGGTAGCCATGATCTGCCTTCACTAGTGTCACTTTATGTCATAAGGGCTTGGCAGCCACTCTGTCATCAGAACTGGCTTAGATTACCTGGTCAAATATGAGCCATGACCACTGGGCAGGCTGGGGGATCATCTACGCTTGGGAGGTTCCCGCAGCATGGTTTTGTTGCCTTTGTGAGAGAGTGAAGACCAGGTGTAGTATTTGATACCTTTTGATGAAATTTGTGTGCACACTTGAATCAAATGAGTATGTAATATGGCCAAACATAAACATACTTTAATCCATTTTCTCTGTACACAATAGTTATCAAGACATTTCATTTATAATAACATTTATTATAAGTAATAATTCTGCTGAAAAACTATAACGCATAGCATCCTTTCTGCAAGAGACACAAGTAAATGATTACAAAATCAAAATACTCCCACTATAATAAAAAGCCATTGGCACCACTTGCTGAGCTCTGTTTTAGACAAATGCTTCATTTCTTTCTTTCTTTTTTTGTATTCGTTTCATCCCATTTTCATCAAAACATTGAGACATTAACCATAATGAGACAATTTACAGGGAAACTGCTTGACTCCTGGAGGTTTATTTTGAGATATTATATGTAAATGTGTTGCTTAATTGCAAAATAAAATCCTATTTCCAAAAGTTGGGGAAAAGTTGGTGATAATAAAATTTTTTATTAAAAACAGAATTTAATGATTTATTGGTTTATTATTGATTTATTGATAATAATAGAACATTTCACATCAAATGTTGAACCTGAGAAATGTTACTGTTTTCTGAAGAATATATGTTCATTTTGGGATGGACTAAAAAGAATGGAATAGTTGTGTAGTGCTTTAAAAAGTTAATTGGCAATAGGTCAGTAGCTCAATCGGGTAAAAGTAGCACTCCAGAGAGTCAGAGTTTCTCAGTAGTAAAGATGGGCAGAGGTTCACCACTCTGTGAAAAACTGTGTGCAAAAATTTGTGCTTACATTTCAGAATTACGTTTCTCAACAATAAATTGCAAGGAATTTTGTGATTTTGTATTCTGTGGTACACAACATGATTAAAATATCCAGAAAAGCTAGAGAAATTAGAGAAGTCTCTGTTCACCATGTACAAAGTGGAAAACCAGTGATCTTCATGCCCTCACGGGGCACTGCAATGAAATCAGGCGCTCAGTGGAAATTTCTGCACAGGTTCAGGAGCACTACAGAACAGAGCAGTTGTATAATAAAAGAGGTTGCGTTCTAAACTGGTCTATAGTCCAGATGTGTCACCTGTTGAAAATATTTGTATTATCATGAAATGAAAACTGAACAGATGAATCTATATATAAGGCAAAATGGCAAAACATTTTACTGTCAAAACTTTAACAATTGGTCTTTACAGTTCCCAAATGTTTAGAGAGTGTTTTTATAGAAATTATTTAACGCAGAGAAACCCTTTAAAAACACGTTGCTGGTATTATGTTCAAAAAATATTTTGCAAAAACAATTCAATTTCTCAGTTTCAACATTTGATAAGTTGTTTTAATAATAATGATAGTAATAATAATAATAGTAATATTTTATATTTATATAGCACCTTTCTCTTACCCAAGGTTGCTTCACAAACAAATGGACACCAACAACAAAGAAAATGAACAAAGAAAACACAAAAAATCAACACAGCGACGTAATACACAATCAGGCGACATAGTCAATAGTCCAAACTGAAGCAACCAAAGAAGGTGAAGAACCAATGTGATCCAGGAGCACAATGAACGTATATATATATATCAGAGGAGTTACTAAGCTCTGCAAAACCACAAGAACCCAAGTCTAGGTGTCGTGATATCCCACGTCCTTTGCTGAGCTGGTACAAACTCAATGAGTCCAAAAGCTTGCATAACTGGTTAATGGAAATTACCATTAAGATTTTATATCATTTTAAACTACTTACACTTCATTCCAAATCCTTGTATTCTGTTTTTGTTTAAATTTTACACAACATCCCAACTTTTGTGAAAACTGGGTATGTATGTAGTTTGTTGTCTGAAGCTATTGGCTAAAAGGACTATAGTTTGTTTACATACACACTTGACATTTTTTCTTGAACTTTCTTATTCAGGAGTTTTTATGGCGTCATTGTATGATTGCATTAATACACTGAAGGTGTACTGTACCAATGGCGTGCTTAGACAGCAGCACACCAACACCAATATCTAACTTAAAAGCATTTTCTGGTATATATCATTGGGCAATTTCTTACATTTATCAGCATTTTACATACTTCACTGAACTAAATCCAGTAAAACCAGACTAATCATGCTCTTACAAAACATCAGTCAATCTGTATTCTGAAAGTACTGAAGATACACTAAGAAAGTCATATGATGTGACAATGTTTATTAAAATAATGATAAATATTATCACATTGTCAACCTATGTAAAAACATGAAATGAATGCAACTGAAATGAAATGAAATACTTACTTTCATACCCTCATGTGACATAAAAAGCTTAACATAGTGAATTCTCTTTTGTGTACTTGTACATTGACACACTATTTGCATTTTCGTGGCTAATCAAGTATGCTAACTTGCATTTTTCAAACTGAATTGCTTTAAATGCTGGTGGCCTGTCACAATGAGATGTAAGTAGTGTGATGAAAAGAGAAAAAGGATACAAAGTGTGGTGTCTGAATACAGTGAAAAATGAAATAAAACTGTGTATGGACTGTCAGCAGTGTCGTTTTATATTCATATCTAAAGCACATTATAGTATTACTCTGCAGCTCATGCCTCACTCAGCTGTCTTTCTTCATTCGTCATGGGTAAGACTGTATCTTTCAAGCCCCCGCATGTCAGCACCAGAAGGCTCCTGTTAATTGACAAATGAGAGTCACTGACATGAAGTGCTCCTTCTACATCAGAGCTAGGTGGAGTCTCCTATTTGATGGGGCTATTATTGGCATGAGCCAGTAAGAGGCATCACTCTGTGCCGAAATGAGAAGTGACAATGGAAGAAGGGTCTGTCATTGTCTTGCGGGTGTGTTCAATCTGCGACAATGCCAGTATGCAGATAAAACGTCAGTTAAAAGAGTATGAGGGGGAAAACTGTCGGAATGAAGTCTTCAAATCACTTAGCTCAGAGAGGGAGTGGAAATTGATGCTCGTGCAGAAATGAGAATTTTCCATATCTGATCTATCAAGCTTATTTAGGGCTAATATTTGGGAGCAGCCTTGACTGTCTGTCTTGTATTAGGAAATATGCAATGTTCTTAAAGCCTAACTGGTTTATAAGACAGCGTCTACTGATGTGAATGAAATATATGCATTTTCATTTGGAACACTGTTCTTGTAAATCAACTATGCAATGATAAAACCCCATTTAATTTTTCTGAACAAATTTGTACCACAGCAATTTCTTCAAGGAGTGATGGGCTGATGGGAATGTAATAATAATACAGAGAAATGCTTTTAGATGCATTGCTCTTGACAAGTTGGTTGCTTGCTGTTTTGCTAATGGAAAATTTAAATGTGTTTTGTTTGTGTTTGTAGTGTGTTTTTGTACTACCATTTTAGACGTGACCCATTTATGTTAAAAGAAATTAAATGAAATCTCAAGAATACAGCAGAAAATCAAAAGACCACTTGCCATTCTTCTATCAAATTTTGTCTTACAACAATGTGTTGTAAGATTTTTGCAGTTTCTAAGGAATATAGCAAATTCTGTGAGTCTGTTGACTATCCCAGCTATAAATCTTTAGATACAGTGGTCGGAAAAAAGTGTTTGCCCCTTCCCTATTTCTTTTTTTCCTCATGTTTGTCATGTTTTAGATCATCAAATAAATTTCAATATTATTCAAAGACAGTAAACACAAAATGCAGTTTTTAAGTGAAGGATTTTATTATTAAGGGAGAAAAAACCTACATGGCCCTGTGTGACAAAGTGATTGCCCCCTGAGTTCTCTAACCACACCCAGACTTGATTGCTGCCACACCTGTTCTCAATCAAGAAATCACTTAAATAAGAACTACCTGAAAAAGTGAAGTAGACCAAAAGATCCTCAAAAGCTAGACATCATGGTGAGATCCAAAAAAATTCAAGAACAAATGAGAAAGAAAGTAATTGAGATCGATCAGTCTAGAAAAGGTTATAAAGCCATTTCTAAAGATTTGGGACTCCACCAAACGACAATGAGAGCCATTATCCACAAATGGTGAAAACATAGACTAGTGGTGAACCTTCCCAGGAAGAAATTACCCCAAGAGCTCAGCAACGACTCATCCATGAGGTCACAAAAGACCCCACAGCAACATCTAAAGAACTTCTGGCCTCACTTGTCTCAGTTAGGGTGATTGTTCATGACTCCACTATAAGAAAGACACTGGGCAAAAATGGCCTGCATGGCAGGGCGCCAAGACAAAAACCCCTGCTGAGCAAAAACGAACAGACTCATCTCAATTTCACCAGAAAACATCTTGATGATCCCCAAGACTTTTTGGAAAATACTCTTTGGACTGCTGAAACTTGGAAGATGTGTGTCCCATTACACTTCTATGGTGTAGAAGTAACACCACATTTCAGAAAAAGAACATACCAACAGTAAAATATGCTGGTGGTATTGTGTTGGTCTGGGGCAGTTTTGCTGCTTCAGGACCTGGGAGACTGTGGTGAATGGAACCATGAATTCTGCTGTTTACTAAAAACTACTGAAGGAGAATGTCTGGTCATCTGTTCGTGACCTCAAGCTGAAATTAATTTTGGGTTCTGCAGCAGGAAAATGGTCCAAAACACACCAGCAAGTCCACCTCTGATTGGCTGAAAAAAACAGTCTATGAAGTGGCCTAGTCAAAGTCCTGACCTGAATCCTATCGATATGCTGTGGTATGATATTAAAAAGGTGGTTCATGCTTGAAAACCCTCCAATGTGGCTGAATTACAACAATTCTGCAAAGATAAGTTTGGGTGAAAATTCCTCCACAGTGCAGTAAAAGATTTGTAGCAAGTTATTGCAAATACTTGATTGTAGTTGTTGCTGCTAAGGTTGACCCAACCAGTTATTAGGTTTAGGGGGCAATTCCTTTGTCACATAGGGCCATGTAGGTTTTTTCTCCCTTAATAATAAAATCCTTCACTTAAAAAACACATTTTGTGTCACTTGTGTTGTCTTTGACTAATTAAAAAATTTGTTTGATGATCTGAAACATTAAAGTTTGACAAACATGGAATAAAAACAAGAAATCAGAAGGGGGAAAACACTTTTTTACATGGCTGTATTCATTCTTAAGTCTGTGCTCATTTTCTTGCCCACCAGATATCCTTTCCACACTTAAGTTCTTTTATATACACATTTATGTCACATTCTTCATCCTTTCAGCCATTCATAAGCATCACCAGACTTAACCACCTCTCCAGTACACCCAGTATCTCCGCTGGATTGTTTATCTACTATTAGAAATAGAACTACACTTTTTGCATGCTCCTTCCGAAGTAAAATGTTGTTGATGTTTACAGTTTCTATGCCAAAACAGACTTTCCAGCCAAGAGCAGGGAAGATCATGACGTTCCACCATATTAATTTTGAAAACTTCTAGCAAGCAAGTCATGCACTTACTGTTTTGGTAAGCTGACAAACTTTTATCTGATGAAACATGCTATAGCCAAACCACAGCAATGTGGTCTTCATTTAGAGCTGACTCCTCCTGGACTGGTCTTGCTGACAGGAGTGAAAACACAGGTATCAATATACCAACTTATTGTAGTGTAATGTGACTTAAACCAGACACTTATGAATCCAGCATGTCTTTGTGGGTGCTAGCATACCTTCTCAAAAAGCTGGAAAGACCTGGGGCTTGATTTATAAAAAGTCTGAGTTCTATTTAGTCACAATTATTTGAAAAAATTCTTTCAAAACTTTTGTACCTTGTACTTGTTATCTTAACCTTTATGGCTACAAAGGTATGATGGACAACAGAATAGAACTAAAGGGATTTTCTGACCAGAAACTAGCATTAAATATGTTTAAAATGTCCAGCATGTAGTGAAGGTAATTGTGTCTATTTGTCATTGTAAACACACCCCATCAGACAAAGTGCATGACAACAAAATGTCCACATGTGGAACAGTGGGCAGTTGTAAACCACACTCAGGAGCAGTGTACTACTTGAAGCATTGCCTTGCTTAAGGGTACCTCAGTGGTACCTGGACTGGGACTTAACAATGCAAGTTCATTTATATAGCACATGATCATACACAGAGGTCATTCAATGTGCATAACAGATAAAAAAAGAAGCTATAAAATTAGGAATACAATAGTTGCAAGAATAAAATATGTCAAATAAATTAGGACAATCCTTCATGATGTGTCTGCCCTATAAGGGCCATATTTATTTCTCATATGTGTCATTTTTGTTGACATCCAATCGAGTTCAAGCTTAGGTTTGTGCTTGGAGCCTAAGCAGCCCATTTTGTTTGTTTCACGCTCATTTACTCAGCAAGTCACATCACTAGGCCACCACTGCCCTGTATTTGTATTATGCAAATATGTCATATTTGGGGTTAATAAATGAAATGTGATATTTGATTTTCTAATCTTAGCTAATCTTAGGTATCTTTTTCATTCTCCATTAACAGCTAGTGAGAAAAAATAAAACTCAAACATTCTGCTTCCAAAAATCCACCCCAAAGCAGTTGTAGTTTCTCAAAAGTTCATTCAACCTTTGAGAAACATCACCAGAAAGGGAGATACCTTTTTATCTGGAAAATCTCATTCTCAAGAGTATTGTGGCATCACTGCAGGAGCGAGAAAGACACATGTTTACAACAAATGTAAAGTGGCTAAATATTTCACTTTGTCTAAAGTGCACCTTTAAGTAACATGAAGTCATAGTTCAAGTTAGGACAACTTAGGAAATGGTTCAAAGTCTGTGAATGACTATTATTACTAATGGTCTGTAAGTCACAAATAACCCCTGACTTTCCCTTTGAAGCACAGCATAAAACACTGAGTAGTCAGATGCAAAACTGTCTTCAGTATATGTGTGCTTTTATATTTCTATGGCGCTCAAGAGAGGTGGGTCTTATCCTGCCAGTTCTATCTCAGTGGTATAGTTCCCTCCAACAATACGACATAAATCATGGTTTTATTGTTAAAATGCAACAAAAGATCCCTGATGGCAAAAGAATTATCTTTCAATCACTGTCAGCATTTCCATCAGCCAAAATATCCTTCCAAAGCTACTGTACTCTGTTCCCATGCTGTCGGTGTCGAATAGAACCAAACATCTTTATGTTCTCTTTTTGTTCAAATTAAATATATATCGGGCATGGATGCCATTCCCTTTATAACTGCATCCCGTTTTTATTGTATATCCCAAGACTGATGGTGCGCCTGTGACACAGTGATTTACAGGCCTTCAGTTTTCTGTGGCAGGGCTTTAGAGGGGAGAGCTGACATGCAGCCAACACTTTGGAGGGGTAGAATAAAAGCTGACGTTTTATTGGCTTTAAGGAAGAAAGAATAGGAAGGCCAGTCACACACAAGAGAGAGTAATAGTTTCTGTGCTTTATGCTTCTCAGCCCTGCCAGCTGTCAGAGAACCCCTCGAAATAGGGGAGAAATTTATTGGGTATTATTTAGAAACATGTCAGTGGTAATGACTACAGCTATGATTTCAATTATCACCCACTAAATATAGCTTAATTCACTCCATCGCTGGACCTAATGAGTGAGTCTGACATCATTTTTCAAAAATTCGATACCATGCCATTTTAATATTTTATGTTGACCACTGGTTTAATTTTCCCCCTTTCACTTTTGGCATCGCGGAAAGGGCCTGGTCCCTCATGGGTTGTTGTACCGTCAGCATTATATAGTTCAAAGTCTTCCCAGGGATATATTTTTTCCATTGACAGAAATCCAATTAGTTTTAGTACACAGTCTGGCTGAATAAAATGGCTCTTAAAATCTACAATATGTTTCCTTAGCGCTTTAGCAGAGCACAAAGCCGGTGATAGATTTTTACAGCCTGACCTGATCAGGCCTGGGATGGCAGACACACACACTGCTCTCCCCCGTTTGTTTGACATGTTTAGAAATAATCTATTTAGACATCTGTCTTCTTCTGATCACAAAGGCAGTCATGTGACTTTTTGCACTTAGCGCTTAGCTTCATTTTTAAACATCTCTTAAATACTAAGAGCTTAATCCGCAAATGTTGACTTAACAGCGTGTAAATGAATGAAAACAGATGAGATGTTTAATTTATAGGTGACACATTTAGTTAAGTGTATTTGACAGTGTAGTGATGCATGGCTAAATTGTGCCACAGCGGTTCATTTCTGAATGAGTGCTAAAATAAAAGCTATGACTTGACTGAGGTTGGCTGGTATCATCAGGCCTTCGAGTTAGAAATGTGCAGCTAAATGTGTGTTAGACTGGGGATTGCTTCCAGCTTACGTCCTCTATCATGCAAAGTCATCATGCTGATTAATGATGTAAGCAACTAGGAGGTATGGAACTTATTAGTACTTTTGAAGCAAAGAGGGTCTGCCATTCTTTAACTTCCCCTGGACAGTTCCCAAAGGGAGGGGAGAAAAAAGGTTAGCAGTTTGGAAATGGAACAAAGGAGTTCCCCCTCAGTATTGCCCTCAGTATGTGCTTGCTTCATGACACTTTGTCTCCCACAGCCTCTCCTGGAGAGACGGCTATGAAAAGTGAAGACAGATACGCGGGCTTTATCGTGCCAAGACTTGAGAGGATGATTGTAGCTCCTTCCTCATGTTTTGAAAATTTGGAGCGCAATTTCTCTAGAAGTCAATATGATGAATGTTGACGCTGTGTGAATTTATTCCACCACCATAAAACACGTTATGAACCCTGTCATTAGGAATTTACTCCTCCAAACACTCATCATTATTAGAAAATATTTGCTATAACATTTGGTGTATAGATGGTGCCCAGAATAATAAGTCAGGCCTCCGTGTTTTGACTGCTGTTAAGCAGTGGTGTGCCACCTGGAGAGTGATGAACTGGACGGTACTGTCCAAATTGCTTGCTTTGCAAACGTGCACCGGCCCAGAGACGAATGCATTTTTCCCTCCGTGCACAATACCATGGAGGGTTTAAACAGCTGCTGCAAATTTTGGACACAGCTGCAACACATTTCCCCTGCACATTTCAGCGTCACTCACTGCCTTTTCACAGCCGCAGCACACAACTGCTATTAGTGTCCTTAAAAACACGATCTATATATACTGTACTTTTACCCCAATGTAATGTTTACGCATAAACTGTTTGTGAAATGATTTAACTTGACTTATTTATTTCATAGAATTTGCTATACACTCTTAAAAATAAAGGTGTCAGTAAAAAGGTATTTGCGTGATGCCATAGAAGCTTTCAGTGGAAGGTTTCTAAATCTTATACTTGGTATGAAGAACCTATTTTATGTTTAATGAATCTGCTCATGAACTAAAAGTTCTCAGAAGAATTTTATATTGCATAAGAACCTTTGCATTATGTGAATGTTCTTTATAACTTGTAACGCTTCTTCTCACTCATATTTACAAAGAATGGTTCTTTATGTTACTAAACTGGTTCTTCTATGGCATTGCTGAAAGAATCCTTTGTGATCCCTTTCTTTGAAGGGTTTATAGTGAACTGACTGCAGAAAATTCATGGAGCGAGAGAAAGATATTCGCACAATGTTACAGCATAACTGACACACTACAGTGTGCACTATAGAGTTTCTCCAGCAGGCAGTGACCCCACATGCACCAATAGTATGGTTCTGGAAATATTTTCAAGGTTATTTGGAAGCTTGCCACTCTTGTATCAAATTTTCTATGTGTGATAACATTTTTGGTTCCCTAAGGGTTATGTTTTTATTTTGTTTCTATAAAATTCCATATTTCTCCTTAATCTGTCTACAACAAGTGGTCTTATAAATTGATGGCTTGTTTTTGTTGTGTCTTCTGCATGGATTGTGTGTATTTAATAAGTGGGCCTTATTTACCTCTCTGCTCCATGTTTCATTGTCCAGACATTTGGTGATGTTTAAGAGGCTTTCCCCCCCTCGGCACTAACACTCCTTTTTGTGTTTGAGAGAGCAGTCGGTTTTCATGTTTGGGCCAGAGGGGTCTTCAGAGCTCATCTCGTAACGGAGGGAGAGTGGAAGGCTTCAAAATGCCTGGCACTAGAGGAGGAGCAAGAGGAGGAGGATGAAGAGGCACTAGGATATCCTCATGAGCATGCTCTTCACAGACAGACAGCCTGGGCTGCATTCGTCTGATCTGAGGAGCGTTTGTGTGTCAATAAGATGAAAGGCTTTCAGGTGAAATCCCTTTACCGGCCCCTGCTGTAGGAGGCCTCATTGGCACTAAAGTAAAGGAGGAAATTTCACAGACTAGCTACATGAAGTGTCTGTTCCTGTTTGTGCTGGCTTTACAGAGAGGCGCATATTCATAGTTTGATGTGTACTGTGCACTCATCTGTTTAGACAGAGCTTTCCTAAACCCTATCCTTAAATATTGTATCAAGTCTTTTTTTACTGCTAGCTGAGAAGACTAGAAGAAGGGAAAGTACTTCAAATGTGTATTTCTGGTGGAATTTGTAGTGTGACTGTATGAATGCTAAGTCATGAGGGCACTATCCGAAGGCCAACCATAGTGATCTCTGCTCTAAAATGCCCTAAGCACTCATTTTAGACCTGAAGTTTAAGTCATTTACAAAGACGTCTTGTGATGGTTGACTTAATGTCATTAAAATGTTCTATAGGCTTTCAAAGAGACTCAAAGGTCTGAGGGAGCCACACATCAGCCTCTTGTCCATGGAATATAACTCTCTCTAGCTGTTCTCTCCAGTAATAGATTGACAAGTTTTTAATTTCTGGCAAATGTGGGCTTTAAATCTGTATCTCATAATAAGGTCTCTGAATGGCTAATTTGCTTGTTGCTAATTCAAGATTCCTTCTCTGAATAACAACACTTCCCAGAAGAAATGTGCATGTCCTGCTGGCTGTGGTCTGAGCCCTTGAAACTGTGTCTCCTTCTTTGAATGGAATCACTGTGCTATGCCCCTGATAAGAGCATGCTGTGGACATTATGAGCTGAAAGCCTGTTACCCACTAAGGGCGGGGGAATTAGGTGTTTTGACCCTGTGTTTGGGTTCAAGCTCAGTGGCAGTTTTCAGAAGGAGGAGAGCTGGCTGCTTAGTCGGCTTGTGTTCTGCACTCTCTCCTCACCCTTAATTTGCTTTTAGCATGCCTGTCAATCAGAGCGAGCAGTACATGTGGTCTTTATTGGCCAGCGTTTTGTGGATCCTACAGGCAGTTTTATTTAGTATGCAAGAAGAAAAGAGCATCACTTCAGGATTTATCGCAAAAGCTTCCACTGAAAATAATTCCACTATGCGTTCCAAGTCAAAGTCGGCCATCTTTGCACAAGACTTCATACTGTAGCCACACATGTACTGTCTCTCTCCAACATGCCAGAGATATAAATAACGCACTGCTCCTCTGTGGAGAGACAGTCACAACCAGTTGGCTGTGTGTTGTGAATGTGGATCCTTCCATAGCCTGGGCAGGCAGTTTAAATTAATTATTAGTTTTATAGCAGCCCCTCAGGCCGTGCTGAGGCAGCTGAGCCCTAAAGGGGGCTAATCCGGCCCTCCTTTACAGAAAATCAATGCTGGCCTTTGGTGTTGGCATGCCATCCGGGTAGGGGGACACATGTCAGATAACTCCTGATTTTTTCATGAGGTGTGTTTTGAAGTTGTAAAACCAATGGGAGGTAGCTGGAGGTGCTGAAAATGAAAGGAATATCCAGAAGCTATGAAAGGGCGATTTCTCATGAGGGGCCAGAGAAGTGTTCGCAAAATATGAGGTGAACAGAGAAACTAATGCAGAATGTTGCTTAAATAGATTTTCAATTAACATTAATAAACACAACATTTTTTACTTGGGAATTAAGCTGGTGCAGAGTGATATGCTAACATAAACCACAAAAGAAAAGGTTTGAGTAACGGGATGTATTTGACTCACCTTTGCAATGAATATGATTTTATCAGTGTAATTGGTGTTGGTAAATTAAGGTGTTGTCTTAGCAGATGTTTTGAGGAACAGCTAGGTTATTTCATGTTCATATTTACATTGAACATATTTTTTAACAGTAGTGTTATGTTGTTGCTTTCTGAATGAAACTACAAAGCACTATTAGTTGTTTTTTCATGTTTTTCACTTATTTTACATGATTTCAAACTTTTGCTGATGGAGAGCGAGGTGTTTTCTTTCTTGTGTTTTGTTCTGACAGTGACAATATGCAAAGCAATCTCATTTAACCCTTGTTTTTTGCTAGTGGTAATAAATATGCACTTAGTAACCACTTAGAAAATTCAACTATCATCGAATTATATAGATGTGTCTGTGTGTATAGGGCGGGTGAATGTGGATGTTATGTCTAAAATGACGAAGACTCACTACCTGTGTACAGAAAAACAAGTTGCCCATTTTCTCATGTATATTTGAAGCAACAACAACAACAACAACAACAACAACAACAACAACAATAATTTAAATAATTATCATTTATTGTAGACATGTCATTCTTATTTGCTCATAAACATGACATATGATAGCAATGCTTATTCCAAATGTGCTGAATCACGAAGCAGCTTTCTTCGAGTCTCCTTTATGAACATGCTGAGGGGTTAAGATCAAAAACTACAGAGGACTAGGGGTCTCAAAGATTTTTCTTAAGCCTGTCACTCAGAAAAGCTTTGGAGCAGACCTTTAGTATGCCATCTGTGATGGAACCCCCTTGTCACAATGATTTGGTACATGGCTCTTAAGTCTTGCTTTTTTATATAAAGGCACTGGAGCATTTTATGTTAGTGATCTTTGACCATACATACTGTACTCTCCAGAGAGCTTTCATTATTGTATCACTTTCTTCACAAAGGCTGGAGTCAAAACTATCTGATTGAGGTGGACAGACCCCCACCCTGAGAATTACACGAAGCTCAGCGCCTCCCCTCTGGTCTGGACCAGGCATGTCTTGTGTGCGAGGTGTTATTTCTCTTCATGCCTCTCTGTTGCCATGCTGAAAGCTTTTTGGCTGCTGCTCCTGTGGAGGTGCTGTTATCCTGTGGACGCATGTGGTGGATGTTTCTCTCAGCAGCCCAGTGAGAGGCCCCTCATTATCTCAGGGGAAGCCCTCCAGCACATCTGAGGGGGAGAATCCTCTTAAATCCCCAAAGAGGACGCACCGCACAAGCCCCCCCCATCCACCCACCATCTCTCCCGCTCATGCTCCCCGCTGGCCTTCGCAATCTTGGAACACCTCCAGCATCTGTAATCTAGGACCAGCATCTTCCCAGGACATTTCTACACTTGTGTACTCTGTTGCAAAGGAAGATCTAGAAGAGGACTATTGGCAAGCAGACATTTTAGTGTCTGTTCCTTTTTCTGAATAATAAAAAAAAAACCATACAGTTGTGCTATTAACCTAACATGAAAAGTAGATGAATAATTGAGCAACTGAACAATAGCAAAAACTCAATGACGTTATAAAGATTTCGGAATAGTACAGATTACAGGCTGCCTTAAAAGTAACACCCTTTATTGTTAGCTTGCATTTCTCAGTGAGGCCTTTCTGTGGATCTAAACAATGTTCTTTTGTTTTTGGATATGAAGACAAATATCATTGCCTGCCCTTGTTCATTCACATTATTATTCTGTGCTTTCTTCATAACGAAATTGATGAATTATTTCCATCACAGTGAATCCATCTTTCAGCCAGCACAGTGAATAATAGAGTAATGTGACAAATGCCCAAAAAAACGAAGGGGAAAACCTCATGAATGGAATTAAGGGAGTGATGCAACCCGGCATAGCTCTCCGTCTGATTCACTGTGGCCCATAGATCATTTTATATTTAACTGAGTGTGTAGGAGTTCTGGATATTAAACAGGACTTTCAGTTTGTTCAGCTGGGTCTCTGTCTCTACATTTGACTCTGGGCAGAAATGAGCCCTTCCCATTGCACAGTAAAAGGCCAAAAGCGGGATGATATCATAATTATTTTAATATGGTCTAAAGCTGTGAGGGTGAATATTTAGTGAACGGAGCCCATTGAGTGAGTATGACGGGTATCTCCAGGCTTCAGTCAGAGAGAAAAAAGGACAACATTGTTCAGCACAGAGGGGAATGGACAAAAATTACATTTTTCATGACCGTGTCAATGACTCTCTCACAAAAGGATATTTTAACCAGATCTCAATTAACATGAACTGGCCATCTTTTGTTCTGTGATGTAGTATTAATGAGTGGCCTGGAGCTGCTCTCTTGCAGGAGGATTGAATGTGGTATGGATCATGGCAGGCTGGTGGGCACACACTTATCAGTCATTCCAGCCTTTTGAATTTATCTTTATTTTCGAAAAGCAGATGTGAGATTTTGGCCATCTGCAGGGTGTTCTTTTTAGTACTTATTTAGATTTATGATTCACTATATCTGTCAATAGTCATATGATGGAAAGTTGACACGTAAGCTGGTCTGACATATGAGTTGTGAATTTTACAAATAGAATATGTATGTAAATGCATTTTCCCTTTAGCTGTGGATTCCTGTGTTTGCTTAGCGTACCTCTGATTAAGGGTTGCGAGGCAGAATTATTCAGTTTTATGGTGTACTTGCCAGCTTGGCAACAGCGGTAGCATTTAAACGTCCATTTACAACCTTTTAACTGTCAGGATCTGTTGAATTATGGATATTTACTTTCCTCACAGCTCCTAGAACCACTGAAAATGACTTTAATAGCTCAACTGGTAATATTAATGTTTTCTTATGAAGAACAACGTTATTAGCATATCAGTCCAGCGCTTAAGAGTTTTGCCATTTACTTTCAACGAGCAGGATCCAATAGTTCATAATTCTCCACTTTATTTGCTGTCATTTCCTAATGCAGTGGGCGATGAATGCAGGAAAGATTTTGCATCTCTGTAAATTTGATGCTATCAGCTTGTCAGTGAAGGTGTTGACTTTAACACCTTTTTTTCAACAGTATATTTCTCTAAGTCCAAAGCAGGCCATGCTGTTGACTGCAAAGTCATTTCAGAGAGAGAGAGAGAGACTTGTTTGAGATGTGCATTTTAATCCTGGCCTGTTTAATGTTTGCCCCCTGACAATCTGAGGCAGACATCATTTTAATGGCATGTACAGTGATAAAGCCAATAAAACGTCAAGATGATTGATAATATGAGCATTATGGCAATATGACTTTCCTGTCCTCCTTTCTGCTGTAGATGATGGTTTCCAAATTGAATTCCTTGTGTGTGTGTGTGTGTGTGTGTGTGTGTGTGTGTGTGTGTGTGTGTGTGTGTGTGTGTGTGTGTGTGTGTGT
>JBBIGC010000145.1:14233262-14248425 GCA_037576955.1 Lepidarchus adonis
TTTCTCTCTCTCTCTCTCTCTCTCTCTCTCTCTCTCTCTCTCTCTCTCTCTCTCTCTCTCTCTCTCTCTCGCTCTCTTTGTCTTTCTCTCTCTCTCTGTCTCTCTCACTCTCTTTGTCTTTCTCTCTCTGTCTCTCTCTCAATGTGAGCTATCATGTATGCCGAACGTGATGTCATGGGATTAGTGTATGTGAGTGTGTTGGGCCGGTATAAAAGCAGAGTAAATCACTCAGTGGTAATAAATAGTGTTAAAGCTTACCTCTGGGGTGACAAGGATCTGAAGCTTTCTGCCAAAATCAACGGCCAGCGTGTGTGCGTGCGTGTTTCATATCAAATGAGGCTTATTTAAAGGAAACCTTGAATGGGTTTGAGAGCCTGCAGAGAACTGAAATATCATTCATTTCTCTTAACATTTCTGCACTTGTCCAAACACCATACAGCCAGTCCTGGCTGTGAGGATGTAGGGAGCCATCTTTCATTCTCCACTCTACAGCTAGACCAAAGTGGTTTAGTCTGAACACTGAGTCCTCTTCTGTTCTGTATTGGACACCCATCAAAACAGGATATAATACAAATTTAGGAATGAAATAAGCACAATGATTCATTCAATATTCAAGATTTAAGAGAGGTTTATTGTCAACACAAAATTATACACAGTACACTATGTATTGAAAACATCTAAACAAACACAAGACCAGAACAAATGGCACAGGGAAACCCTGGAAAAAAGTTTTAGAATTCTCCATTATTCCAGTGTTTACTGGTAATTTAAGCAGTTCTCTTAAATTAAAGTGAATAACCTTAAATCATAAAGTTAAAAAGTCACCAAGATCCTTTAAATATGATGGACTTTTTTTTATTTTTCAGAAATGAAAGACCTGTTTAACTTTTCTGAAGCACAGGAAATAAACAGTTTTTCAGCTTTACTTTTACCCCTTTCTGTTCAGTTCATCCCAAACCAACTGGATGGAGATGAAGTCTGTAGAGTGTGCTATTACAGAATCTATCAAATATTTTCTTCTGATGTTCTGGCTCATTATCTTACTGTCTGTCTTTGTTTCTTGCCTTTTCTCCACATTGTCATAGCCATATAAAGTACTACTTCCTGCACTACAGTTTTGTGTTTGTAGGAGGTGTTTGTAGGTCATCAACAGAAGTTGGAGCACCTGTGGGAATTGTTTACACTTCTCTAAGTTCTTAATGCTTGGGAGAAAGCCTGTTGTCTATGAAATCTACATGATACAAAATGATAATGATAATTGTGATATAACTTTTATCAATTTGAATATATGACTTTGCCAATATAACATAGAACTCTTTTTGTCCATGTATTGACAGACAACACGAAAAGCCAATGATAGGAAGAATAGTGCTGCACTGAAGTGTGAAGATCAGCAGAGCAGCATGCACTGCAAACTGTGTCTAAAGCATTTTCCCACAAAGTCATGTAATACGACTAATCTTTTTACCTTCTGAAGCAGTGTTATCCTTTAAAGCTGTAAAAAAGTTCCCTGGCTGGAAACATTTCTCTCAAAAGGTGCTTTACCAGCTTCACAGTGCGTCATATATAAACCTCACTGCCCAAGACTGAAATATGAAAAACAAAGGTAGTGTGCTCTCCTGTAGAACCTGTAGTGTGTTCTGTAGAACCTAAAAGCTTTTGACTGATCATAATTGCAATTTTTTTTGTATTTTATTTGGTATTGCCTATTGTATTTGGAACTGACCAAATAATTCTCCATTCTTTTTGTGTTCTCCTGTAATACTATTGACTTGTTAGATTTTTATGTTAGTTTTATTATATTTATACTGATTTTATTCATCTAAATACAGTTGCATACTGTTCTACAGTATCTTCTGACATAGAATAAAACATTTATACCCGAATAAACTTGATACCTTTACGTCTCAATGAGGAATGAAAAGGAACCTTTAAACTTAACAGACTTAGCGATTTGATTTACATTGTAATATATACCAATATCGATTGTTATGAAAAAACTATTGTGATAAGTTTTTTTTTCCCTGTTGCCCAGCTCTAGGTTAACCCAGAAACCCAGGACCTTCTTGCTCTGAGACGAGAATGCTAACCACTGCCACACCATGCTGTCCTTTTAATGTCACATGACATGATGTTAGGTTTTTGTAAAAATGGGAATGCTTCATGAGTTTTTTATTTTATTTTATTCTTAATGGTAACCATGTACACTATATATACACCATATATACACTCTTAAAAGTAGAGGTGCCATAAGGGTTCTTTGCAGTGGTGTCATTTGATTTACTAAAAACCTTTCAGCAATTGATTCTTTATTGAACCACAGAGATGTGTGAAGGTGTGTAACCATGTGCTCTAATGTGCACCCACAGCTGTCTGTGGACCCTTAGCTTTTCTACATCATGTACTGCATCTGTTGAGCTAGCCTCTGATATAAATAGTTTGATTGTATGTGTGTACTCTTAAATATTGAACAGTCATGCTGTTTTAACAACGGCCTGACACTATTCAACAATCACATCTTGAACCTCACATTATAGTTACATGCGTTTATACACCATCATGATTAGAACATCAAACCTGTGAAATGCTTGGTGTGAAATTACATATTATATACAAAAAACAGGTGGAAAAAAAGTAGGTGAAAAATCAATGCTTATCAACCAAAACTAGCAAAACTGCAAACTGAGAAGCTCCACCCCATCAAGCTATTGAGGGCTATACAAAGTACCAGCCACTATACCCAAACTGCATTGCAAATAATAACAACAACAACAACAATAATAATAACAAGAAGAAGAATTTATAATAATTGATGCAACACAACATGAAATTGTTTTACTACAACCTTGGCTTATACCTTAGAGAATGCACAATACTGCTGTTTCTAAGGAACAGAGAGGATTACTGTATTGTTTGCATTGCATTATAGTGTACATGGACTCCAAAAGTTACAAATTAATATAATGAAAAGTCTCTATACAAATAAATGCTTTTTTACTAGAACTGTTTGCTCAAGCCAAGAACAATGCAGTGTAAATTAACTGAACAGCAATATACCACAGTAACAATGTTTAATTTCTGTTCAGAGGAAAAAAAAGAAATACAGTGAAATAATGTTCTCTCCTTTCTCCTGGCCTAACTCACTCATTTTCAGCTCAGAAGGAAAATTCACAGACTTGTGTGTGTGTGTGTGTGTGTGTGTGTGTGCGTGCACAATATTAATTCTCAGTCAGCATATTCTGACCTGTGTCCTCAGAAAAACACTGCTCTCCATTTGCAACCTCCCCACTGGCTCATCTTGAGAAAGGCTTTTTGCGTTTTATGTAAATAGTGATTGATGGTGCATCTTACCTAGCGTGCAGCTTTTGACAAAAAGTATTGATGGGTGCTCTCAGTAAGTGTTAGTCGAGGTGACGGAGCAATCCATTTTAAGATGAATTACAGCACAAACTACCTCCATGGCAAAGTCATGGATTCTGTTTCATCTGCTGTTTAAGGGCTGACTGAATTCAGGAATGCTAGACTGTGAGAGTGCTGTCATTTTAACAGCACTTTAAGCTTAGTTCTTTACCACCATGTTTCTGAACTGGGTTACAAAACTGCAGGGCCCTGCATTTTAAAGTGCAGCTACTTTCAACTCCAAAAGTCTTATTTTGCCACCTTGAAATATCATGGTATGTACTACAACCTTGAGAAACCAAAAGTTCAGTTTTGCTCTTGCATTTCCATTTTTGTTATTTATTTATTTGTTTGTTTGAGGCATTCCGGTAGCCCTTACTCATAATTTCATGTTGAATTAAATAAATAGCACTAACTTACGTTATACTACTTTTAATCTTCTATGGACAGATAAATAGATTTTAAACTATTTTACTGTACAGATTACCGTTTTTTTTCATAACTAAACTTTTTTTTATCAATGTGTGCTTTCTAAAAAATTTTATTTGTTGGTTTGCAGGTCTGAGTAAAGATCTGTTACATGAATACCTACATGAGGCCTCTTTCACCAATATCATAAAAAAAAAGTGTGTGTGTGTGTGTGTGTGTGTGTGTGTCAGATTTTAAACTGCTGAATAATTTGCCTTTTTTGGAAACAGCAGTAAATATGTAATTGGGGGAAAAATCTGCATATTAATACTTTGATTTTTTTTAAATTGATTATTAAATAGTATGGTTTTTTAATTAACATAGGTGACGTGAATTAAAGTGTTAGTATAGTCTAGTATAGTATCATAATCTTTTGCCTATAAGCACTTCTTTAGGTAGGTATGCTTTTGATAGTGTGTTGGTTAGTGTCAGAACTTTCATCAAAACTGCATAAATGTCTTTTAAGAGGGAATTTCTACTTAAGAACAGTTTTTGTGGAAGTATTGTTGACTCTACAAGGAGGTAATGGTAAAGCTGCCCACTATCTTCACATAATTCTATTGTTACTCTATTACTATATTGGTTCAGTTACAGACGTTTCAACAGTTCCTCTTGTTAGCTAACGTGTTTCACAACCCTAACAGAGAGATACAAATAAGACAGAAAAATACATCCCCATGTAAAGTTTATTAAATAGAAACATCAAGGCTAAAGATTTTTGGGATTAATTCAGTTATACTAAAATAATATGTTGCTAATATTAATTAGCCTTGCATACTCCTGTTCATGTCATGTCTATCATGGACATGTTTTCATAGTAAAATGGCTATTTGCAAAATTTCTGAATTTTGTAGTAAATTGTTCTGAGTGAAGGGTCTATCTATCTCCTTTTGTTTAAGTGCTAAAGTAAAAGTGGTCTAATTATACATCTTTTGCTATTAAAGCTCATTTGCTCAGTGCATACTTCCTGCTTGATGCACAGATGGTTTGCTTAAGTTGGATAATGTTGTTGATCCACATAGTAGTCAGTGTTACTGCCCAGCCTGAGGCCTGATGATGGATGGATGGCTACATTTCCCTAACCATGCACACCAAGGAAACACAATTTTGGTAATGGCTCCAATCAAGGAGAACTGCTCTCACTTTTGCCTTTTGTTGACAAATGCAATATAACATAGCTACAGACAAGAGGCAGGAAGATAAAGTTTTGTGTATGTTAAAGGAGTAAAAAGCTGGAGGAGTGAATTGGATCTGGTGCAGACACAAAGTTGACAGAAGAAGATTTTAACAGATGCTTCAAGGGGACCTCGGCCCATGAAATCATCCTGTCCTGGATCCAGAGCCCCACCCTCTAACTGCTGTATAAATAGATTCTCATGACAGGGCAATTCATCTCCAGCCATGAAAACATCAACTTTAAAAGACAGCTTGTAGAGACCCGGTGCTTGTTAGGGCCAGATCAGCAGTGCAGATGCCTGGGATGTAAACTCATGAAGAGAAGATTAATTTATCTGTCATCCCTGACTTTGACAGTTGCTGTAAATCTGATTCAGGCCTGGGAGGGGTCGAGGGTTGGCTGGAATGGGGTTGGGGAGCTGTGGTGGGTGCCAGATATAAAAATCGGGGCAAAAGAGAAGGCCACAGTGGATGGTAAAGATTTTAAATGGGCAGCATTGAAATAGCTCACTCACCCACTCCCTACTTTAGTCCACCTGGGATATGCTGAGCGTTCTTGTCAGATGATGTGCTTGAAACCCATTGTTAAAGGAGAACATTTGGCAATGATTTTGAGCCCTCCCTTCCACCCCTATTTTTTCACTCTTGTTATTTTCAAGATGGTGGTCACGTAAGGCGCCCTGGAAAATGAATAGTGGGAGTGTCAGAAGAGCCATTTGCGGCTTGATTGATGGGAGCAGGCGAGCTGTGGTGGCCCTGTTCTGTGATCTGCTGCATATGAACCATGCCTGGCATTCCCTTGGAAACAGGATGAGATTTTCAACACTTAATGCCACCACATTGTATTAAAGTGCCATATATATCTCAGTGGATCATGCATGCTCGCAGAAGTGTTCCTAATTATAATAGCGAAATGGACAGATAACTGTTTGGCAGGAAGCAGCTTCATCTTGCTTGTTTAGTCAAACTCCAGATATCTTTTCCCCCCTTTGCTTTGTTTTTAGTGATTGAAATACTACTTTTGTGCCCTTACAAGTTTGTGTGGTTAAAATTTCATGCAAAGTTTATCCTGCTTCTATTTTCCAGAATGTCTGTGGCCAATGAAAGACCTTCATTTGACGTACCAAAGTACAGATGTGGATGTAGTTACCATGTCCATGGCCCTGTGCTGTCAATGAAAAAACCCACTGTGTAACAATTTGGCAAATATACTCTTGATGTCTGCCTGTCTCCAAGTGGCCATTTTCTGTTATACTTTATTTCCACCAGCTTTTATTTTAAATGCCTCCATAATGTGGAATGAACTGTAAGGACATTTTAGAAGTTCTTCCAGTAGATCCTTCTCGTAACATTGTTTTTTGATCTTTGCAAGCACTGTTAAACCAATAATGAGAAACCATTACACTTTAGGTTAACTTATCAACACCATTTATTTAGCATGATCAAAATCTGCCACAGTGAGGTGACAAATGTAAGCTGTGGGTTTCCTTTTGATGTAAATTTGCATGCAAATGGATTTTGCCTTGATATGTCAGTCCTTGTCCTGGAGCAAGGCGAGGTCTTAAGCCTTCAGAGAGAGAGAATGATGGGGGATGGGAAGGTGTACAAAGAGGGTGGGGGAAATTGTTAATTAGCATGTGGAGTGAAAGTGTTTCTGACAAGTGGTAACCGGGCCCTGATAAATATGGTGACTAAACATTTCCCCATCCCTTTTGTCTGTCAGATCCCCCAGCTGAGGAGTTTAAACTCCTTTCACCTGAGAGGAAATCAAAGATAATCCAGAGTTTGATGTTGAGGGAAACTTTTCAGTTTCTGGAAAAAGGGGTCACCAAATGTATAGGGCAATGGGTTTAAGCTGTAAACCCTACACAAAGGGTTCTGACAGCCTACGTTTCCCTGCTCTTCTCAGAAGAGTCTTTGCGAAGTTCTAAGCACCTTCTCTGTGCATGACTAAACCTATTGAGGGCTGGAGAGATAAAGGAACCCAAGGCTTAAAATCAAACTTTAATTTTCTATTAGAAAACAAAATCCCAAAAATCAATTTGTGCAGGGATAGAAGTACAAGCAAGCAAAAGTTCTCTGTACAGGTGGAACGGGAGAGGGAATTTAATTTGATTGATTTTATTCCATGTGGTTGGGCTTTATAAATGCTAATGTTGCTATGGAGATGCTGAAAAGGGAGATTTTTCAATGTTTACCCCCTATAAATGGCAGTCTTTTCAACTCTAAACAATCATTCCGTCAACACTGTAGGTTTATTCTTAAGGGTTTTTCTTTGTAGTCAATCATTAGCAAACTTCAGTAGAAATTGCCAGACTTCTACTGTTGGAGAGACTAAACTACAGTGAGTGCATTGAATTGAAACGCCGCTTTCGGGGAATGCTGTTGATGTTGTGCTCTCATTGTTTATGCTCTTTGTCTTCTTTTCCTGTTAACCTTAGAACTATTATGATCTGGCACTGCCTGTTTGGCTACACTAGCTGCAGATCCAAGCTGGTCTCCATTGTCTCTTACTAAAGAATCAATACTTCAGAAAAGCAAACATACAGCAGAGAAAGAAGTTTCTTCCAGCATGTCCATTATAATGTTAAACAGCACAGTGTATAAAACAATAAGAGGTAGAAGAAAGACATACAGACCAGAAGAAATCTTACAGACTTATTTTTAAGATCTTCTAGTTCTTTTTGTAGCCTTTTGATATACCCTTGACAGGCGATTAATGTATCAGCATGCATCTACTACAATAAGTAACTGTAATTTAAGAAAAATCAGTTCAGCTATTATGGCATGCAGGGTCACTTTCGGAGTGTGTGAGCCTTCAAGGCACGTCCTCCTCCCCAGGGCCTGAATAATGACCTTTTCCTCCATTCCCCTCTGACTGATTCATGCAACTTCAGTATTGCTTTACTGCACATTTGCTTACCATAAGAATGTAATTTTCAGCTATAAGGTCCCAGGACTTGGCAGGAGATCGGGAGGGGGTGGTGGGGGGGGGAGGGATGGTAAATTTCTTGCCAAAGCAACAGCCCTGGATGATCTAGAGGTCTGCCCCGGGGGATGGGTTATCCACATCAGGCCAAAGTGCTGTCATGCTGTGGAAAAATGATTAATTTCCCCTTGCTCCCTTTTATCCCTGAAGGATGCAAGGTTGCGTAGCAGCACTCACTCAGATAAATGCTGTACCCATGCATATGCAGATCTCCATCAGAGCCATTAGATTGTCTCTGATCAATAATTGACTGCATGATTATCATTTGGCGTTAAGCTAAGGGAGGCTTTGCTGCATGCCTATGCATATGTGCCAGTCGCATGGTCAGCTTCTCAGGCAGAGGGACAAATCTCAGATAAGCTTGGCACCTGTTAAATGGTATTATCTTGATAAAGCCATTTAGATGCTTATTTTTGTAGATTAATAATGGCTTAACATATTGGAGTGTCCTTTCCTTTTTGATAAGGACCCAGTTTAAACAACTGATGAAAACATTATGAATATTTTTACTGTGCAAAATTATAAGCCTATGTGGATAAGCAAATGTTGTTTCATTTCTTAATTAATCAAGTCATTGACTCATACATTTGTGCTTAAATGGATGACTATTTGACACTCCTGGAGTTTGGTAAAAATGAATTATGATTATTCTCATATCACACTGTTGCCTGATGCCTCTGAATGAGGGAGGTTGCACCACAGATGAAGTTATGGGAAACAGCCATGGGCTGTAATCCATGCTAAGCTAAAGGCTAATCGAAAAAGACCAAGTTTTTGTGAAAGGTGATTGAGGGACAGCTATATTTTAAATTGATGTATTAGTTCATTATTTAAATTAAGGTTGCACAATACACGATTGCTTTAAATTGTCTCTGCAATATTCATACAAATATGTGAATGAATGATGTGGCTGAATTTATATTTGTTGGGTCACATGTGTTGAAGAACAAAGTCTCGAAGATGAACAAGGAACAGGTTAGTGCGGCCTAATCTGAGTGTGCTGGAAGCACATAGAGAAAGTACAGTAAGTACAGTCTGGGATAAAGGCACATAAGCACACAGGTCAGATTTCTCTCATCCCTGTCTATCCATTAATCCTTCATCATGTGAGAGGGCTGCTTTTCATGAAAAGAGAGGGATGAGAGAGAATGACAGAGAGCAGGAATAAATGGCAAGTGCGCGATTCTATAATAACATGGTTAATAACATAAACTATTCAAATGTCTCAGAGGCCGGCACAAAAGGGGCCTCTGCTGTACTGTTACAAAACAGAAGACAGTACCAGTTTGACAGCTCCAAGTGTCTGAGGCCAAGGAAATAATTGATAGCAGGCTGCCTGCATCCAAGGTCCTTTAGCAGTAATTGCAAGCAGAATGCGACTCTCTGATCTCACCAGTGGTATTCGCCATGCCAAAACAGCCCAGCTTTGACAGATTGCCTTCCTGCAGTAATAACTTAGGCATGTTCTCCGCTTTCTCACACAAGGCCACGCAGCCTTCCTACCACAGAACCCGGCTGAATGATTATTTTATGCCGAGTTTTTATTTCGCCTCTGCTCCTATTTTTGACAGGCCACTCTCAAAATAATGGTTTTATTTTATAACTGCCAGAAATGCTCAAGACATACTTTCTTCCTCCCACTATGATTTCTATGGCAAAAAAATAAGTAGTTGTGAATAAAGAGTGCTTGTTTGACTGCTTGAGTGCAGTTAAGAATGTGTGGTTGCATTTCAGGCCTGGAAATAGAATACCTTGGTGTTGTTTTAAAACTCCTTTTTAAAGAATGGATTTTGTGTGAAGAACACAGTTTTCATGTTTTCATTCATCCTATACACATCGTGCGGCAAGCCTAGTGCTGGCTGTGTTGCAGGGGTGACAGAATGGACGTGACTATTGAATGAGTGTGCGAAGTTTTGCAACTATCAGAGCTGTGGCATTCCTTCTCTCTCTCTCTCTCTCTCTCTCTCTCTCTCTCTCTCTCTCTCTCTCTCCCCAACATTCACATTCACACCTGCACCAGACAACACTCTGGGATTTATTGTCCGCCAGAGTTTCCTTGATGGGGTGTAATAATACTGTGCCTCCTTTTCCCTCAGCAAGGTGATAGAATCTCCCCTCTCAGACCTGAGAGGACCCCTGTGTGCTCCCTCTGCAGTAGCCTGTGTTCTCTGGCTGGGTTAGAAGGAGCCTGCCAGCTCCACCCTATGGCTGTCCAAACAAGGTTTCACTATGGGCGCCGACATCAAAAAGATCTGTGCAAAGTCTGCTGGAACACCAAACTGCGGGATGTTGGTTTCATTTATTTATCTCTCTCCCCCCAAATCCATAAATAAAAAAGTCAACTTGGCAGTAGCTGCTGTTTTTTTCTTTCGTACCTTCATGGATATTTTCTCTCACTCATTACCTCTGATAATTTATGGACATGTCACAGATTAAATGTGGCGCTTCAACCAAACAGACAGCCCTTGTGAGCTGTGCTGAGAATGTAAGCAAATTGTTTTCAGATGAAACTGGAGCAATGTAAAACATAAGAAACAAAGGCTGCCAACAAATGTAATCGCTCATTTGAATAAAGTTGTTAGATAACAAACCAGCAAAGCTGGGAATTGCACTTTGGTTTAGTGTAAGAGACTTACATTAAATCATGTATAAAGTGTTAAAGGCCTGTAAATGGCTCAGAGCTAAAGCTTTCAGCTGCTGAACTGCAGATGCAGTGGAGAAATGTATTAATAGAATCCCTTGGCACAAACACACAATTGATAAAAAGGTCCTTTGAATCTGTGTTACAGTAGTAGATGTAGACAAACAAATCAAAAGAGGATAAAGTGGATAAAACCACCACCAGCCTCCGAAGAGGGCTGTGCAAGATACATCACTGTTTTGAATTGACTAAACATAGAAGTTTTAAAGGTGCACGCAATGTGAAAATGTAAATAAACTTTATAGGGGCTGTGGGTCAGGCCCAGTTGGATTTATGGCTTTGGCATTCACCCTTCGTCCATCAGTCATCCCTCCCCCTGCTAACTCAAGCCAAGCCCCCGATCACAAGACCTCCAGCTGAACTACAGCTGACCTGCTGGATCTCTGACCAGCTGGGCCTCAGATGCCTTAATGAGAACCATTCAGCCTCCTTAATAATTGTGCGATTATCAGTTTATTTCTCTCTCTCTCTTTCTATCTCTCTCTCTCTTTCTCTGATCTGTTTTGAAGGTCCTCTCTAAATCTTTGCTGAGTGAAGGACTTGTAAGACATGTTGAGGACAACTCTCCTCCCTGGTGGCTGTGATATCACCTAAGAGGTCTTTGATAAAGCCTGTATTATTTGCAGCTCCCAGACCTTGCCATTCCAAATAGGTTTTCTCATAAATGTTTTGTGACATAAATAAATTATTCAAGCTTCCCACATTTAACTCAAGCTGTCATTATATAGTATATTAGTTATACAGTTAGTATATTAGTAATCTACCAATTATTCTGATTATTAATGGAATAATTCAGATGCATATGTGTCAGGATCCAGGCCAGACTTCCTGAACACTTTAATCACTTTAATCAAAAAAGATCTCAATCACCCGAGTTTTAGAAAATAGGAAGCCATGCTTCCGACTTTGCAAAGTATTGTTGCCTGTTTTTTACATGCTATTTAAATTTGTGATTTTTGGAAAAATCTGTTAATATTGCTCATTTGAGCTTTTGCCTCTTTTGCTGACAATATGGACAATGAATGGACTTAACTGCCATGGGAAACCTTTCAAAATCTTTTAAGAATATACTGTGTGTGTATATATATAATTTGCAAATAAATTCTTTAAAAATGTGATTTTCTGAATTTTCTTTCTCATTTTGTCTCTCATAGTTGAGGTAACGCTATGATGAAAATTACAGGCCTCTCTCATCTTTTTAAGTGGGGGAACTTGCTCAATTGGTCGCTGACTAAATACTTTTATAGATAGATAGATAGATAGATAGATAGATAGATAGATAGATAGATAGATAGATAGATTTGGTGTTATTGTGCTCACACACTCTCATACTGGTCACTGGAAGTTCAACATGGCATCTCATGGCAAAGAACTCTCTGAGAATCTAAAAAAAAAAGAATTGTTGCTCTACATAAAGATGGCTTAGGCTATAAAAAGATTGCCAAAACCCTGAAACTGAGCTGCAGTATGGTGGCCAAGAGCATACAGCAGGTTAACAGGACAGGTTCCACTCATATGCACAAGGAGTGGACTGAAGCTGGAGTCAGCACATCATGAGCCACTACGCACAGATGAATCCTAGACATGGGCTACGAATGTCTCATTCCTCATGTCAAGCCACTCCTGAATCAGAGACAACGTTAGAAGCGTCTTACCTGGGCTAAGGAGAAAAAGCACTGGAATGTTGTTCAAAGTTGCTCTTTTAGGATGAATGTAAATTTTGCATATTATTTGGAAATCAAGGTCTCAGAGTCAGAGAAAGTGGAGAGGCACATAATCCACAAAGTCCAGTGTGAAGTTTCCACATTCAGTGATGATTTGGGGGCCATGTCATCTGCTGGTGTTGATCCACAGCCACCTACCAAGAAATCTTAGAGCACTTCATGCTTCCTTCTGCCGACAAGCTTTATGGAGATGCTGATTTCATTTTCCAGCAGGACTTGGCACCTGCCCACACCAAAGGTACCAAAAGCTGGTTCAACGACCAGGGTGATTCTGTGCTTGTCCAGCAAACTGACCTGAACCCCATCTATTGCGTATTGTCAAGAGGAAGATGAGAGACACCAGAACCAACAATGCAGACGACCTAAATCCTGCTATCAAAGCAACCTGGGCTTCGCCTCCATGCCACGTCACATTGATGCATTAATTCATTCAAAAGGAGGCCCAACCAAGTACTAAGTGCATAGGAAATAACATACTTTTCAGAAATTTTTGTTTCAAATATCCTTTTTAAATTGATTTTAATTAAAATTTCATTTTAATTGAATTTTGGGTTTTATTATCCGTAAGACAAAATCATTAATATTCTAATTTTTCGTTTTAGAAAATTTTAAATTATTTATAATGCTGCCTGACGCTGCTGGGGTCATTTAAATTTTTCTTTTTTCTCTCATTAATCTGCACCCAGCACCACTTAATGAGAAAGTCAACACAGAATTTTACACAATTTCATACATTTATTAAAAAGAAAAGACATTTAAATTAAATTGATTGGACATGGCTGGGAAAGGCACACACCTCTCTATAGAAGGCCTCATAGCTGGCAAGGCATGTCAGAGCTAAAATCAAGCCATGAGGTCAAAGGAACTGCCTGCTGAGCTCAGAGACAGGATTTTTGCAATGCATATATCTCGTGAGGGCCACAGAAAAATATTTGTTGCGCTGATGGTTCCCAAGAGCACAGTGACCTCCATAATTTTCAAATGAAACAAGTTTGGTGCAGCCAGTACTCTTCCAAGAGCTGGTGCCCGAGTGTCACTGCAAAGGGCCTTCAGAGATGCTGTGTGGACATAGGACAAAGTTCCTTGTGTTTATACATTTTTGTTTCTTACTGTAGAAACTAGTTGGATTAAAAGTTTAAGATGTAATGTAATCACTGAGAACGTGTTGAGGAGGAATATTTTAAACAAGTTAGTAATACTTTTTAATTAAATGAATGAAAATTGATACCTTTTATACTGCATATGTGAAATGGTTAAACAATTTCAGACAAATTATTTTCTTGGTTTAAGTATTTTCTTCTGAGTATTTTTATTAATTGTTTTATATGCCTGTGTTTTATGAACCCATGTAATAGAGTTTTGTATGAAGTCATTGTGTAATCTCTGCATGTTCTGTCTCTGTTGAATACTTGCACATGATTTTAATGCTCTTTTCAGTGTTTTAGTCATGAAAGTGATTAATGAATAGAATTAAAAAGAAAACCATGGATGTATACTCCTGTAGGGTGAAAATGTGCTTAATGTTGCATAAACATAATGGAGTTGGCAACCTTTCAACTCTTCCTTCTGGGGTGTATCATTGAGCTATATAAAATAATATGGAGTGCTGCAAAGGCTAAATCAAACCTTAATAAGGGGTATGGGCCTCTTTAAGCAAAGTGACATTTTACGTAATTGTACTCCATAAATGTTGCAATAACACCATTCCAATAAGTTGTTTGCTTGCCTGCCACCTTGATGAATTACCAGCTGGCTGGGACAAAAGCTGAACTCCAGAGAATATTTCACCATGAACTGTAAAGGAGTTGCCAGCATTTTACACCCACTGTGGTATTGTGGCTGAATATGCAATATGCAAATGTAAAAAATATTTGTAAATTAATTTTTGTGGAGTTGACTGTGAATGACATGGTGCATGGACTTAGTATATAATCTACCGGCCCTTGTCACAAGGTACTATGACCATACACTACTGGGAACTATTGGCTCTGGCATCTTCCAGTTTTAAGCACAGGAGGAAAAATGGCCAGGACACATCAGTAGCTGTGCTGGTCCACTCTGTCGATAAGAGTTTGTGGAGTTGTCTTGGCCCTGGAATAGGAGGGGACACCTGCCTTAACTCCTTTCCATCTCTGACAGGCCTTTTTGATCTGCATGACAGTTTGACTGCATTAGTGGGTGTGTTACACTTAATCCCTTTGCTTTTCTCACTCGTTTTTTTTGTTGCCTAGCCAGGGGCCAGTGCAGGGAACATTCAGTGGGCTAAGTCTTAATCAAACAGGCATGCCACAACTACAGAGAGAGACTTAAGTGTGATATGGAAAAAAGGTCACTGTACAAATTGGTGTAAGTTCACACACACGTGATGTTTACAGGTGGCTTCTGGCAAAGACGAGGGATTTTACAATGAGAAAGTGTTATTAAATTAGTCAATTTTTTGATCTGAGACATCTGCGGTTGTGTGCTTTACTCAAAATGCTGCCAGAATCAAGACTGCGGCTTTTCTTCAAAGGTGTGAACAATTGATTGCAGTTTTTTCCCTTATATTATAACCAGGATTATGGGTCATGCCTTCAGTATCTTTTAACAGCCATGTACTGTAATATTTAAAATGTATTTGATGTATTTGTTTCTACACACACACACACACACACACACACACACACACACACACACACACACACACACACACACACACACACACAC
>JBBIGC010000145.1:14264982-14283228 GCA_037576955.1 Lepidarchus adonis
TCTCTCTCTCTCTCTCTCTCTCTCTCTCTTTCTCTCTCTCTCTCTCTCTCTCTCTCTCTCTCTCTCTCTCTCTGTCTTTCTTTTCCACTGTCCTTGCCAGAGTGGGGGAGAAGTCATCAGAAGCAGCCTTTAACCGAGCCCTCTCAGGCCTCTCACTTTGATAGTTGTCAGATCGTATGAAACGTCAAAATTCATGTGGCCTGTGTGAGGAGATATATTTAGTGAGGCTGCTGCATACCTACATAGCACCTCTGACAGTGATATATTAGTTCTGCTGTCTCCTGCAATCTGATATCTTTAAATTTGCCACCTTGTTAAGTTTTGATTAATGTGATTCCATTTCAGCAGAGTAATTGGCTGGGCCTGTTGGTAGAAAATACCCAGCCTCTCTGAACAGACAAATGCTGGGCCATGCTAATGAAGGAATGAGTTTGTTATATTGATGGCGCGGACTGACAGTTATTAATGATTGTTATGATAAACAGACGACTGCAAATCAGGATGAGTCTGGCGAAAGTGACAGTTTAAAAATAACCCACGTTGGAAAGTACTAACGAAGTAATATACTGTTAGGAAAACAATCATGCAGGTTGTCAAAGGAAGAAGTGTAATTACTGGGCTACACAGGCTGCCAGGAAGGACGAAGACCTGTGCAGTAACGAATAAAGAGGAATATGTTGTGACAGAACTTAACAGATTGATTTGCACTATGATGTTAATTGGTTTTTTATTAGACCATAAAGGCCACTGTAGTTGAATTTTGTATTTCCATATATGATTTTTTGAAATATCCTAAAAGATACAGAGCTGCAAGTGTAAATTTGTTTAGTTCTATAGCCGTTTGGTACCATGTATAATTCCTTAATGTACCAGAATAATAAACTAAAGAGGATTGGTCTTTTAAGCTTGCTTTATTCATAAAATTGATTTCTCAGGGAAGTTGCAGAATAGTTTTTGGATGTGCTATGTGAAAAAGGTGCTATGTCCTATTACCTTAATAATAAAGCTAAACTCGTACCTTGGCCTGATTCTTTCTTTTTTACAAAAAAACAAAACAAAACAGTGAGAGAGACATTTGGTGGTGTCATTATGATTTTATTAGTCAGCCTAGACATATATGGAGACAAAATTTTGGAACTACAAAGCTAACACTACTAGCAAATGGTAGAACCCAATAGTCACCTAAATACCCCAGATAATTTCTGCTAAATCACCATAACTTCTCACAACCTGGATAATTTGCTAACTAAAGAATTAACATGTTAATGCTAAAATGTCTTTTTCTGAATGAATACATATGGGGTTAGGGGAGAAAATATATGTTTTAATTTTTTTATGTTTTAATTTTTTCCTATAAGTAAAAGAATGATGTTGTTTGGTTATGTGAAATGTGGTGAGAACTGCATGTTTTGTCTGTTGTCATTTTTGAAGCCTGGATGACATTTGAACAGCAGTGAGGCATGACTCTACTGAAATGGCTGCTTTGGGAATGTGATGATCAGATGACTCTGCTGACCTCAGGATGAACTTTGTGTGGTGTTGATTTAAGAGCCTTAGAGATCAAAGCAACAGCTAAATCTTCAGCAGGAGTATGTTGTAGAGTGGGCTGTCATCAAAAAATAGGCAAGACAACTGATTTTGGACACTTTGCACACTGCACAAGTAAACCAACACCTGCAGGAGGAACGAAGTGAGGTTCTTTCAAACATCTTTTGGGTACAAACATGATAGACATCGATAACACCTTTACTTTTAATGTAAAAGTTGATTTAAGTGAAGTTTTAAAGGTGCTAAAATGTCAGTGGTGGCTCCCCAGTGTTTAGTGCCCTCTTGTACTCGTCTACAGTCTTTTACTTGACTTCTAACTCCTCTCATGCTAATGAACTTTTAAGGTATCATTACAGAAAAGCCTAAATGACACTGAAGAATAATTTGTGAGAGGACGGCATTAATCTGCCCTGGATTCAAACGCACTACACTTTTAAGGTTGATTACCTATAAAAATAGATCGAAATGAGCTCATAAATCATATGATTATTACGGTGTCATTTTAACCACAAATTATAGTGATTAAACTGGCTTCTATCTCTTTCTGCTTTTAGGTTTAGTAGCCTGGAAATGCTTAAATACCAGTTAAATATAGACGGATTCATGGAGTTCTCCTCCGCTCTGGGTTAAGCTATGATTCAAACATGAGAGATCACTACCATGAGCTTAAAGTGCCATTCAGTCTAGCGGTATCCGAGCTGCATTGCTCATCATTCAAATCTTCTAGCCATTTACAGGCAAAATGGCCATAATTCACAACCCTAGGGTCGCTGAGATATATTTTTAATATTCTTTTACTGCTTTATGCACAGTAATACTCGTGTGTTCTTATGTTGTTTGCAACTAGATAATCAGCCATTAAAAATAAAAATGATATTTGGTCTTTATATGAAAGGTTCTGTAAAATTGATACAATAGTTTCAAAAGCAAAACCAGGCTTTTATTTGTATAGTGTAAGAAATATTTAGTCATCTTTAATTTTTTCTGAGCAAACAATGGATGAAGGCTCACATTTCATTATTGTAGTTTTCCACCCTCCCCTTTGCTGCTGATGACAGGTGCATAATAATTGCGCTATAGCAGAACAATTGAGCTGACAGCAGTTTAAGAAACTTGGACAGGACAAAAGGACAAACAGTTATTCAATAAGAGACACCCAGCCAACATTTTCAGTGGAATTTGTATTTGGAAGTGCAAAGCCCTGTTTTTCATCATCCTCTGGATCATCATAGCCTCCAAACACTCCTTGAGCTGCTCTCCTCCTTTGATAAACGTTCATTTTAAGTGTTTTTCTTTTTTTCCCCTATGAAATCACTACAGTCGAAACTTGGAGACGAGACTCAAGTGGAGATCACACATGCATGCACACAAACCCTTTAATATGGCACCACTGAAGTAGCCTCTCAGCCTTTCGATTTTGCCCATTAAGAAGCACTCAAGATGTGGAGTTGGCCAAGAAGCACTGGAGCTTCCCTGCACTCTGTATTGTGGTCTGTCTTCATGGTCTTTTTTGCTTTTTTTTTTTTTTTTTTTGTAAAGACCATGATTTCAAGCCATATGGAGCCTATCCACTCATTGTAGTTCCACTATTCTCTCTTTCCCAGCGGCCCTCATAAAGACAAAGCCAGACTCGCTCACTGCTTGGTGGCTGTCACTGTTGCTCCAGCTCAGTGTTGTTGATGTGTGGAACAGCACTGGCCTGATGTCTAAACTCACTTACAATTAATCTGAAGCAAGTGTGATTCATGAGCCGCATCTCTAAGGCAGCAGAAGAGAGAAGGGGCTCTTGGCCTTTTCATCTGGAGCTGTGCTATGTTTTTCTAAAAAATTCTCCTCCAGGATAGACACTTAAAAAAAATTAAACACAGTCCCGTTTAGCTTGTATAAATGAATAAAGACAAATGTGCATAAGAGTAGGGGCATAATGAATTTGACATTTATGAAAGTAATTACATGAAAAAGATTTCAGAAATTAAAAATGTAATGCATGTCAGAGCAAATTAGCCCACATGCATACATGAACTCCAGCTGGTGAACCTTTTAATAAGCTTACATATCCAGCGCTGAACACCTGTTTCTAATTCTTCCTTTCATGTACTGGGAACAGATTACCATCATTATGAGTATATGGAGGAATGCTAGACGCATATGTAAAAGTGGCCACTTTGACATCCTGGTTAAAGTGTGTGTGTGTGTGTGTGTGTGGCTGTGTGTGTGTGTGTCTGTAATGGCAACCTCTGTCAGGCTGTCTGAGCCCTCTTTTCTGCGCTGACTTCTGCTGGGAGATGGGCTAAATTCAGCCAGCTGTTCTCCATCACCCTCCATTCTTCTGCAGATCACACTTGAGCTCAAACTCTGCTCTTCAGTGTCTTTTAGTCAGAGTGCTTGCTGGGGTTGACAGAAGGGAAATCAAAAGACAAAAAATGGCCCAGGATACTGATATTGATATAAGTGGAGTATCACCATGCTCAGTGTTAAAACAATACAGCTGCAAAAAAAATACTTGCCATCATCTGGATGCCATACTTTTACTAGAACTATCAAGGAAAAATATTCACATTGTTACAGCTTAATCAATTGCTGTTATTCTCTGACAATCAGGATTATAATTTATTCAGTTAACTCAACAATTAAACAGCTGGCTAAATTCAATTGTTTTTTCAGGTACCCAAAATGTCAAATACTCTACATTTGATAAGGCTGCATACACTGATCAGCCATAACTTTAAGACCACTTTATTTAGATCAATTTATTTTTACCAACATTGTGTAGGTCCCCTTCATTATAACAAAACAGTGTGTATGACTGTCAACATTTTCTTATTTTTGTGCTACAGTAGCTCTTCTGTGGGATTGAACCAGATGGGCTAGTCTTTGGTCTGCTTTAATAAGTCTTGTGCGCACATAACCCTGTCATTGCTTTAGTGATTGACATCCATTGACCACTATTGGTAGATACTGATCATTGCATACTGGAAGAACCCCATAAGACTTTGAGGTTCACTTGTGACCTAAAATGTCTTACTCTTTGACAGGTACGATTATGAAAACAAAAAATTACTGAGTCTATTTGAGAAAAATTTGCATGAACATCTGGATTTGCCTTCAGGCAGAGTATTACATCAAAAAAGTCAATGCAAGACCAAAACCTTTGATCTTTATTATACATCATTTTAAAATTAGGAATGCAGATCAGGACATTTTTAAATGATCGGGATGGGCTTGAGCATTAACGAGCCTAAGCTCCATCTTTTGCTCCATCCTGCATCCGTCATGATGCAGGTGCTGTAGAGAGCTTTGTGGCAGCATGTGGTTAAAATGTCAGCAGTATGGAAATATTTTTACATGGAAAATGAAAGCAGTCCATTGGCCAGGTGTAATGTTTGTAATACAAACATTTTGCAAAGTGGCAGTAACAGAACTTAATTTAATACTATCGATTTGATACAACAATTGAGAAATAAACACTCAACTGAATACAGCCTGTTCAGTCGGTTAACTTGGTTGTAGACCTAAATAGCCCAAATAATTTCTGTTTAACCACCAAAACTTCTCACAACCTGCTCAAGTTGCATCTAGATCATATTTAAGGCTGTACACTCTTGTCACTGTGCTCATAAATTACAACTGCTTTGTGAATATCATGTCTGGTAATTTCTGAAATTGTTGCATATAGTGTTTATTTTGTTATTTTTTATAGTTCTCAGAAAGTCACACAGGTTGAAATCAGTTTCGATGTTTTTATAGCATACACTTGGTGACTATTGAGTTTTAATGTTTGTTTGCAATGTAAGCTAACTAAAGAATTAACATGTTGATGCTAAAATGTCTTTTTCTGAATGAATACATTTGGGGATAGGTGGAAAAATATATAGATTAGATTTTTCCCTGGACTATAAGTAGAGAATTATGTTACTTTGTTGTGTGAAAGGTGGAAAGAACTGCATGTTTTGTCTGTTGTCGTGTTTGAAGCTTGTACAACATTTTGTATGACATTTGAACACTCAATGACTGCATGAAGCAATACACACTGAACAACACTACAACTCAACATTTCAGATGCTGTCCTACGAGAGCTGTACAGCAATGTTCACCATAACCCTTTAGGTATTTTATCATATGTGACTACGATGGGTTTTTTCCACAGACATTTGGAGTTCCGTTGTTTGCCCAGTGTCACTACTTAGCCTCACTGCGCACTGGATTGGGATTGTTATTGACCCCTTGTTTAATTTGAAGTGTGCGATCCTGCATGCACATCCATTTCACACATCTCATACAGCTGAGTGTGTAAAACAGGCAATTAAGGCCATGATGGGCACTTGGGGAAATTGACAGGAAATGGGTCTGCATCATTTTTTAGGAAAATGCAAGAATTCTGTTGTCAATTTTCAAGTGTAAAACTGTTGTTTAGGAAAATACAAATATTGAATTGGAACTCCGTATCGACAGATACTCAATAGCAAATGATTCAGATCAGGCAAAAATGTGTGATTGGGACATCCCTATTTAAAATACCTGATGTGGTTTGACTATATCATGACAAACAGACCAATAAAAATCACACAAGAACACTTGACACAATCATTGTGCTATATTAACTTGTTGACTTAATTTGCTGAAAATTTTTTTCTTCATGCAAAGCTGCAAGGTTTTGTTCCAACAGTGATGTAAAAGAATCAAAAGTGTCAAACTGTTTTAAAAAAATGTTTTAAAAAAAGCACTGAACTTTTAGTATGTTGTGTAACCGGAGTTGGCAGGCTGGAGAGAAACATTGAGTTTTGTCATAAAATTTTTAATTACAGCAGCAAATCATCAAAGCATGTAAGCAGCTTATTAGCTGAGGTTTATTTTTTCTTCTGCTTTTTTTCCCACTACTTTTTAAAATGTATTTTTAATTTTTTATCCAAGTATGATTATAGCCGAACATCCCCCTAACACAGTACCACCATTACGGTCAGCTGTCCCTTTGATAATGTGTCTTTAATCTTACAGGCCTTACATATAAAACAAACACTAATTGCAATACACTCCATTTTTGTTTAGCTAACATTGGAATTTATGAGATCATTTATGAGATTTGTGGCTGTTATGAGGCCTAAGTTTATTTTTTTCTCACCTGTTTCATTCAATAACACATGATTTTCAAAGAACTTTTGTTCCAGTTTACAAACGTAGCTCGTTGCTCCAGCTGGGATGGAGCTGTGAGATTTCTGCAGGCAGGGCTTTTATGTCCTGCGTTCTGGACTTCTGAGCCATGGTCCTGTGTGATTAAGCCCATCACTGTGTTCTGTCACACGCATACACAGATGTGAAGCTCCATAGTGCAGAAAAAACCCTGCTTCACCCTCTTTATGCTCCTTGAGATGTTTCTCTTTGCTTCTTCCCCTGCTTTTTTTACCCTGCTAAGCGCTAACATTTACACGAAGAGACGGTTGAGTAAGTGCATGCTGAACTTCAAACCCTCCGTAATTGTGTTTCATGCAGGATTGAAACTTGTGAATTGGACGTGGATTGCAAAAGAACAACAGAGCTGATTAGCGGTCGTTAGCTTTGCTTGCTGGAGCGTTTTGACACCTGTCTCCCAGCCTCCCTCTCTACATGCTAGAGCTAATCCCTCTATATTGCTGGTCACATGGCAGAGAGAGAGAGAGAGAGAGAGAGAGAGGAGAGAGGAGAGAGGAGAGAGAGAGAGAGAGAGAGAGAGAGAGAGAGAGAGAGAGAGAGAGAGAGAATTGCAACAGGGCAAATATTTTCAATCTTACTCATAGGGATGGACAAAGGTCCATGAAGTTCACTCACCCAATTTTTTGCCCTACATGACAAAAATAATGGTGTTTGATGTTCTGTCCTAACCTTCTGAAGCACTAGCCGTAAGTGGCTCAACTGGCTGCTGTCCTGCCTCCTGTAATTGACTAGTAGCTTAAAAAAGGAGACAGATTCAGTCTGAACTCATATAAACAAGTACAACTCACTGTTAGCCTCTAGAGGTAAAAACATATTAAATAGTGCCCTGACAACTTGCTTCCACAATCACAAGCAATTTTTGGCTTATTTTATAGTAGGGGCTCAATAGCACACCAGTCTTTTTTCTATCTACAATACATAATACCATGAAAAGTTTCCAGAAGTCTGGAGAAACCTTGGTACATCTAGGGCTTGTCTCAGATAAACCAAAAACAGTGGAAGTATGTTACATATGAGACATACGTTTCAGATGAGACCATCATTCAGCTTGTTTAAAAAATGTGGCTCAGGTGCCAATGACAAAATGGAACATCCAGACTGCTGTCAGCAGAAGGTGCAAAAGCCAACATTTGTCACATTAGTGCCCACAGTATGGGTGACTTGCATGTGTGAAGGTGCCACTGATGCAGAGGTGTATTTTAGAGAGATATATGGTGCCATCATGATTATGTTTATTAGTCTTCTAATGCATCATAAATAGAAGGTAATTTCAGACAATGACAACATGTAATTTTGAGTCTTATATCAAACAGAAATGGCAAAAATTCCACTTGCAAAATTGCAACAGATAGTATTCTCAAATGCCAAATGATTAAATAGCATTATTAAAAGGAAAGCTGGTGTAGCACAGTTGTAAACACACCTCTGTTTATTGAGTGTGTTGGGAGCATTAAATTCAAAATTGGTTTGAATATTGAAAATACATTTTAGATGTTCAGTGAAGACAATGACAAATCTTAATAAAGTTTCAAGAGAATTAACAAAACAAAACACAAAAATTGGGTTTTGTGCATTAAACAGATGCATATTTTATTTGTTGAGACATATTTTAATGAAAGCTAACAACCATGGAAATAAATCAAGACATTTAAACACACAAAAAATTACAAATTAAAATAGAATCAAAAATTGCATTGAACCCCCACTCCTACTGATAAATGAATTATATTGAAAGCATCTCAGTGAGATATGGTAGAATACCTTTCTAATTGAACTTTTCTCCTTTCATTCTTATATGCAACCCAAGCAATTGCTCCCAGGAATGTTTTGCTGGCTTTTTTTTTTCAAATATGGTCTACATGGTAATTTGAATCGAAGAGACTTTCACAGTATATGTGTGGGTGTGGGTGGGTGGGTGTGTGGTGTGTGTGGGGTGGGGATAGGGGGGCTACATGCTGTATGCTTTCATTTAGGCAATCCTCTAGCTCGGCATAAAATGCAGTGCGTGGCAAACCATCTGGTTGCCTCTTGTTTACAGTACACAGTGTCAACCCAGGCTTATTAATCATGCTTATACAAGTGTCTTAATTACTCCCTATGTAGCTGCTCTGACTCCAACCCAGGAGTTGACCTTTCTCTCCCTGTTCCTTTAAACTATTAATCATACACAATCAACGCCAGCAGAGCCAAGGAGAGGGCTACCCGCATTCCTAGGCACAGAGTGGGCCCTCACAGACACACAGCAGAGCCCAGTCTGGTGCCAATGCTGGTCGTATCTTTATTAATGACTCCCTCACTGCACGAGTCACATGCACGTGTGCACAAAAAATAGCACATCAACTCACACAGGACATCCAGAAGCATCCTGCATGTTCCTAAGTGCCTGAAAATTGGGTTTATTTAGCATTTGTAGCACATGTCAGCTCAGCACATATGATAAATGGGTGACTATCAGGGTGAATGTTGCAAAAAAAACAAAAAACATTAATAAATTAACAATAAAACATTAATAATTATTTATCAATAAAAACTGTATATGGGATTTATCAGAATTAGCACCTATTCTCACTTTGAAATTTTGATGATACCATAGTATATTAATGGACAAAATTGTGTCTGACGTCCACTATGAAAAGTAATAAATGTCCATATCATCCCTACGTGCTTCTCCTGATTCAAATGAAACTTTCAGTCAAGTATCCCTGGGCAAAGCAAATGCACTTTGCTTCTAAAAGCAATGACATTATTGCAATAATTCATCCTCGTCACACGACTGGGATGTATAGGCCGGTTAGAAACTCTGATGCAGGAGGGCTTCAACCTTTCATATCTAGTTTAACCAGGTGCACAGTGGATTGATGAGCAGAGCTTCTTCTAACAGGTAACTGACATAGCCCTCCCCCTACTGAATGAAAGCTTAATCTATCATTTGTCAGTCAGGGATGGAGTTTCATTCAGTCATGTCATGGCACTCACTCAACATGCCAGCGGGAGCAACAGTCTCATGCAAAAAGAGCATAAGCAAGCAAACATGAAACTGGGTGTTGACTGTTTAAACAGCAATGTTGATTGAATTGTCAGTAAATCACACACCCACAAAAACACTTATGCTTATGCATGATTACTGTTTCATAGCCATACATTTCTAAAGGAGAGAATTATTATATTTTTGTAAGATTGTCATCTTGCATCACTTAGAGACAAAAGGACTCCAAAGTTCCGTAATAGTTTTATGGCTGCCCACAAATTGCAGCCATAAATTTTTCATTCTTTTTTAATTTACCTCCATAAATCAGTCTCGAATCTGCTCTAGCAGCCTAAGTGGTGTTGCTGCATATTTTGAGCATGTGTGTATCAGCGGATCTCTAAGAAGCTGAACGCTCATGGAAGGTAGCCTGCTGCATTAATTGAAGGTCATAAATTATACAAGCTTCTTTTATAATGGCAGGTCATAAATAACCGTAGTGTATTGGAAACTGTAACACATCTGTGTTGAAATTATATATTTGAAGGTTATGTTGATTTCATTATAATGGATTTCGCGTAATGGGGTCTGCTTACGTCTTTGTATGAGGAACAAAAACTTTCATTATGTTAAATTACATTGTGTGCCAAACCCTTTTTTCTTGTATCCCAAATGCCATGTATAACTTTCATTTGTTGAGTTTTTAAAATCCCCCTTTAATCTTGATGCCTATTATTTTAGACACACACACATATAGACCGATTTTAGATTGTAGTATTGGTCTGATTGTTTCCAGCCTAGGGCAGAACATGTAGCACACATTTGTTTAGCAGAACAAGGTCATATTTTCACTCAATTTGTATTGTTTATTTTTAACCCTTGTTTCTTGTCTTGATCCTTTAAGCATCTTGAGTGCCTGGAAATGCTAAGATGAAGACCAGTCACAAAAATGCAACTACAAATGCAAAACAAAAAAGGGAAAAAACAACATGATAGTCGATATTTTGACCTTGCTGGTTTTACACTTGCCTTGGCATGGCTAGTACATGTTGCCATGATTATATGGATTTTAAGCTTGATTCTTGAGAACAAAGGTTTTATTTAGAACCAATAATAATGAGGCTAGTATGTTGTCCTAGCTACAAACACAATGGAATGTGTGCCAGGTGCATAGACAACAAAATCAAGTGTACAAATAGATAATTTCATTTGGTTTTTGAGTATGAATGGTGAATACAGATGTATGAGTACAGAAATAAAACATGATCAGAGCTACAATTGGTACTGTTACATTTTTTGTTTCTTTATTTTGAATATTTTGATAATTTGTACTGTATTCTTGACTTTCCTGACTTTTTCTTTGCCTACTTTTTAATAACAAACATGTACTGTAATGGGTATGGATTAAACCAGAAATGAGTGTGTCATTCTATACAGATATCACAACGGCAGATATCACAACTTGCAAATGCTTTTATAGAGCCAGCTAAATGTCTTTAAATTCTTGTACTTAGGGATTTTCTCCCATTCTTCCTTACAAAAGGTTTCTAGTTCTATAATATTATTTGATCATCTTGCTCTTTTAAGATCTGCCCACAAATTTTCAATGATGTTTAAATCAGGGGACTGTGATGGCCATTCCAAAGCCTTCAGCTTGTGTCTCTTGAGGTCATACATGGTGGAATGTGATGTACGTTTAGGATCATTATCCTGTTGTAGAAACCATCCTCATCTCAGCTTTAGCTTTTTTTTCACAAATGGTGTGAGGTTTGCTTCTAGAATTTGCTGGTATTTAGTGGAATCCATTCTTCCTTCCACCTGTTCAATGTTTCCTGTACCACTGGCTGCAACACAACCCCAAAGCATGTTAGATCCACCCCCATGCTTAATGGTTGGGAAGGTGTTCTTTCCATGAAATGCTGTTCATTTTTTCCTCCAAAGAGTTCTATTTTAACCACAGCCATATGGGTCCACGTGCATTTCCAAAATGCATGTGCATTTCCAAAATGGCTTCTGTAGATGTTTTGTTGCATACTTCTGACGTCGGATTTTATAATGGGGACATAGGTAAAAAATGTCTTCTGCTGGCTCTTCCATGAAGGACAGTGGAACAGTGCACTACCATTCCTGAGTCTGCTACGTCTTCCTGTAGGTTTTTTGCAGTCAAATGGGGATTTTGATTTGTCTTTCTGACCAGCATATGAGCGGTTTTCTCAGAGAGTTTTCTTGGTCTTCCAGATCTCATCTTGACCTCAAAAGTTCCCCTGAACTGCCATCTCCTAATTACATTTCTTACTGTGGTTTGAACAGTCACAGTATTTGTAAAGCCTTGATATTGGCACCAGCAGACATGTACTAATAATCTAACGAGCTGATTAAGGTCTTGTAAAAAGAATCTGAGACTTTGTAACTCTTAGGGTGCCCAAAGTTTTGCACAGTGCCATAGTAATGTTTTATTTTTATTTTTGTTCAATTTATGGCATTAAAAGTAACTATGCATTAATGCTTGCTTAAAATATTGTTTTTTTCATGTCATAGAGAGACTGTGTTTTCAATTTCAAAATCACCAAAAACTGTTACTTATCATATTGATACTGAATGGAATAGATTTTTTAATACTCAGCAGTTCCACATTAATTAAGGCCTGAATTTTCTTTTTTCCTGAAATTTCCCTTACCAGAACATAAAACTGACATTTTCTCTGTGATAGGCAAACCTCTCTTTTGACACAATGGTGTGGTAGATAAGAAATGTAAATACTACATTATGTCATTCTCACACTATGTAGCCTATACTCTCATGGTGAACATGCAATCTTAATGCAGGAATAATTGAATGATTAGGCCCTGCTTCTTATAGATGCATTTTCAAATATTAACATTGAACTCGTATACAGTATCATGTACAATTAGATGATGGTGATAGTGTTACTACCAGTAATGGGCTTGAAGAAGAGTTCCATTGACTTTCCTAAATGTTTCACTTGCAGTGGAGCAAGAATGTAAGCATGTAGCCATGAACGCATGACTTAGAATTAGTACAGCTCTCAAAGCAAACTAAGGTTGATGATGTGGCAGAGGGCCGTATAATTCACGCGTGATGTAGCGACAAAACGCCGATGTGATGTACAACCTAATTATCATGGAGAGCACAATTGAAAAATGAATTCATTTAGAGATGATTTTATTGACTTTGCTTTCTTTCACTGAGCAAAAGGAAAGGCTTGGATCAATAGGTAGCGTGAGATGGCTTCATCATGATAATCCTCTCCTGTGAGAATGTGGAAAGAGGCCGAGGCGCACCACTGATGAGCTGAACTCGTAGCACATCCGTAGTCTTTCATTTCTCATTAATCAAATGCAAACAGTTTATATATTGTTTAACTAATGGAAGTGTCAGATTCATGATCGCCTGTTTGAATCTCCTGCTGTAGATATATCTTAACTGTAGTGTAGAAAGTCTACAAAGTTCTGCTTTGCTTTGTAAATGGCTTTTAATATAATGTTAATGCAAAAGGCAACCCAATGGGCTACTTTGAAGCCTGTTCACACCCATTAATTAGTGTCTGAATGCAACCAGCGTCACTAAGCTTTATTGTTTGCTTCCATTAGCCTTTTATTCCAGTACGTAAGGTGTCACAGTATAGAACAAACTATTGCAAGCTGCCAATAATGCTTTTGTAGACTCCTCTTAGATTTTGCTTGTGACAATGGAGATTATATCAAAGTCAGCTCACCTATTCATATCATTTGGTTGTATTGATCTTTTTCCTATGATGTGGCCTACAAGGTATAAAGAGACATCATTGTTGTCATTTCACCTATTTTTTCCCATCTTTCTCAGCCTGGGAAAAGCTTGTTAAATAATAGCATTCAGCCTGTGGCTTTGCTAGGCATATGATACGCCACGTGGAGATTGTGTTCAGGGTCGTGTTTGGCATGTCTGAATGAAGGCTAGAACATAGGCAAGGTTTCATTCCTACATATATGAATTTAACATTACAGTTTTCATGAGAGGTTTTGGATTTTGTGGCTACTTATCACAGTAAAGGTTTTATATCTTCTTAAACATATAAAACGTTGATCTCAGTTCTGTTCTATAGCTTAGATCTATGTCTTCACACAAAAAAGCTTTGATACTGACACTCCCTGTTTGCTATAAAGCAAGCCAGTCTCCAGAAAGACCTGACTGGCAAACCAGGTAGAACATCTGTTTCATGTGTGTGTGTTTGTGAGAGAGGCAGATACATGGCCGGTGGGCAGGAACGGCCTTTCTTCTGGGTCAGCAGGTGAGAGGTCAGGAGGTAAAGTTCTGTCCGTGTGATTTAGAGGCACTCTTAAGGCAAGAGGACGCCACTGCTGCTCTCGTCTGAAAGCTGTCACTCTCCTGTGTAATTTGCTTTTTGTGAGAAGCAAGTCAAACCATGAATAATGAAGGGTTGTTAGCCTCTGAGACGGAACAAGCAAAGCGAAACACAAAACACTCTAGCAAAAGAGCTGTAATTACCGACGAAGCGGTGTACTTTTGAAAGGAGTGTTATTGTGAGTGGACGACCTTTTAAGTCTTTGGCAAGTGCCACTGGAGCTGGGGGTGATTTCATATCTCCTCAAAACATCAGAAGTCTGTGAAGAAACTACAGCTGTCATAAAACCAAAATGAAAATCATATGTTTCAGAGATGTCTGGTTTTTTTTTCTTGCTTTTTAATATTGTTTACAATGTCATGTGTTATGTTTTTCCATTGCAGTTATGGACCACTAATCCCAGCTTGAATTTACAAGATCTTAAACACTTTGAACATTTTAGAGCAATCTGCATTTAAGCAAAAAACAAAAATACACAAACAAAGCTAAACTGCTTGGCACAGGCTTCATGGCCATTTTAAAGTTAGGACAAGTTGTAAATTAAAGGAGTTGATTATAGTGTTTTCATATGAACTAAAAGGAGCATCTGCATGAGAAGGCAGCTCCCTGCTGATCAGGCCTGTGTTTGGGCTCAGGCCAGCATAGACCACCCAGGGGAAGATGGATGGGCTAAAGCTACCTGTGTCAGCCCCTTTCTGTCCCCACTGGCTTGTCCAGACCCTCCGAAAAACCGCCTGCTACAAATGGCCAGATTAAACAGTGACTCGCAGATGACAAATAACGTGGCGTGCCTAAACCACAGCACGGGAAACAGGATCTTGCCTGACTTTTCAAGATTTATTTTATCAGTCAACTAATTAACATGATTTATGGTGCAGGCCGGCAGTGACGGAAAGTACAAAGAGAGCAGAGCGACTCCTCCTCCCTGAAGGAGATGCTATCAGGTGCTTTCTGCTGTGCTTGCATGGAGTCAGCATGGAGTTGTAAATCCTAGCAGCTCTGCATTGAAGTGCTGACCTGCTTCACATGGGGAGGTCAGGAGTTCACATCCCGGCCTTAACCGTTAAAAACCTGGGGTTTGAACTTCTGACCCTTCTACTGTAGAGAGAAGCCAGTGTTTATCAGGGCCATCACCCCAGGCAGGGGTACACCCCCAGATCAGCACCCTGACAGGAGTCTGTCTGACCGGACTACTTCTGACTACAGCCTGCTCTGTAAGAATGGACATAGGAAGGGCAAGGCCTGGATTTCATTACTGCCCACTAGGGAGGGCAGCCAGCCCTCTCACATCTAGGGGTGGGAACTCCTAGTCAGGTGTCTTCAAAACTTTCAAGTCTAAAATTATATTTTACAAATAAAATCAATGTATGATGTTGTCTTAAATTGGATTTCACATGATTTAAGAATGTAGGAAATTGACATAGTTGCAGGAGTTGGGTAGATTTTTTTTGGTGCCGATAGGTGGTTACCAACCAGACAACAATGTCCCATTGTCTGTTATAGCATACCAATACCATTTTTATCAGTAAAAATATTTTGGGCATACCTGAATATTGAGGAAGGGTGTGTATCAATATATATATATGCAGCTACATGTTGTGATTGAGATATTTTTCTATATATTAAAGGGTTTCTATCACATTTCTCTAGTTTAAAAGGCTTGGAATTTGTAAGCTTTGTTAAAGCTTCACAGTGTATCAACTCATACTATCCATATATTAAAAATTTCCTGCTTTCAAAGGTCACAAAACAAAAATAATTACATATAGCTCCTACAAAAATTTATTCCCACCCCTTCACAAGAAAGTTCTTGGTTTTGTGATTGGTTAGAGGCTCATTTGCATATTAACTCTAGTATTGCAGAGATATATATTGTGATAATGATGTATAAACAATATATATTGTGCAGCCCTAATGTAATGTATAATATATATGTATGTGCATTGATGCTGAATCTTTCAAGACAGAATCACAATGTTTTTTTTCCACACCAATATTTCTTTCTGCTTGAAGTAGAAATGCTTTCCTGTTTTGTGTATTTGTATGCTCTGCTGCTTTAAACATTCCCTGTTCAATTTGCTCACAGGAAATGGCAGAAGTGATTTTAAACAATTTGTCCTTTAGAAAATAGATATTCTTATTCATGCGTTCATTTGTATACTTAAACTTGGTTTTATCCTTCTGAATCTTTTTGCTGTATATGTGAAGTTCTGGCTGTTGCTCCAGAGGCCTGTTTCCTTTCCTAAACTAGCTTAAAACAAGCTAAAAGCTTACACACTGATTTTATGATTTGATAAAGGATGCTGTTTATTGCTGAATGATATACTACCTGCCAAACTTTGTAAGTGAATGGTTCTACAACAGTGGTTCCATTATAACTGCAACTTATTGAGAGGGGTTTTCATTGCCATGTTTGTCTCTGAGCAGAGGTGTATTCCATTAGAAAAGCAAACTCATATAAAAAACCACACCATGCTGACAGGCCTCCACATCCATCCACAAATATGTTTCTCTCACAGTGTAAACAGTAGGGATGAAAACATTATAAATACACAGTAAAACACACTGAAGGATCAGAGTGACTGATAAAGAAGTGCTAGTAAAGGCACAGTGTTCCTTCTTTCCTTGCAAATGTGGCTTTTTCTTTCTTGACGTATTGAATCAGACTGCATTCTTCAGATCCTCTTGACCACACCGACTTATCCGGAGCACAGTGGTTCAGCATCTGCTACAACATAGCAAAGTGATTTATCTCTGTCTCTCACAAATATTAGTTCAGCTAACCCAGCGCAACTCCTTTCTAATCAGACAGTGAAATCGGCCTCCTGCGTGACAGCTTAAAGCCCTTATAGAATGCTGTTTACATTTGACTGCAGGATCCCAACATAAATTCCTGTTAGCAGAATAAGCCTCTCCGGCTTGTGTGGAATTTTGGTCTTGCTTGCCACTGTGGCAGTGCATTAGCATTGTGTGTGTAAATGAAGGATTTATGGCTTGTTAGAACCCTGTTAATTACACATTGTAGTGCCAGGCTGATGTATTTCTGTTAATAACACTGTGGGGAGATATTTCTTTTCACTGTCCTCTTTGAGGCGCTTGCTCTTCAGGTGTTAAGTGGATGTCCTAATTAAAAGGGGATGATGAAGCCTCAGTTGCATAGATTAAACAGGAAATGCACAAGTGCAAATTAACTGGGAGCTGGGAGAGTGCCTTTAAATTATGCTCTCTATTACAGAGCGCTTGTCGAAGTGCACAAATGAAGTTGAGGTTTATGTGTGATTTTTGACCTGCATGGTTACCTCAGAGGCCATATGTGCCTGACCAACATTTGGGAAGTCTACAGTCCAGCAATTTTGAAAAACATTGGCTTATTTAGCAACTTGTGGGATAGTTATCCAAGTTAGTTATCTTAGATTCCACATTTGGCATCACCCCTATACACATGAATAAGCAGTTTAAAGCTCAGGTCTTTGATTTTTTGGCTTTTCCTAAAATATGCGTGCATCTACCAAATAAAGCTGGTTTGAGTGAGCTTCATTCTCCATAGTTCACAAGCTTGGAAAATGTGCATTCGAAAGGCCTAAGTGTGCCAGCAACTCAATACCACTGCATTCTTCCAGCCTATGGCCCTGCAGGGGCACTGAGTGCATATTTTCAGAGACATGATAAGCATCACTTTGGAGTTCACAAGATGGACAGGGAGCTGGCAGCAGTTTGGTTAATGTTCTTTTTGCTGAAATTGCATTATGGACTCTGTGAAAGAGAACATTTAGTTCCTTTGCGTAACCTTTTTCATGAACTGTTCTCTACTCTCTAGACCTGTTGTACTAAGCTGTTTGCATCACTTTAAGGCTCAGACTGAATGCATTCTACCACATTAGGACTTGTGCAAAACCCTTGCCATGTACTGATGAAATGCATTTGTGTTTTTCATTGTTGGAAGCTCAACACGGTAGCAGGGCTTTGTTGTTTGACCTAGAGAAGGAAGATTGCAGTTGCATACTAATAAAAGTGCCTAAATTGAGATGATTGATGCATGCAGCCACTCCCCTGTACCGAGCATGACCTTCCCCAGTGTGTCCCTGTGCGTCTCCCCTTACTATGATACACACGCGCACACACACACACACACACACACACACACACACACACACACACACACACACACACACACACACACACA
>JBBIGC010000145.1:14299354-14310564 GCA_037576955.1 Lepidarchus adonis
ACACACACACACACACACACACACACACACACACACACACACACACACACACACACACACACACACACACATTATGCAAAGGTGCCTCTATACCTCTAGCAGGATAGACAGAGAGAAGGAGAAAGAGAGAATAGTTTATGCAGGGACATGCAGAGGCTCAGGCTGACAGAGTGTGTTTATGATATGTGAGGGTATGGAGAGTGTCCATGAGAAATGCGTTGACATTTTACAGGACTCCTGAGTACAATCAGGCTCAAAGTCATGTATACTGAGATCCCCTTAACTTTTAATGTCCATTAAACCTACAGTCCTTTTCCTCCACTTCAGACACAAGACCAAATGGAAGACAAATTAGTTTGACAGCCGTCCGTTTTAACAAACCTTCAGAAACCAAAATTAATTTTCTGGTGCTGTAGTACCTGGTTTCTGTCTCTTACAACCATTAGATGATATGAAAGTAAATGCCTTATTCTGTGTTTTTTCTTAGTCTGAATGTGGACAGCCAACCATGCCAAGATTCATGCTTTGATTTCACATTTTGCCTGTTTACGTCCTTTATCCACCGAAGTTACAGGGCTAACGTTGCAAAGGAACATAATAGACCCTGACAGTTATGATGTAAACAGCACACTGTAATCATTGTACAATTACTTCAGTCCACTTTAAGTAAGATAAATCTTACTTAATGTCGTCTGCAGCAATTTTGCCATAAAAAAATCAACTTGAAGCTATATTTGCTTGTTACTTGTGCCCAGCATGCTAAAAGCTGTGTGCTGATGTGGTTTGATGAAAAGCATGCAATTCTGGCTTCAAATGTAATTTTTAACAAATATTACATTAAGTCTGAACAGAACAATATGAACCACGTTGTCAGTAATCACATGTACAGGTCTGAATATATTTTCATCACAATGCTTAAAAGCTACTAACGATCACTTTGTGTTAGCAATAATTAGAAAATAATCGTTTATTTTCAGCGCAAGAATAAAATATGTACCACAGAATGCCTTGGTTGATCAATCACGTTAAACTGGTCGTTCTTTGCATCTCCATAATCGGGACATACTTAGATTGTGGTTGTAAGTAAAAAATCTACTGGAATGGCGACATATCTTCACTGCCATCCTGTTCATGCCTTCCTGACAACTGCTTGATTGTGTGGTGGACTGATTTTTATGCGATTCTCTAGAGATAGTTGAGAATTGTAAATGTCCACCATTATAGCTCTGCTAGTAGTGTGAATATTTTTCACACCAGTGCCCTCAGTTACATCGCGTCATATATATTGTACAGTAATAGCCCTAGCCACTCAAGGCCTCCAGCATGAAATGTTACTGCATATTCTAGTATCCCCAAGGTCCTTCCGCTAAGTCAACACATGTACTACATGCTTGAATTTCTTTGGTAATTTATTTAAAGCTATTTGAAAACAAACACTGATTGGAGTCCTGTGTTCAGGTTTTGCAAATTCAAGTGAAGATCAGTAGCAGTCAGACCACAGATCTCATGAATACAGCTGGAGTCTCTCACTCTCTGGCAGCCTTCTTCATAGTTCATGGAATGCCTGCAAGCATTAACCTTCCCAGCATATTTACATAAAGGGAATTTACTTCAGCCTTTGACTTCTAAAATTCCTGTTATCTCCTCTGGGCTTAAATCATATCTGTTATACCAGAGCAGTTTTTACCTCTCGCTTTCTCCTCATGCCGAGTATTATAATGATGAATCTGCTTCTCTGCTCTATGCCAACCCTGGGCGGACATAACAGCAGTTGTTTAAGTTTCCAAAATAAATAGAGAGTGTTTCAATAGAGACAGATAGCAGAGACGAGTCTGGGAAACTGCAGAGTTTGACTTGTGGAAGTTGCCTTTCTAAACTGTTTTCGTTACTAAGACAAGGAACATTAACTCCAGATGACAATGAAAGTAAATAATCTATCAGTGGAGTGCAACAAATGCCATGTGTTGAAGAAGCAAATGATGTCTATATTTTCTCCCACATCTATCCATTAATCTGTATATGTCAAAAGCTGCAAGATGTCAACATGTTTTCTGCTCCAGTTTGTGCGGCAGAAAACTTTCTGAGAGAAAGAGTGTTACTAGTTATGATGAACTCTGACCTTCATGCATTGGTGTTGCCTGTCTGCATATTGGCTTCCCCTGTACTTCAGGATCCTTAAGCCTCAAACAGTCATGAAGTCATTATAAACCTTGTTTGCTTGTCCATGCAATCATACACTTACTGTGTTAGTCATTTAAAAAAATGTTTTGTGGAATACTTTTGGTTTCACAAAAGGTTTCTTGAATATCACCAAAAGGCCTTGTAGGTTTTAAGAGTGTGTTAAGAATTTGCATTTATGTTTTATTCTTAAGAGTTTTATCTGTAGCAGAGCAGCTGGACTCTGTCAAGACCAATTAGGACACAAACCATTGATTCCAAGACAAGTTCAAGTCCAAATACCAACGGGTCCATGGATATCTTGTGTCTTCCAACCTGATCTGTAGGTATTCTGGTCATTTCTTAAATGTGTTCAGACAATATTATAAGTTTCAAAGCAAAGCACATTCATAGACATGTAAATAACTACATGGTCTTCTTTTTAGCTTCAACTTCACTATTGTGTGTATTTAAAGCCCTTTCATTTGATCAACTGATCAAATCTATTTGAAGTTTAATTTGACTTTTTTTTGGCTTGAGATTTTGAAACCTTAATGCAACTAGTTGCATGCTGTGAGTTGTGTTATTTTTGTGCTTTTGTGCATTTACATGAAGCAATTCAAAAGCACTCAAAGTTGCATGCAACTCATTTGTTAACTCAGAAGTTGTCCAAATTAGTAACTTATATTTTGATACACTGTATTATTACTTACTTTGTAAGGTCACCAGTGACATGTTATCTACATGTTAGCAGCATATTTATTGTCATTTTAAATTTTTTTCAACCTGCCTTTTGTGTATTCTGTGTCTATATTCCTTTCTTTTCATGTCTTCAAATTTATGGTTCTTCATCTATATTTTTAGAAATGTTTATGTATTCTGTGTATGTTTTCTGTACATTTTAAAACTGACTGTTTAATCAGTCATTCAAGTCTCGGCTCCTTTTGTCATTTTCAGGGGAAAATAATTATCTAGTTAACATTACATTAGCAAACATTAGACCACAGTATCTGCATACTAACAAAAAGAAGTTAGCTCTAGCACAGACAGCTATTTTAAATCTGCCAGCTGTTAGCTTATAGAAACTCACATTCATTTGTTTTATTTCTTAGGAGACAGACAAAAAAGCTATGAACTTTTTTTTTAAGCTGATCATTAGGACCTCATTTAGGACATTATTAGGACTGTCCAGTAAAGCATTTTCACTTATATTTATTTGTTCATAAAATGATAATTTGATATGATCACATGGTGTGTATTCTGTGTTTGGATTGTCTGAACATTATGATTCTTGTAGCTAGGCATCATATGGGTTGCGGGATGTTTACACTGTACTGTACATTGTGCAATATTGTGTCATTACTAATTCATGTAGGTTTCAGGTAAAGTAAGATTTATGTTAGGTTTCAAGTAACTACGTAAACCAGTCTTATAGTGTAATTAGCTTAATGTAAACTGCCTTCCTAAATTACCACTCACTTCTCTGTGCCAAGTTGCTAAATAAACTCAAATGAACTTAGTTATGTGCTTCTTGATGCAGTATGATATACTGTTATTTAATAGAATAGCGAAGTACACAAACAAATGTCAGTCTTTACAATATCTTGTACAATTTTTCAGCTATGCAATGCGTTACTTATATCGCTAACAGTATGCTATAGTGCTAGAAACCCCATCAGCAAGTCTGTTAGAATTTTTTAAAAACCTGAGGTGATTAGAGGCTAATGTGTGGGAACTTAGACAAAAAAGGTGCATTGGGCTAATAGGAGTTTAGTCCCGTTACTCATTAGCCTTGTATCTCCAGAGAGACATTCTGTTGAGAGAGAAGATCCATTCACTCTCTGCTCTTGAGCAGCTCTGATTTTCAGGCAACAAAATCACTCGGCTAGTTTTGCTAACATCCACACTGTGGTTGTGCTAATTGCTATTTAGAGAGGAAAATCTGAGACAAATATGAGACCGTGTTTAAGTTGAAGGAATTTGACTTGTCAAGCATTTTTAAATGTTTGGTCAGGTTTAAATGTTTTTCAGAATATCAGCTGATACTGGGGCTAATGCACATATACAAACATAACAAAGAAATGAGTGAATTAAATTAGATCTGTAAACGGTAGACCAAGCCTGCCTTGTTATCTCGTAATGCCAGAGAATGGTGCAGTTGAAGAGGGCTTTAAAATGACAGCCTCTGTTGAAGGCTTATTCAAAGATCTCATTTGTTAAAGCATGACAGAACCACTTTACTCATATCCTTGGGGTCATCTGCCTAATTATTTGCTGAAGCATATTTTGAAATTACACATAATTTGGACTGTATGATATTAATGAGGGAGATTCTTATTAGGATTCCTGGGAATTGCTGTTGATGGGAACAATCTGTGCGCAGTGAAAAATGATTTAACGCTCTCAGCAGGAGTTGTAGGATTTACTATTGTGGTGTGATGCTATTAATTCTCATTGTATTGCAAAGCAGCTTGATTGCACACTGTGAACACTGTTTATTGGAGAATTAGTGCAATTTTTGCAGCAGTTGTTTTGGTGTTCCACTAAATGCTAATTAGGCTCTCTTACAGTAATTAGAGCCTCTTGCCAGACAGACCAATTTAACTGGTCCCACACTCACAAAATTAAGAAGATTAAAATATACACCACTCATGCTCTGTAATTAGCTTTATGCTAACCACAATCCCTGACAAAACTGAGGGGTCAAAAGTAGTTTTCTCTTGCACTTTGAGTATTGCAGAATCAATTTGTAGATTCTGCTGTATGGATCCTTTCACCCTTTGGCGTCAATGCATTTCTAATTCTACCACCCAGGCAGACTACAGGTAGGGCTTGGGTTACTTGTCCTTAAACTCCAGTTTTTCATATTTTCTTAAGGCAGCCCCCCTCCAATCCACAACAGACCGCATGCTGGTGATTGGTGGCAATGTATTAGAAAAAACAGCCTATTCCTGAATATAATTGGCTCTCATTCATCATGGTTGTCATGTCACATGTAATACGAAGGAACAGTGCACGGCTTGCGCATCAATCTCTGGCTGGCTGTGCTGACAGGTCTTCTGAAGGCTGTGGCAGCAGGGAGATGGCATCCTCCTTCTCTCAGCCCTGCACTTTCAAACTGCTTGCTTATGCAGCAAATGGTATTTTACTTAAGCACTCCTGAGAGCTTCTCAATCATTCTTCCTCATGCTGTGTCTTTCAAAAATCTACTTGCCATGCATCTGCATTAATGTAGATACTTTTATTTATTTATTTATTTATTTATTTATTTATTTATTAACCACTTTATAGTGGTTTGTTGTTTTGAACGTGTCTTTTCTTGTGATTTTCACATTAACATTTTTGTTTGTTTTTCATTGCTTTTGCAGTTTTATATAAATTGATTCCAGTGGCGGCAGTGGTTCAGTATAATTAATTTCTTCTAAGTCATGCCTTATTGACTCTGCAGATTGTTTTGGTACATGATGATTAATATTAAAAACAGTGCTGCAATTTTAAACATCACCTAAAAAACAGAGAAATATTCAGCAAATTGATTTGAATATGTTTCTTTCCCAAAGATTCTCAAATGCACATTTGCCTACAACCAAACTGAAACAGGCACATTATTCAAACTGCTGCCTGCTGACCTCTACTCCCAGGTTGTGCTGAGAGAAATAGCTGTTGAACTAAGATGTATGTACATACATATAATATTAATACAAGCATTAGGGTGTACTGTTGTTGTCTGGGTGCAGATGCAAGGCCTGAACAGCGGCCTTGAGGCGATCAGCAGCTCACTTCATCATGTTTTTTGCTCTCATGAATAATTAAAAAACTTAAATTACTTGCCATGTACAAAATTCATATGCTGGGTTAGGGGAAAAGATACATGAAAATTAATTTTCTTTTCTCTGAGAGTGACAGGAAATCAATTAATCTTGATGTATTATTTCATGCAGGACAGGGTACAAGAGGCAGCAGAGAGAATGGCTACAGCTGTTCTCATTGGAAGGGCCATATATTATAGTTGGCGTGTTTGACAGCTTCTGAAGGAAATGGCTGAAGGATATCAGGCAGGTGAAGCAACTGTAAAAATTTATTGGAGGATACAAACTGTTCCCAGGGCCTGACATAAACCTTACGGTGATAGAACAGTGATACAAAAAAAAAGCCAAAAACATCTTGTACATTTGATTAACTAGGCATGTGCTCTTGTCTGTTTCGTAATTTATTTCTTATGTCCCTCACTGCCTTTTTTGGAAAGAATGAAGATTTAGCATGGGCCGGATAAAGGTGTCCCCGTAATATAACACTGCAGATGGAATGACAGTGCTATTTACAGCTCACTTAAAGTTTTATAACTTGTCAGTGTTTGCAGGTTGTTGTCCGGTGCCCTCTCTGTCTCTCTGCTCAGGCTGTAAATAAGATTTTTGTGCACTGATATGATTACTCTCTCAAGAGCCTGTCTGGTTCAGCATTGCTATTTGGACATTTTATGTAGGTTGTAGGTTGCACCTCTCAAAAAGAAGCCTCTTCCATTTTGAAATGACGAGGGGTACCTTGTTAAACTCGTAACAGCAAATCATTGGCTGAAGGACTAGTCCTAGTGGCATGCTATCATTTTACCACATTAATATAAGTTGGCCCGAGTTGCTTGTATCACAGAGCTTATTTATTACCTGTCGGAGTGAACTTGAGATTAAGGTCATCACATGAGTCGGCTATGTGACAGCTATGATTTCCATCTTAAAGTGACAATGCGGGTGACGGAGTGACGGAACAGGTGAACTTTGCCTGTAGGTGTGTGGTGTGCAGGATAACGTCCTTGTACGGCACAGTTTGAGGCGTGGCGTGACCCATGCAAAAAAGCCCCTCTCAGCAGTGAAAACCTGCCATCCTGTTTACTGAAAGATTAATTGCAGTGCTGCCTGCCGTCATTGATGGTGAGTGACAAGTGGCGTGCCATAACTCCCCAACTATTTGTTTTGCTGTACGGGGTGTCAGTGGCCAAACAGTTGCTTCCTCTCACACTCCATGAGCAGGACACAAATAAGCCATAAGCAGTGCCATGAATCCATGGCTCGCTGTCCTCTGCATGTGTGTGCCATTCTCAGCAGTGGAACATATGCTGCTGTACCTCCGAGGGAAAACTGGGCGACTTTGTCTCGCTGTTTCGCGACATGGAGAGTTGGCACTGTGCTCGTCCTGCCAAGGAGAGGGAGAGGGAGAGGGAGAGAGGGAGAGAGAGGGAGGGAGAGAGAGAGAGAGAGAGAGAGAGAGAGAGAGCTGTGCTCTGGTGCACAATAAATTCCATACCATTTATGAACAGATTTCTCTGGTCAACATGACTGGTAATCAACAATCAGTAAACATCTGTTACTATCTATTAATAACTCCACTTGGCAAATTTATGGCTGCAGACCGCTGGCATATTTGTATGAAAATATATTTCCTGCAGATGACGGGCTACAGCTTGTTGCAGCGGTCGACACCATTTGTAAATGTGAGACAAATTAGAGAGCAGGAGACAACTAAATTAAAAAGGCAAATGACCCTGGCCAGATGGAGCTCAATATAACAAATGTAATAAGTTGTTGAGTTGCCAGTCATACAGGCACTGATGGCGAATTGATTTGGGAAAGTGATGGCTGGCCAGACGAAAGGTTATATCTGCAAACTTTCACAGCAGGCTGTCCAACATTCTGTCACACAAGAAATATGATATTACAGAATCATTGTTTAATGTAACATTGCTTGTCAAATTGTAATTGGGACATTTTGAGGTCATCAGATTTGTCTCTTTTACAAAAAGAAGTTTCTTAAACTCTTTTTTCTTTAGCATCCAAACATAAAAGTGGCTTTAAAGTTATGACAGATATAGCCTGTCTAATAAGACTTTCAGGAAATAATAAGTAGAAAATGTTTCATGAGAGCAAATGTAAATACACAATATTTAGAAACACTATGAAAGAAAATTAGTTTTATTTCATATCACATGATAGTGTTTCACAATTATATTAAATTACAAGAAAAAACATGTTTTCATAATGCAGTAAAGGAGATCCTTGTAGATGCAAATTGTACATATACTTACATTGAGTAAAAAGTATATATATATATTAGTCCTTTACTTTTGCCCCAGACGAAAACTTAAAAAGCCTAACCCTACTACAAATTCTAACTTACATTAACTGAGATTGATGATCACTTTATTTATAATTGGAACATCTGTAAAGAAATTTTTTTTGAAGGGCTATCCTCATAAAGTTGGTGGAAAAGTGGTTTATTATACATTATATAGCACCGATTTTTCTAGTATTCGTAACTAGATTTTGTTATCTGTTTAGCCAAAAAGAACAAAGTGTTGCCTCAGGTGTTAAAATAACATTAAAGCAACTGATAATAATAGTAATATATTCTCACTTGAGAGTCTTGTGCCTGATCAGAGCCGGGGTGACTACATTATATACCACGTCCACTTCACAAATCAACAATTTAATGTTTTCACATTCTTTCAGCACATGTTTGCTTTTGAAAGAGATTGCAATTGTCAATGATTTTAAATAACTTCTAGCTTATTTACCGGTTCTTCCGGACTACCATTAGCTCAAATGCTAACAGTAGTGCTACTTATATAGTTATGTTTTTTTTTAATTAGTTGTTTATTTTTAGAGGGATTTGTAACATTATATATTTTTTACAGATTGCCTTACAATAACTACATACTGTAGATGTAAATCAGGCAATAACTGAAGCCACCTATCAATAGCAGCACCAGAGAAGTTCCCACAAGACTTGAACTGTAAGATATGACATTGAGCTGTCTTACAGGTAGTTGTAGATGGAAAAGGATGGTTCTTGGATCTTTGTGCTAGATTTACTGGCAGTGTTCATGATGCAAGGTGCTAAAACAGTCATATTTGTGACAAAGCTGAGTGATAATGAACTTTTAAGCCAAAACAAAATAAACATCTCTTGCTGTAATGTTAGACTTTACCTGATTGATGACCCTGCGTGATGGCACTGGCAGATTAACCCCACAGCAGCAAAATACAGTTGCAGACTAACCAGTGCAAGGGCAGTTGTGGATGATGAGCTTTGGGAGGTTGAAATGACGCTGGAGGTGTTTGTTAAACTGTAAAGGTGAATTTCTGAAGAAGATGGGGTTGACCTGCTGTGTACTACACAACATATGTGACCAGGAACATTGTGACAGTTTTAGTGAGGACATTTCTGCCTTTTCAGTCACTACCTGAGAATGGAAATCCAGAGAATTATGTGATGGAAGAGCTAATGGAATACTCTGACAGACAAGAGGAGTAACTGTTCAAGTTGTGTTTTATTGTATTAGAAATGTGGTAAAACTGTTTTGTAAATAATTATATACGTAACTACTGTACATGGGTAATATTTACTAAGGAAAAAGACAATTAGTTCAAGAAATTGATCAATAAAAGTGCAATATCAAAGCAATTGAGAACTTTGTGAGTGTTCTTATTTACAGTCAACATTCTTTCCATGAGTCCCAGCATAGCACCTGTAGTATCCTCCATTTTTAATACCCTACTCCAACATGTTACAAATGGCAGCGTTGGTAATCGTTAAGCGCAGGCAACATGATGAGTGCAAAAACAGAGGTTTTAATGAAAAGCACGCACATACAGTGGTTTACACCAACAATAATCGACCCAGAGGACTGAGACAAACGGGCATATTTACAAGGACACAACCTGGAACACCTGTGAGGGGCGGAGACTGAACAAAGACAGGACACAAACACATGACAAAAACACATGACATGACAGGGAATCCGTGACACAACGATAGGCCATGGCTTATACATTGATTTTGCAAACCTGGTATTGGGTGCGACCTGCTTAAATGGGGTGGCCTATTTAAAAACATGAAAACACATTTGCTAAAAGTAGATTCAAGATTCAAGATGTTTATTGGTCACATTAACACATAGTTATACACGTGCAACAAGAAGTAAAATGCATCCTGATCCACTCCAGACTGTGCAAAGAATAAAATATAGATTAATTAGGCTAAAAACTTAGCACTAAATTAAAAAACTAAACTAAGTTAACACACACAGGTAGGAAGGTAGATGAATAAGAAATTAAAAAATTGAGCAAGCTATAATGCAAGTAGTTAGAAAAATTTATCCAGAAGAACCAGTGGTGCAAACATGAAGAGAATGAAAAGTATAATCCAGTGCACAAAAATACAACATCTTCAAATGATTAGTTTAATGTAAATGTACTGTTTATTGCAGCAATGAACAGTTTGAAAAGCAACGCAAAGCAAAGATAGATTAGTGATGGGTCATTTGTTTCTATGTAGTCCTGTAACACTATATATACAATGGGGCAAAAAAAGTATTTAGTCAGCGACCAATTGTGCAATTGTTCTCCCACTTAAAAAGATGAGAGAGGCCGACAATTTCCTCATAGGTTCTGTATATGTTGCATAAAATGTAATAAAATGTTCTTCAATCCTTTTAAATATACTGTACACGAGTTAGGATTTTCTATTACAATACATTACAATCTGATTCTGATATTAAAATGAAAAAATATCTGTATGTTTTATAACATTTCTTTTCATACTGAAATTGCATTTTACAAGGAATGTAAGTTTTTTTTTAAATGTCTAATAACATTCAGTCTTTAAAAATAAATTCTGACACACTTTTGACTGTACATAAATAAAATCACAGATGAGCCTTCAATATGCAATAGTGCAAAGATGCGCTGAGGCGTCTGATGGGACATGAACTACAGGGGTTTAGAAGGAAGAGAGCTGGAAGATTTAAGAAAATTTACTCTGATCTTTGACTACAAAGTCTTCTCCTTACCTGCACACGTTTGTTTTTCCACAAGATATTGTAAGCCTCGGGAGAGAAGGGGCAAGCCCCAGGATTAGTGGTGAACACAGAAACATAGAGTACAGACGTATGACAGGAGACTGCATACACAACTACACCATGCAATGAGCAAACACACACACACACACACACACACACACACACACACACACACACACACACACACACACACACACACACA
>JBBIGC010000145.1:14318278-14333089 GCA_037576955.1 Lepidarchus adonis
TAATGTTTATCAGTACATTGCAGAAAATAATGAACTTTATCACAATATGCTAATTTTTTGAGAAGGACCTGTAATTAGACTATTATAGATTTGACATTATTATTATTATTTCATTGTCATTTAGTTTTATAAGCTTCTGCTTTACAGTCCATCTTGGTAGTGTAGAATTTAAACTGAAAACCCAATGTAAATGTTGACAAATTCAACTGGGCTTTTTTTTCAAATGTTCTGTAAAAGTAATCCAACTTCAGAACAGTGCAGTAGTGGGTGGAGTAGGGGAAAGTCCGTTCCAAACCCTTTCTCGATAACATTTAGACTTTGTTTAGTATTCATAAGTCACATGTTGGATTGATGAAATTTGCTCTAGATGAAAATTCCCAAAGATGTAAATGACAGGTCACAGTACACATTTGATCTGTGGAATAGATCACAAAGACAAATTGTCCCCAGAGAGCTTTTGGAGTCTTCGCTAATACTCAACAGCCTTACTCTGTCTTATGAGGACATGAGTAAATGTTTCATCTTTAAGTGTTCAATTAGGAGAAATATGGGATAATTGCACACAAATGGAGGGCTAGCATGAGAGCTATGTTCCACTGCAGAGTCTTGGCAGAAGTTCATTGAATCATACTCCCATGTTCCTCCGAAATGATTATGTGCGTTTATATCATCAATTACAGCACTTATGTTTCAAAGTATGATATGAACATGACATTTGTGTTCTGAACATTTGGTTCCTATTTTTGGCTCTCTCTTCCAATTTGAAAATTTCTTTTAAACTGGAGATTGTGTGCATATGTACTAATATGCTAATAAAATGTACTGAACAGCGCGTAGTTCAGTTCAAGTAAGTAGAAGTGTGTTGTAATCTTCATTTGTATGCTCTATTTTTAAGCTGGATATATGCCTCGAGCTAATATTTGTGCTGTTCCTAATATGTTTTGAATTAAAACAGAGTGATTTCTCCTACAGAGATACAAGAATAGCATTTTGGCCAAGCAAGCAAGCCAAGTGGAACACATGGATCCTGTCTCTCGTGTGTGTGTGGTTGCCAGAATGTTCTGTGTTCTAGTTTGCTTTTTGTCACAGAGGTGTAATTTTTCTTCTGAAAGTGTTAATTGACTGCCAGTATTAAAGAGGAATGAAGCTGACATACACCACAGGCATCTAACTCTAGGAACTGCCTTTAGCTAGGGCTTTCCACTGAAAAAATGTGTTAATATGGTCTATAGGAAAAACCAGTAAGGAATGCTGTAAGGGATGTATCAGGTCCTGCATATACACACTACATGCATAAAAGATTTTAAGTTTAAATGGTTAAATGGGAATAGAAACTGTTGTGATTAACAAGAAGAAAAACTTTTCCACTTTTTGTTTTTTGATAATGCTATATACATGTACACAACCTGTCAAGTGTGGACTACTTTTTCTTCTTTTAGGATAATAATGAAGCTATGAAATAACACAAAATGTTGAAGTAACCAAAGAGTTCATGCTTTTGTCATTCTCTCAAGCAATTTTATGAGGAGCCTCTTGGACCATATGTCCCATAATATATGCTACATATCATTGCTGTCACATGAAAACCATGCATCCCCAGCTGTCAATTAAGTTGTGACCATTTCATGAGGAGTGGAACAATAGAAATGTAAAAAACATTAATTGGAATACTTTTTAATACTTTGGAACATTTAGATCTTTATGTTTGTGGTTTTAAATTTTCATTCAGTAAAAGGTTTTAATAACTGCAAAGAATATGTGGATTTTTAAGAAATACACTCCTTTACTGCACTGGAAAAAACATCATATTCATTATAATTGGTTCAGTTGTGTACACTAATTCTACAACATATATTTCCTACAGTTTTTCACATTGATAACAAATGAGATGCAGCCTAATTTAACAAATATTTATTCATATGGAACCATTCGTACTTAAGTACATTCACTTCATGTGCTCAAGTGCTGTTTAATAAGGAATTTGTACTTAGTGATGAAGGTTATTTCCTCACCTTCGTTAGTACAGTGGTCAAAAAGCACCAGTCCACAGGTGAGGGTCAAAATAGTATTACATAGGATTTACTAGATTTTGATGCAAGGTTAAAATATTGCTAAATATTGATCAGCATTCTGTTCAACTCTTTTCTGCCACCATCCGTGTCTGAGAACTGAAACCTGTAAAACTCCTACAATTATCAAACTGAAAAATTGCAGATAGGTCAACTGTCCTTAATCGCAGTCTTAGTGACTCTACACTATGTAGATTTTGTAATTTTTATCATCTATCACACTTTAATAATAAACAAGCATTTGGATACAATTGAGCACCAGGGTCTGACACTCCCATAATTTCACTGAGGAACTGAGGAAAGAATGAGGAATCTTGATTACTCTGCTGAGCCACATATGTCATCCCATTAACAAGAGTTAAATGTTATAAACTGCATGCAGCACAATATCAAAGTATTTTAGGATATTGTTTATCAGTATTTTTTGCCCTCGTTTGTTCCCCGTAGTTTCTCTAAAAGCTGACTCTCCCTCTCTCGCTTTCTCTCTTTCTCTCTGTCTCTCTGTCTTTCTCTCTCACTCTCTGTGTGTGTGCATGTGTGTTTCTTTCTATCTCTTTCTGTCTGTCTCATTCCTTCTGTCTCTCTTCCTCTGGCTTGTTCTCGTGTATCAAGTTGCATGGAGGGCTAGTGTGTGATGGCTCCGCTGGGCTTTCAGAAAGCTGGCAGCTCAGAGGGGACAGTGGGGATGAGCTTAGCACAACAGGCATATTGACTTTGATATCCTATCTGTTACCACCACTTCCCTTTTACATGGCTGCCAGCAGAGATGACATTAGAGCATTAGGCACAGTGTTAGCGCCAGGCTCAGTCTGCCCAGCAGTGGGCGGGACATGTGTTATGTGTGTCCTCTCAGCCTCGGATGGAGAAGACACCCTGCTCACACCCTCTTCAGACTGTTGCTCCCTTGTTCGCGGCGCGCCAATGAAAGTCGGGTCAAGGTGAGTGCAGGGGGCGAACGCAGGTTCAACAAGCAGATGTTTTTTGATGGTAATTGTGAGGCAGGGAAAGGCGAGGGCCGGCCCCGAGATGTAAAAGCATGCACTTGTTGTGTGCCTTGTCAGCGCCGAAGGCTGGGCAGTGCTTGTTTTCTCCCAACCCCTCGAGCTCTGCCATACCTGCTGTTGCTGTCAAGCCTCCTTGCCAACAGTGACATCTGTTCCTGAGCGTGCCTGCTGAATCTGAATGTCAATATCCCTCGCCTTGAACCGCAACAGAGAAGTATTTGTCACTCAGCGACAATCATCCCTCAAATGAAAGGTTAGCGAGACGATGTGAGCCTTTAATCAGGCGGCGGGAGAGCGTCTGTCAGCGGCGCCTTTTAAACATGCAGCAGCCTCCGCCAGCCGCCAATGAGCCGAGTGATTGATCTGTGCAAATCATTTTCTTTTTGCTACTGTCACTGGAGAGCTGATGGTGAGGATGCTGGCATGAGGATTAAATATGACTGCTCTAGGCTCTCTGGCCCCCCTGATGAATCCTCTTTTCTACACATTTGTCACAGGGTACAGCCCAGTCTAGACCGAGGCCATAAAATATCCAACTGTTCATCACGTCATTAAAAGCTCAGACACTTATGATACTTTAGCATGATACCAGCCTTGCTGACCCCATCCAGTATCTCATACAGATGACAGAGGCAGTACTTTCTTCACTGCAAAACAATCAGAGGTAGTCTAAAGGGTGTAATGTTTAAAAACAGGATCTTGATCCAGAAATCTTTGGATTCACCATGTTTCATGTGACACGGGATAAGACAGTGAATGAGATCAACTTGCCCCAGACATAAAATGTAGATTACGCTTAGAGAGCTAGTAAAACATTTGTAAATGGAAAAGCAATCGCCCTGTGAGGGTTTTGTAATTTTGTGGTATTAAATGGCCTGTCAGGCCAAAATGAAGTAGTGCTTCTCCCCTGCCAAAACCTATACACACCCTAAAAACCTATAAAATGCTCACACAGAAAGCTCTATAGCTTTTAATGGGATAGGCAACTGTTTTTTACCACTTCGCTTTGTCATTCAACAGCATTATTATGTTATTTTAGCAGATTTGAACCTTATTACACCAAGCTCAGCCTGATTTATGTAGTTATTACCGAGTCCAAACTCACAATAGAAACGATACATTAATCAGAGTTTTACTGTAAGACAAATGTTTTTCCAATTGAAGAGAGTGCGGTTGCAGTTAAAGGGATCCTCATTAGGCCCTCGTTATTGGCTAAGTGCTTCTCATTTTCTTGCTGAAAGCTGGGCCTCACTGATCTTTATACCCCTCTGAAGATTACCTCCAACATCACCCACCGTTCATTTGCTCTTTCTGACGCAACGGTTACATTTATTTTTAATGTCTGGACCATGTCGTTGACCTTCAATTCCTGCTGAGTCTAGCACCTGCTGACCCTGCCCTTAAATCTGTCAGTGTAGAGATATATACGGGCCTGCTGTGTCTTAGGCCAGCCCGAGCCTGCCTGTCATGTCCCTCTGATGTTCTACATCTTGTTTGAGAGATATTTTGCCCGTAATGTTCTGTGACCTTTTCCATTGAGCGTGGCGGTCGTCCAATGACTTGGAGAGGGGCGAAATTGAGCTGTTTCATTCCTCCCCAAGGAGTCTCACGTTTCTCTCTCTGGTCATTTATTTGATAGCTATCATTTTCTTGAATTCATAGACGAAAATTGGCATTGATTTGCAGGATGATGGATGCTGAGAGTCCCTCTATTGACACGGCCATTGACAGTTTTCAGTAAATTCTGCATCTAATTATCACTCTTGGCTAAATGATACCCCTGACTGGCTGGGAGAAGTGGTCGATGGGTCTGGCTGCATTGTTCCTGAAGGCCCTATTGAGCAATGTGTCAGGCCCGTGTGATGTAGCTGAACTGAGAGCACATTTCTCTCAGTTAGCACCACCGCGTAATTAAACCTAATGCTGACTGACGTCAGAGCCAGAAAAGATGCACATGGGAGATTGATGTGATTAATTGTTGCTCTCAAGTGCTTAAATGCTTTTATCAATATGCTTCTTTTATCTGAATTTTCACCCATAAAGTGGAAAAACCTCATTTTGAATTCCTAATCAGTACCATTTTACATTTGTAATCAGCAATTCGTAGATGATATACATTTCGATTATGTTTACTTCAGTTTTTCCATCCACTGTTGATTACAATACAATAACCATTACTGACACAAATCAATACCTACACTGACTCCCAGATGAGGGGAGATGTGTGTTTAGATATTGCAGTGATGGGAGCTAAGTCAGTGCCAGCATGCTCTCTGACTGCTGCAAATCACTACTTTTGGAGTTTTGAATGCCATCAGTGGACACCTGCTGAAGGAGGTGTGACAGACCAGGGTTAGCCAGGTGATCTAAGTAATCTGAACCCAAAGCAGCCTTCTTTTTCCCACAGCAGCTATGAATCGACACTTCAGCACAGCTAATGGCTCACTCCTGCTCCTTCACAGGCAGCCTATTGTGCTTTGGAACAAGTACTGAGGGAGGGGGGAATGGTGTAATCCTGAACGTGCCCTGGATCAGTCCGTTTGAATTTCACACCCACACTGATGAGCATGTCCGGCCACACTGAAGGTCCTCTATGTGCAGTGTTCCCAAAGAGACTCTTCACAGGATCATAGAACTACCATGGCCCCTACCCCGGTGATCCAACCCCAATTACCCCTGCCCCAGAACTGAAGTAGATTACCTTACACTTTAAAAAAAAAGGTACAATTCCATTGTATTATAATACAATAACCAAAACCTTTTCCTTAAAAGCCTTTTAGTGGTGAGATGTACTTGTGCCAAGAACCTTTAGAATGTAAATAAAAGTGTGTTACATTTTCCTATCGATTGAAGGATTTGTCATAGAATCATACATCCAAGCCAAGTGCAATTTTATTTTAAATGTGTATATTATCAATACATTAAACTTCTTAAACACTGCGATTATCATGATTACTTTTTGAATTTTTTATTATCCTGTAATTACTGGATTAAAATACTCTCTTAAAAATAAGGGTTCCTAAATGTTATTGTAAATATAAAAATGTATTGACTATAATGTGGTATACAGATGGTGGTTAATTGGTATAGATCTTTAATTGGTATAGAACCTTTACATTATGTGTAGATTCTCTAAAATTTGAAAATGCACGTCATTTATAAAAATGGGTCTGTAAGAAACCATTTAATGAGAGATTTAGACGAGAGCTTTCTTTATGGCATTCAATTAATTTTTATTTATATAGTTTTGTTTTTGTTTTTTTACAACAGACGTAGTTGTTCTACAAAAGTAGCTCAACAGAATCAGCGACTGAGCCTCTAGTAAACAAGCAAATGGCAACAAAGGCGAGAAAAACCTCCTTAAGCTGGAGGGAGAAACCTTGGTAATAGGGCAACCCATTCTCTTCTGGTTGATATGGGGTGATAACGACCAATAAAACGCAGAGCTTTCCACAGTAACAACTGAAGAGCAGAAAGTTGCAAAGTTAGCGACAAATGGGGTATAATTTAAAGTCTGTAGCTTGGAGCAGCAGCCCCTGCAATAGTCAGGTGTAAGCATCAGTTTTGGCTAGGAGGTCCTCCATCTGGTGTGGAGGACCATTCCATTACTCTTTATTAAGTGTTATATGGCTGTTATATAGTTGTGAGAGGTAAGAAGGAAAGTCCAAACACACCAACGAGAGCCCTAAGTTAAGGTGAGCCCTAAGTATAACCTGAAAATATATTTTTAGTTTCTTATTTCCGTAGTCTATCATAACAGTGCAGTATAAGGAGCTAATCTTTCTCTGCTGTCTCGTTTATGTGGAGTTTTATGTGTTCACAACTGGGGAGTGAAGCATCCAGCTGTTATGGTTAGTAGCCAGAGCAGGCTGGTGAGATGGCAGCAGTGTGGCACCAGGCGAGCAGAGAGCATATGGCCTGGGTGGCGTGACGGAGCACACCGAACAGAATGAAATACTGCCGTCTTCCCTCAGGGACTGTCACCATGAGGAACAGCCCTCCAGACACAAATCCAAAAGTACAGCAGATCAAACTGTGTTTGCTAGCTCAGTGCCTAGGGGAGACTTGCCTTGTGAGGTGTAGCTTGGCAAGTCATCACTATGCGTAAGAAAGCAGCGCTTTTTTTCTCCAAGTGTTGTTACATTTCATAAATGACATATTAGAAAGATTTCTGTTGTTTCTTCCACAAAGATTGTTTGTAACCACCTCCTCCTCTGTGAGGGGAGTTACCAAATTTTCTCTCTTTTGGTTAGGTGGGTTGGAAAACACAATAAAATCACATCCAATGACTACTATGTTTCTGTTCATTGAATCAGACAAACTTAAGCCCACACAAATGACATTGAAATAAATTGATATAATGGCAAGAATTTATGCGTTAACATTGTGCAATGAAAAATTTAACCTTATGATTTTGTATTTTGTATCTGGCATGGCATGTAATGGGATTTTAGAAGCATTTGATGAAAATAAATAGACTTTTCCTCCCGTTTACGTATGAGCTTGGGTCGTGTGCTGCTGTGCGTTATTTTAGGAGCTGGTGGGAGAGAGTTGCTGGGGTTGCGGCTTGGTCCACCTATGCTGTTGTGGAGAGATAATTACTTGATGGCCAGAAGGCTTTGATTGGTTATGTAGTTGTGGTCTCGGTGGAGGCGGAAATCTTTGGCATAAGGAGGGGTTGGTGGGTGGTTGGGTTCATATATTACTCTGATTTTTTTCCCCCTATCTCTTGACCTTTGGGAGGGTCATGGAGGCATGTGGGGTCACTCAAAGTTCAGTGTGAAAAGGGTCACTGGTGAACACTTCAACACAACAACCTTGCTGTTTATCACAAGAACTGGCAGTGCAAGTTGAACAGGGAATTTTCAGAAAAAAAAATATATATTTATTCTTCTTTTTTCATAACTTGCTCATACTGCATTTATTAGACTTTGTTTCTTTTTTTAGTGTGTTTGCATGTGTGCATGCGCATGCATGTGTGTGTACTTAACTGCAAAACAGGCCAGTGAAAGGTTTTCTTAGGCCACAAGCCTTTATTTTACAAAGAGAGCCATTCCATTATGTCAGATTTCTTTTAACTTTTTACCCCAAAAAAGGTTCTTCTGTGGCATTAGAGAGGGTGGTCAATTATGCTAATGTTGCTAACAATAAATCAAATATTCTGTGATAATTTTTTTTTCTCTTTAAACTACATACAAATCTGGATCTGTTTATGATTCAGAACATAATTCCATTGTTTGCCACTGTGAAGGCTAATTTAACCTTACAAACATACATATTAGATTTCAGCCAAAACCACACACACCACAAAACCACAAAATCACCACAAAACCACAAAATCACCACAAAACCACACACACCACAAAACCACAAAATCACCACAAAAACATTGCATGCAGTATTTTTCCTTATCTCGCTTTGCCATTCTTTGCTAAATTTGTGATTGTCCATATACAAGGTCCAGTTGGCAGTGAAGTTCACATTAATGACTGTATCCATTCTCACACTCTTTCATGTGGAAGAGTGGTGCTTATTAGACTAAAACCACACAGACCCAGTCAAGCCACCAAAATGTTCATTTAACCAAACACAGCTTGTGTTTGGGGAATAGCTGCAGGTCAGTAGATGGGGTTCACATCTACTCCTGTGTCCAATGTCTGCTTTCTGAAGGCTTGTATATCCTCTAAGACCCCCCACAGAGCTCTCACAAGAGGGTGAAAGATTGGAGACTCCGCTAGTGCCAGGTGGAAGGATCCAAAAGACCTAAGGGAGAAACGTGGGTATTTTTCTCAAGGTTAGGGCGCCAAATCTAAATAGAGTAGGAAATTTATTTTAAGGGCCTGTGTGATGGAAAACCATTTTCTTAGCTTATTTTTTTGCAAAAGTGGTTAGTGCAGCATGGTAACATTGGTAATGTTTCAAAATATGTCTTTCACGTTCGCCTCATTCATTGTTATTGTGATTTTATAAAACAAATACACTCACTTTTGTCTGCATATATATACCTTGAGCAGTTTAGCCCAAACATTTGCAGTAATGTTATAAGGAGCGTTTCAGCCTAAGCTGCTTCTTAAATTAGCCCCAAATTGGCCTGTTTAATTCTAAAAAAGGATGGTAAATGCCATGCAATTATGTCATAAGTACTGTGAGAAAAAACATTTTGAATTGTATCTTGATGCAAAAACACAATACTTTCTGCTTAGCAAAATGTATGTATTGTTAAACCCCAAGAGTGGAATGTGAGCCATGAATCCTAATGTATGTATACAATGTACATTTTACACTTGTTTGGGAAGCATGGCCATGCAAGTGAGGTGCTCCGTGACACAGCCCTGATTTGGCCCAGCTGAATAGAGTGTCAAGTTGTTAAAGGCCCATTTTCTCCCCCTCTCTTTTTCTGCTCTGTCAGTAAAAGGAACAAGCCATGAGAGAGGGTGGGTGCAGAGGTGTTTGCCATGCCAGCCAAGCTCTCTGAGCAAACATGGCCCCGGGTTGAGGAGCTGATTATTGAGCCTTTTCTCTTCCAAGCCTTTGCCTTGCCTGCGAGTTTACATGACCCTTCAACTCTGTTTCCGCACAGGCTGAGAGCTGTGCTCACAGGCTTCTGTCTGCACCGTGAAAAAGGCAGCTTTTGTGGGCTCGCTCTGGTGGGATGTCAAGTTCAGCAGGGCCCAGAATAACAGCCTCCTCTTGGCTGGCCCGTACGACGCTCACTACATCATGTGAAAATCATCAGTGCTCCAGCTTCATTAATCAACAAGAGGATGAAGAAATGTGGTTTTGACTGGGTTAGCGCTGTCAGCAAGGCTAATGCTGAAGAGTGAATCCCTATGGGGAGGAATTACTTTGCTCCAATTTTTAAATCATTCCTCTGTCAGAAACCAAATTTCTAGGAGCTTTCCCTTGCTTTTTCCCTTTTCTTGTTTTCCTATTCTAATTTTTGGTTTGGAGACTTCTTCAAACATATTTCATCTTGTGTTGTTTGACCTTTTTACTTCACTGTGATGCACTAATGATGAGGACAGAATTATTAAAAATGCCAGAGTATTAAAATACATTGGGCTATAACTTATGTAATATGTCATGCTACATTTCAACACAACACATGCTATGGAAAGGATTTGTGTGGGGAAACATCCTGTTTATGGACACTGTGGCAGAGGCGAGTTACATGCTAGGACTGAATTTTACAATACAATGCCTCATTTATAAATAGACCCCTGTTAAAGGCCCAATGCATGACTTTCTGACAGGTTGTGATTTTGGCCAGAAACATAGTTGTGGTCACACCCAGCTATGCAATGGTTTTAGATCAAAATAAACAAATGCCTAATGTCTTATCAATGTCCCTCCTGTTGTAAAAGGAGGTTCTTTGCCTTTCCAAAAAGGAAAATATATCACCAGATAAATAGTTAGCAGGAATTCAATACTAGAGGACAGGCAAAACCACTTCTAAGCAGTCTTTCACAATCCTGGCGGTTCCACAGTGAACTGTAATGAATGGAAAGTGTATTGTGAAAAATGGGAGGACCATCAGGATGAAATATGTCTTTCATCCCACATGGCATAATCAGAAGCTGCACTATTTCTGAGCTATGGTTCTAGTGTTCCTCTGAAGCCTGCACTTTATCGTGAGGAGAGCGCAGGAGATAATGTAAAGGATAATACAGAGCCATTGCCTTTGAGATGACTGTCAGAGTGCTGTTAGCCTGTCAGGCCCTCCCCTGGGGGGCAGGGTCAGCCTGTCCGTCAGAGCTGATTGACACCTGAGGGGTGTAAGCTATCAAAGCCTCTGTCAGTGAGACAGGGTAGAAAATAGGTGTGATGGGTGAAGAATTACCAAGAATTTAGGGGAAAAAAGTGACAAAGAAGAAGTGAAAGATGTTAATGACAGAAAATGTGAAGCGAAGGTTAGGTTTTTGTTACTTGTATAGTATTACAGTGAAGCAAAAAGTATTTGGCAGCCACCAATTCTGCAAGTTGTCCCACTTAAAAAGTTGAGAGAGGTCTGTAATGTTCAACAAAGGTTGACTTTAACTGTGAAAGAGAGAATGTCAAAAAAAAAAAAAAGTCCAGGAAATCACATTGTTTGATTTTTAAAGATTTTATTTGTATAATGGTGCAGAAAATAAGTATTTGGTCAATAACAAAAGTTTACCTCAATACTTTGTAATGTAACCTTGGTTGGTGAAATGTTTCCTGTAGGTCTTCACCAGGTTTGCACACACTGTAGCTGATATTTTGACCCATTCTTCCATGCAGATCTTCTCAAGAGCTGTGATGGTTTGGGGCTGTCACTGGGCAACACAGACTTTCCACAGATTCTGTATTGGATTGAGGTTAAGAGACTGGCTAGGCCTCTCCAAAACCTTGAAATGCTTTTTACGGAGCCACTCCTTCATTGTCTGGGCAGTATGTTTGGGATCATTGTCATACTGGAAGATCCAGACATGTTTCATCTTCAGTGCGTTCACTGATAGAAGGGGGTTTTTGCCCTAAATCCCACGATACATGGCCCCATTCATCCTTTCCTTAATACAGATCAGTCCTGTCTCCTTTGCAGAAAAGCAGCCCCAAAGCATAATGTTTTCACCCCCATGCTTCACAATGGGTATGATGTTCTTGGGATGCAACTCAGTGTTCTTCCCCCTCCAAACACAGCAAGTGGCGTTTATACCAAAGAGTTGCATTTTGGTCTCATCTGACCACATGTCATCCAGATGATCTCTGGCAAACTTTACACGGGCCTGGACATGTGCTGGCTTCTCAGTCTTGTGCAGGTGTACAATCTTGCCACTGGTGTTGTTAGACAGCTCTCTGGTCTTGGCCATTGTGAAGGTTGGAGTCTGACTGTTTGAAGGTGTGGGCAGTTGTGTTTTATACAGATAACGAGTTCAAACAGGTGCCATTAATACAGGTAACAAGTGGAGGATAGAAGACCTTCTTAAAGAAGAAGTAACAGGTCTGTGAGGGCCAGAATTCTTGTTTGTTTGTAGGTGCTAAATACTTATTTTCTGCACCATTATACAAATAAATTCTTTAAAAATCATGCAACGTGATTTCCTGGATTTTTTAACATCCTGTCTCTCACAGTTGAAATGTATCTATGATTAACATTACAGATCTCTCTCATCTTTTTAAGTGGCACAACTTGCAGAATCGGTGGCTACTAAATACGTTTTTGCCCCATTGTAGTTTGTTATTCTTTTACAGGGTACTCTGTGATTTCATGTAAATCACACAAAAGGAATTTAAGTGCATTCAGACTGGCTAGAACTACAGCATTTAACTCAATGTGGTTAAGTTCAGATAATGATATATAGGACCATATAGGAAAAGAAAAAGGCAAAGGTTGTAAATGTAGTCCAAACATACATTTAAAAGCATTTGTTGTGTAGCATAGACAAGCACTACAGAATATTTTTCATTTTTGGTGGGTGTGAACATGTGGGCGGGTGGGTCTTTCTAGTGAATGGTAAAAGTAGCCTCTCTGCCTTGTACAACTAAATCTGCTTGTGGGTGTAACATTTCCACTCCCCTTGCTTTTGGCTGAATTGGTCACAAATGAAGGTGCTAAAAGCAAAATGCATTTTCATTTGAAGCAGAGACGTGTAGGTTAACTTGTATAATCTTAATCTCAAATATTTAATCATTTATTAAATGAGAATAAATAAATAAATAAATACATGTTCTCTCCCCTAAACAATGAGCTTAGAAATTGCTTACTGAAGTGAGTAATGTTGCTTTCAGTGAAAGACTCTGAAATGAGTTTGTTTTGAAATAGTCACATCTGCTGCGGGTTTGTAGAGAATGTGTTGTACTTCTTTGAAGGATGTAGACAGAGACAGAGTGAACGGACTTGTCTTCTTTCTTATCACTTGTCCTCCTTCCTCCATCTTGGCCTCCGTCTGTCTGAGCTTTTTAGTCTGTCTCCTTCTTCCCACTCTCTGATTAGACCTGACAGAGAGTTGATTCAAATAAGGCTGCAGTGTGGGCATTGCCAGCACACAGTGTACATTGAATGAAAAGGAGAAAGATTTCCTAATAGGGAAACAAATAAGCACCCAGGCTCCAGTTTCTGCAATTATTTCTATTGCTTGTAACCTCAGTATTGACAGATGCTGAAAATAGGCTATCCGCCTCTTGCTAAGTGTTTAGCATCCATTTATTTTCATTTCTTTCCTTAAGGAAAAACAATGATGAAAGGTTACTGCTTTTCAGTAACCCATTAAACCCACATAAATACAATTCTCACTGTAAAAGATGAATATATTTCTTGGCTAATGCATTTTATCATCATATTTTACATGGCTTAAAATGGCAAAGCATTTTACAGTGTAAGATTAAAAGTGTTTGGTAATAGTGTTCTTATGCTGTAACAGTTTTTCATTAAGCTCTAATTGTTATTGGGATTTGTGGAAGTCTATTATCAATCTTTATCTATATGCTTTGCACAGATGTTGATCAATGAAAATGCTTTCCCTTGCTGAATGTATTGGACATAACAGAGCAGCCACTAGCAGGGCTATTTAATAGCCACTATAAGATCCCAGAACCCAGATCAATAAGGCATTGAAATAAAAAGATGAAATTACTTTTTCCTTTTTTTCAGTGGCTCCATTGCAGAACTGAAAGCTCCAAAAGTTTTTCCTTCAGCTTCGGAAATAATTCTGTGAAAAAAGAAAACAACCATCTAAAAGGTTGTGTTTATTGCTTCAGCCCCATTAAAATTCTTGTGAAGTTTATACATATCACTACATCAAATACACATGAATTATAAATGCCTCACATAACGGTCTTGCACTTGTAGCCCCTGGGTTCTGATTTGGTGTGCGTGTGAATGTGAACTTTGTTCTTACATTGACCGAACCAAATTGGAGTAATGTGGATCTCGATCTTTTATCGTTTGCATCACATGGTACCACATGCAAATTAATAAACATCTCCACCTCCTTGTTTTACTTTGAAATTGCATTTGTTGCTTCAGTCAATTCATTTTCTATAGCCTGTGATACACTGTTAGTGCTGGAAGTGAATTTTATTGCTATAGTCTGTTCTCTGCAAACAGCTTTACACCTTATAATGAGCATTAAAAAGTCATGTAATACATTTGTTTCATCACAGAGAGTAGAACTTAACTAATTTATCTAATAGGGATTGTAAGACAGTATACAGTAAGCAAACAAAGTATGTTAGAAAATATGAGGCTATACTGAAAGTAGCAGATGAAGTGAATTAATTATTCTTTCAGATGTATAATGAGTTTGATAGTTTTAAGAATAGTTTTAAGAATGAAAATATATATTTGATATATATGATACTTGAACTCATTTTCATTATATAAAATATGCATTGTAATAATTTTCATTCCTTTCATTCTCATTTTTCTGAGGTTTGTAAAGAAATTTGAATAAGCAAAATGTACCAGCAAAATGGGCAGTGCACAACTTAGTTTAAAGATATTTACACAGTAAACATTGAAACCTAAATGAAAGTGATTATTTCTTTTTTTCTTTCTTTCTTTTTCTTTTGTTCTAGATCAGATGTGGGTGTTATATTGTTTAGTTAAAAGTCAATAATTAATAATCCCATGTGAACAAAAGGCAATAAATGGACACTAATGTGTTAAGACTCGACAAGGTACTCTTTATACAGTCGGGCAAAAAGTATTTGGCAGCCACTGATTCTGCAAGTTGTCCCACTTAAAAAGATGAGAGAGGTCTGTAATGTTCATCATA
>JBBIGC010000145.1:14346947-14357303 GCA_037576955.1 Lepidarchus adonis
TTATAATAGAAACACACTACGTCATCATGGATTAAAATCTTGCTTAAAACATGTCCAGGCCTGTCTAAAGTTTGCCAGAAACCATCTGGATGCTTCAGAGGAGGATTGAGAGAATGTCATGTGGTCAGAATGGAACTCCTTGGAATAAACGCCACTCATCGTGTTTGGAGGGGGAAGAATGCTGAGTTGCATCCCAAGAACATCATACCCATTGAAGCATGGGGGACAGGATAACTGATCCGTATTAAGGAAAGAATGAATGGGGCCATGTATTGTAAGATTTTGGGCAAAAACCTCCTTCCATCAGTGAGAGCATTGAAGATAAACATGGCTGGATCTTCCAGCATGACAATGATCTCAAAGACACTGCTCGGGCAATGAAGGAGTGGCTCCGTAAAAAGCATTTCAAGATACTGGAGTGGCCTAGCCAGTCACAGCTCCTGAGAAGATCTGCTTGGATGAATGGGCCAAAATAACAGCTACAGTGTGTGCAAACTGCAGACTGTGCTATTGTTGGAAAGGTAGAATGGCTAGAATTTCCCAGCCTGAAGCTGATAATATGGTGTTGATTAAGCTGGGGCTAGCCTAACCCCACTGAGGACTGCCAGTGGAGTATGATCCCTGTAATTATCGCCTCTCATGTAGTGATTTACTCTTATGGGAGCTTGATGCATCTTCCCAGAGAAATTACTGACTGTACATGAAGTACCCAATTTTCCACGCTGACCCCTTTCAATTGGACCCATTTTGGTGACACAGTGATTTACAGTGGGAGTCGCAGTGGATGACACAGGCCGCACTACTCAGACAGCGCTCCTCCTCTGCCGAATAAGGTCACGAACCCTGGCCCTGCTACTCAGAGTGCCATTCATTTGCATTTACTCACTCTGTCAGCACACACCCTCATGCGGAGTGACGTGGCCAGTCAGAGTGCATTTAGCCCTCTCTCTCAGTCTGCCATGAAGGGCAGAAGAAGAGAATGGTCACTCATGCATCTGAGCGCAAAATGTCACTGTCACCAAATGTCACAATGGATGGTACGGCCAGGCAGGACGGGCTGGAAGTTTCACATTTAGGGTGTCAAAGTGTCAATAGAGGGTGTGAAGTAAACAATACACCCTATCTGAAGCGCTAACACAGAGAGAACAGGGAAGGGTTCCCGAGAGGAGCCTCTTTGATGGATATGAATGTTGTTAACGACAAGGCAACCGCAGTTCGGGTACAAAAATATGTCTGTTTTCACACTTATTAACAAAACACACACATACACAGCCAACAATTCTCATTGTTCCATTTGTTTTCTAATGAACTGCGGTTGGCAGTAGCACCCTGTCATAGGGAAGAAAATGTGTGTGAGTGAAGAGAAAAGTACACTCTGCAGTATCTCTGTGTTTGTCAAATAGGAGTTGAGGCATTGATTTTTCTAATTCATCTTTTCTCTGTGAGAGATACTGTCTCTCTCTCTCTCTCTCTCTCTCTCTCTCTCTCTCTCTCTCTCTGTCTCTCTCTCTTTCCCTCTCTCAGTGGATTGACTCAGAAGCTGACACGCTGTGAGAGACTACAGATCCCTCTTACCCTAGCCTCGGGGGAAATGCAATTATTTTACTGTTTGATGAGGAGGAAAAAAACAGCCATGTTCCTTTATCAGGCAAATAATAACAGAAGTGTCATATCCTGTCTGAATAGATGTGGGTTTTATCTGATATTGAATTATAAAGCGGTGTCCCATAGTAGCATGGCTCGACATTTCTTTGAGTGTTTCACTTTGTAGTTAAAATGCAATCCGTATTGACATCTCCCTTGCACCCTCTCTAATGAAGCTGCCAATCTTGTCCCGGACCCTTCTTCTAAAACGCAGCAAATATCCCTACACAGTGTACCATTATATTAACATGCAGCATGCCGCCTCTACAGGGACCACGGAAAAACATCAGAGGAACCGAAGAAGCATTTAATAATGGCGGTAGATGCGATTGGGTAGACAGCAGCAGAGTTCACTCATCAGCAATCATGTCTTATACACATCAATTATCACAGTTTAGTTACGTTCAATTAATGCTTTGGAGTAGGTGTCACTGAGAGCACAAATTCAGTTCCTGCCATTATTATCCTATTGTCAAGCTATGTGTTACATACCCTTTATTTAAAGCAATGTATGACAGGTGGGCAGACATGCTAATGATTGCAGAGCAGCATGTTCTAAATGATTCTCACACATGATTGACATTTCATTCTCTTTTTTTCTCCTTTCATGTTCATACTTGCCGCTGCTGCTGTTGATGAATCTCCATAAATAGGTAAGTGCTAAAAGTTATGTTATGAGCTGATGGAGACGTGTAATCACATTCATTTGTGTGAATGACAACATAATTATTTATTTCTTGTCTGTTATATTGGTCACATGAGTCTTCATTTCATCTGGAAAAAAAGTTTTTGTGTTTGTCATCTGTCAAAAACTTCCTACCAACATCCAAAACTTAATGGAATCATGTTTATTTTCTCTTTGAAAAAAAAAGATGTGCGTTCACTCTCTGGCCTTAAAATGTTTGAAATGAGACAATTCCTGTGTCTTAAAAATGGCGCTGAGCTGCAGTGGTCTGGGTCTTCCATGCCTGTTGTATTGTGTATATATATGCACATGAAGTTAGTAAATTTATGGCTTTAATTTCCCCTGAAACATGCCCGGCCTGCAGGTGCTGTGGTGGCGTGGCTGTAGGCAGGGGTCACTCTGATTAATGGCCGTCCTTTCACTGGGAATGACAAACCCCCTGAAATGTTGTCATCAGGAGTCCAGCTCCTCTTTGTTCCTCCCCAGCAGCTGTGACAGCCTGGCAAATCAGGACTTTTCCAGGCTTAAATCTGCCAAACTCGCAGACAAAACACAGCCATCATCAGCTGAACAAATACTGTGGCCCCCGTTCACCTGGCCTCGCACAGCGCTGAGATTACTCGCCGTCTTCAGTGCTTATAATTATCCATAAGTGGCAAATAGTAGGCACAGGCTGTGTAGAAATTGTTTCATTATGCTTAATTAACACCTACTTGATTATGGCTAATTACTACTGTTTGATAATATAGGAGCAAAGTTGTCAGTCTCCAGACATGGGGAAGCCATCTGGATCACTGATAACCATATGCTGATGCTTTGCTGCTGCTTGAGCTGTCAGAGGCCCACAGACAGGCAGGTGTCTCCACGGCATGATCCTAGCCATCAGCAATCAGTAAACACTCGCACACAAACACCTAGTGTTTGTAGGAATTTTTGTAGTTTTAGTGTGTGTGTGTGTGTGTGTGTGTGTGTGAGAGGTATTATTATGTATTATAGAAACATATCAAGTTAAGAGTACAATTCTTTTTAAAAAGTTACTGTTTTGGACAGTTTTACCATCTTATACTACAGACAATATGCCCATAATACAATATCCAAATCTGTGTACTGCGCATTTATGGCATACATAAAAGTGCTTTGTGGGAAGAGTGTTTAGTGTTACTAGATGGTTCTTAATGTTCAAGAAAACATTATTTTATGTCTCAGACTTTGCATTTATGAAGTACATTAAATTAGGGAATTTTTAGGACGTAGCCCACATGCCAGTGAGCCTAAGAAATCATCTTAAACTGCAGGCACCCCGCAGTAAACAAAAGAAATGATCCCCTGCCTGTAATGCCTGTCTGTCCTTGTTAATTAGCTGTACACACTATGTGAAATTAGCTATGAAGGCACAACACCAAGATAAATAGTTCCTTATTTGAATGAATAAAGTAAAGATTCAGTGTGTGTATAGCATTTGTCATGTTTAATTGCTAGATCAATTAAAGTTGTGGGTAATGGTGATTTATAAAGCTTTCTGTGTAATTTGATATTCATTAACTCAGCCAGACTCCTGGTATCAGCTTGTTAATTGTGTTTCCTTTTTCATGAAGGGAGGCTTAAAAGTGCGGTTGGCACCAAGTTTACTAATTTTGCTAATACTGATATATAGTGTTGCAGAAAAAGCTAGCCAGCAACTACCTCACTTCTCCTTTTTCACAAAAGTTTGCAAACTCTCTCAAACTTGTCTAAATAAGTGTAAATCATTCATGGGCATAAACAAGCTGATCTGTGATCGCCACTGAGTTCCTGCCAGAGCTAAGCTGGTGATCGCTGGGATTTTCCAAGTTCAGAAAATGAACTGTACCATTCATATGTTTTGCTGAGGGTTATCATATTCAAAATGACTTTTTAGGGTCTTGATATTCAGCTTGAAGTTGTGCTCTTGTTATAGGAGTAACTTAACCACAGAGTTTGAATAAAGCCAACCTTAAAATTAATTTTTAGTTCATATCATACATCATATTAAACTCAATTATCATGTCATTTAAAAGACAAAATAAATTTTTTCTTGCATTTTTAATAATGGAGTTTTAGCTTTATTTAGAAGCAATGAATGCATCACATGATCTCTGGGCATATATAGGAATAAATAGGAGCTCATTAACTAGCCATTTATGTGCAAGCCTTTCTGAAGTTTTAGTAAAACGCTGCAAAAAATCTTAGTATTTTTAAAATATTTTGTAAACTTTGTAAGAATGACTTCTAATATTTTTACAATTTTACACTTTTTACATTATACAAACTAGCTACTAGGTGTTAAATGCAAATTATTCTGTGCTTCCTTGATGAGAAGTAGTTAAACAAACACGTTGATGTACATTAAATCAAAATGTGTATTTAAAATAATATAAATTATAAAATAACATCAACAACAACATAATAATAATATTAATACCACAGGTGCCTTTCTCTGTGTAGTTTGCAAACTCTCCTAAGTGCTTCAGTTTCCTCCCACTATCCAAAGGCTTGTAGATTATGTGGATTGGCTGCTCTAAATTGACCATCGGTGTGAGTGTGTGTGAGTAGTTGTCTGTATCTGTGTTGCCCTGTGATGAAATGATCTCCTGTCCTGTGTGAACCTTGCCCTGGCCAATAGTCAGCTGGGATCGTCTCCAGCTTCCCCGCAACCTTAAATGGATAAAAGTGGTTAAAATTAATTCATTAATAATAATAATAATAATAATAATAATAATAATAATAATAATAATAATAATAATAATAAATGATACATAATGCATAGTGCTGGTAATATTAGTGCCCAAATATTGTATTGTACAGGAATTTGTGCAGTGTTGTTTATAAAGTAATTTCCTTTCTGTAAGTTTCTGATGATTTTGTCAAACATCATAGCTTTTTATCTCAGGCTTGTAACATATTGCTTCCACAGAGATGTGGCTAGAGAGACCTATGTACGTCACAATCAAAATGTCCATGGTTGTCCCATGAACACAATGTACAATGCAATTATGCAGTCTCATTAGAATAAAAGAAAGCTCTCGTACATTCACCCAGTGCCCTAATTCTGAGCATTGCAAGTGGCATGGATGAATTAGAGCACATATACTGGGTGCATTTATTGCAAGAACATGCAAAGTAAATGAACAGCTTCAAGTGACAGCTCCTAGCAGCATGGCTGCATATTGCTCAGATAGATTCAGTGGTCAAATGGGAGGCCATGTGATTTGGGCAGCATTAATGTAAACACTTCATTATGTACATGCAAGTCATGCAGACTGAACACACCAGACAGGAATGATTGGAGGACACTGGGATGACATGCCCTGCTTTCTCTTCACAGGACAAAGATTTAGGCCAAGTGGATGTGCACCAAATGACTCGATAGCATAGCAGAATTCCCGCTCAAACAGGAAAGTTCCTTATTCATTTCCTTAGATTATCATCACATTTGTGTCACCAGCCGAAAAGCTTTATTGACTTACCGAGACGTGGTGCCTTCGCCATGGTTTGTCGTTATTTTGTGCACTGACATATTCATGTGTGTCTCCACTAATGCTTCCAAATTACTCCGTCCGTGGACGTCACAATCGAACAGATAATTTTAATAAGATTCGGCTTGACTTTCCACTGCACTCCTCTTCCACTTTATGGAATACAAATTGTAACCTGTTTTTAAAGCCATGCGAGGCGCTGAACTTTAATGGGATTTGACAACATCATATTAGGCACAACAACTACGCATAATGTACCGAAAAATTGGACGTGAAATTGGAAACATAGCCGAGAACAAAGTGAATTTACATGGTTTGGTAGGTTGGATGTCTGATATCATATTCTCTCATGCAGGCACTCTGGGGGGAGAAGAAAAAAGGCTAGGGGCTTTAACAATGGATATCAGCAGAAAGTGCTTTTAAAGTTAAGGCTGATGGATGGCTTGTCAAAAAAAATAATTGCACTGGTTGGAAAGTGGGGCTGCGTGCTGAGGAGGGGGGAGTGTGGGATATACAGAGAGGATGATGGGAAGTGACAGTGGTCTGTCAAGAAGCAGTGGCTGCCCAGAGAAGTGTGAAGCCCAAGCTATAAGGTGGCAGAATAGAACAGGCTGTCAGGGCGGGAAAGTGGCTTTAATACGGCGAAAAGCAAAGGAATCCGCCTGTCAGCGCTGCTCAGCCAAGCCGAAACACGGAGAAGAAAAACGGCGGGAAAAGGCAGAGATGGAAAAAAAAAAACAGGAAACACCACGGCATGGAGTGTGTACCTGTGTCAGAGAACGAAATAGTGGGGTGTGTGAGTGAGTGTGTCAAGAATAAAAGCAAGTGTGTAGGACACAGTGGGGTCCACTGCCTTCCGTCCAGTATTTGTCCTGCCATGGTGATCAGAGTCATCGGGCTGACCGCCCTCAGTGTGGTTTTTCGTAGATGCTGTAGACTGGTTGATGAGGCAGACAGTTTTTCTTCATCCTTGTTCTCCTCCTCCTCTGCTTCCTCCTACTCAGTGTCCATGTGGAGTAATGAAAGTAGAATATATGAGGACGCATATGAGTGTCGTTTTGTATTTCCCGATCTCTCTTGAAGGCTCATTACAGAGATGGGACAGGTTTACAATTATACAGGCCAGCTTCCTAAGGCATTTACATGAATTGGTGGAATAAATTCAATAATACTTGTCTGCATAGCCTTGACCTTGGGTGAAAGACACTCTAGTTTAATTCATCAGTGTGCTGCTGCTGAAGGGCTGATATGCTGATTGTACCTGTATATGTTCAGTAGTCCAGCAGACCTGAGCTTTACTCTTAGGTTACTCTCCATTACTACAGTTATGTAGAGTATGGCCTGAATATGTAGTTCATCCATGGCAGTACTTTGCACGGTAATTCTCAAACAGATCCTCAAGAACCAACAAACAGCCCATAGGCTCTTTGCTCATATGTTTAGATTTAGTTATAGTCATTCTAGTTTCTTGAGGGCAGGCTTGAGAAGCACTGACTTTTGAATCACCCGCAACTAGCAACGTATAGTTAGAATCTGATCATAATGTTGTTATTTCCAGAGGTTTGGTGTTATTAGTCGTTTTCTTGTATTTTTTCAATGCTATCAGTTACAAGATTAACTACACAGTTACATGATCAGTTAAAGTATTGTTTGTTTTACACAGTGGACTGACTGATCTGCATTTTCAAACATTCATTGGGAAGCTGGGGCTGATCTGACTATAGACCAGCAGGGTACACCATGGGCAGAGGTCCAACCCATCAAAGGACAACAGAGAGACAGACAACTATTTATACACACTTATACCTATGGGCAACCTAAACCTTAACCACTAGCCTTTGGACAGTGTTAGGACCACCTAGAGGAAACCCATACATTGACAACAAATTGATGTCAACAAATGTTCAAAATGTTTGCAAAAATGTGAAGTGTTTTTTCATTCTTTGCGACAATGCAAAATCTTGAAATGCACACTTCAACTTTTTAATCGAATTATCTCAACATATTACGAACTGTAGCTTTAATAAAGAAAGCTCATATTTTTACTTCAACTAGGGTGTATTGTGAAGACATTCTGGCATAAAAAAGAATCCAAATCACAAATCAAGGGCAAAATGCTATATGTTTATGTGAAATATTTAGGATTTTAATGAATGTTTGCTGCCAGTGGCTTCAAAAATCCCAATGATCATATTCATTGTATTTCTTCCTTAGCCTCATTGTACAAATCAATAGTGTAGATGAAAATGCAAGCCTACCTACAACAGTCAAGATTGTTGTTTTGTTGTACAGGGAAAAAGATTCTGCTGTTCTAGATTTCAGCTTTAGAGTACAACATGTGTGAATTCGAGTGTTGCCCCTTTTGGAACATCAGTGAAAACAGATCTCCTCATTTTCTCGCCCCGCCTTATGTGTGATAGATCAAAATCCATGATCTGTGTCCTCACATTCATAAGCAATTAGGCTTGCCATAATTTATTCTCCATTAAAAAGATAATTAAAGTCCTCTGTAGTTTCTTTGAAAGTTAAATTATAGTCTAATTTTCCACAAATATAAACTGCAAGATTTAAAGGGCCACTAAGCATTCACGTCATGAAATTAGTTATTCAGAGAACTTATCATTATGGATGATAATTTAATGATATGTACAGTCATGAACTTTTTATTGTGTCATTGCCACTAGAGCATACTTAAAGAGCAATTGCTATGGAAGCTAAAATTGTGATCCTAATGAGAATATTATGAGGATGTCTTAAAGCTGTCATGTTCGTACCTTAGCAATGAAGTTTTCAAGTACACTGACAAGGTGATGTCTGTATGAAGGGAAGGGTGATTCTAATCACAGGCAAGATGTGCTCTCCACACATAAGACGGGCATGCAGATGCGCACAAACCAAGCCGGAGCTCGGCAGCATCTCTGTACTAGGCTATAATAACACGACAGTAATGAGAAAGTGTGTGTGGATCAAGGTTTCTCATCACATTTTATGAAATAATAATAGAACAGGGTGCTCTCTGACACACCGAGTGCTGGCAGGGAAAGTGAGTCCACTTCTGATTGGTACTGTGATGTATGGACTGCCCTAACAAAGGAGGGAGTGCTTGCAAGAGCCAGGCGGCTCTGAGAGAGAGAGAGAGAGAGAGAGAGAGAGAGAGAGAGAGAGAGAGAGAGAGAGAGAGAGAGAGAGAGAGAGAGAAAAGGCCTCATTTAGAGGAGGAAGGCTGTTTGCCCTGCCAATATGACACAGGGGGAGTGGACAGCCATTGATCTACAGCCACAAATGACAGCTGAGAATTCAGCAATAATCATGACAAACGAGTGGAAGGGCCACAGGATGGAGGGAGAAAATGTCAATACCTCCAGTCCAAAAAAGGAAGTCCAAGGTCACGAGGATAAGGCGCTTTACATCCCTCTCTCTTTAGTATGTCTTGGGGCTGAGTGGGTTGGGGGGTGGGGGTGGAGAGCTGTATAACAGAAATTATCCAATGATACTTTACAAATAAAGTGTCTGTTTTGTCCAATAATATGGAAATATATGTGCTCTATGTCTGGGTTGGATGTCTATCCAGATCCATCAGAAAAAATATTACGTTTAGATGGTCTGTGGGCATGGATAAACCCCTGCTGTGGGCATTTTTCAATCACCCAATCACAACTGTGTTTTCCCAATTTCCAGGATGAATTTAGCTTTCAAGTTTTCCCACCTGTTTGCTTGTAATTGTACTTGTGTTTAAAGCTGTTTTACCATCATGTTCAATTCAGTTTGGAGAAGTTCACACTACTGTTGTGAAAGCACTTTATAGAGCACTTATCACGTTTAAGCTTTTTTCTACTACTGAGAACTTTACTAAATAAAACAATAATTTAGTATCAGTAGCTTTTCATTCGTTATGAAGTTAAATGTGCATATGTGGCTGAGAAAACCTACGTAGCATTACCATGACCATGTTATACTGATAATGGCAGAAACAAGTGAGACAGCGTGGAGCAACTGTTTGACTCAAGGCAGAGGATTCTGAACAGATTTTAACGTATGATTCTATGTAAAACACTCAATGCTGTAAAAAATCATGTGTATTAAGTTAATATGCCAAACTCATATATGTAAGTTTTTGGGTGGGTCTGGAAGTTAAAGGGCAGATATTGGTACATGAGGCCCAGTGACAAAGACAGGATTGTGAATATCATTGCTGTTGTAAGATAATTTCATGAAAGTTTTCCATAATGATCATTGTATAGGTGGAACAAATGCATTATCTGCCCTTTAACATACATACATGTAACATGACTTTATTCCAAGCAATTGTGCACCATTTCTATGTCACAGTTTAATTGGATTTTAAAATAATGTTTAGAAAATAACGTTGCATAATTTTGCTTTTAATCACAATTGGATGTTTTTTTTTCACCCAATGTTTTTATTACTTTATTATTAAGATCAGCTATATGTTTGGCCCATCTCTCTGTAGCTGTGTTAAATAATGCTACCCAGCTCATATCATATAAAGTATATATACTGTCAATATATTAA
>JBBIGC010000145.1:14366936-14369436 GCA_037576955.1 Lepidarchus adonis
TGGTGATGGTAGTAGTAGTAGAAGTACTTGTAGTAGTAGTACTTGTAGAAGTAGTAGTAGTGGTGATGGTAGTAGTAGTAGAAGTAGTTGTTGTAGTAGTAGGAGAAGTAGTAGAAGTAGTTGTAGTAGTAGTAGTAGTAGTAGTACTTGTAGAAGTAGTGGTGGTAGTAGTAGTAGTAGCAGTAGTAGTAGTAGTGGTGGTGGGGGTAGTAGTGGTGGTGGTGGTAGTAGTAATAGTAGCAGTAGCAGTAGTAGTAGCAGTGATAGTAGTAGAAGTCGTAGTAGTAGTAGTAGTACTTGTAGAAGTAGTGGTGGTGGTGATGGTGATGGTAGTAGTAGTAGAAGTACTTGTAGTAGTAGTACTTGTAGAAGTAGTAGTAGTGGTGATGGTAGTAGTATTAGAAGTAGTTGTAGTAGTAGTAGAAGTAGTAGAAGTAGTTGTTGTAGTAGTAGTAGCAGTGATAGTAGTAGACGTAGTACTTGTAGAAGTAGTAGTAGTTGTTGTAGTAGTAGTGGTTGTGGTGGTGGTGATGGTAGTAGTAGTAGAAGTAGTTGTAGTAGTAGTAGAAGTAGTTGTAGTAGTAGTAGTAGCCTAGTGGTTGGGACTTTGCTTCTGGGATCAGAAGGTTGCTGGTTCAAGTCCCAACCTGGGCACCACTGAGGTAACCCTTGAACAAGGTACCGATCTCTCTTCACTGATCCTCGGGTGGTTCTCATAGCTGCCTGCTGCTCCATGTGTGATGGGTTACACACAGAGGTCACATTTTATTGTGGTGTGTTGTTTTGATCTATGAACAGTGTACTGCGTAGGGATATTTTTCAAGAACTCTGTCTTTTTTCCCCTATCATCTCTCTCTCTAACCCCCCCATCCCCCAGCCCTCCTTGCCAGGACGTTGAGAGAAAGTGTATTTGCTCACTGTATGCATTTAGTGCACAGGATGAGGGTGTAGTCCTTGATCTGTGAGGTGTGTTGAAGGCCTTTAGTGTAAGCTGCTGTGTTAGACAGTGAGCTGTCCCTGTGCTTACTGCAGGGGCCTGTGGCTGGGTTAGCACCATTAATGAAGGGTGCCTTTAAGAAGTCTCCAGCGAGCAGCCAGGCATTACAGATTAGGTCAGTGGAACGGCTAGCGGGTTGAGCATGATGGATGAGGGGCAGAATGAGTTTCTGCTGCGCAGTATTGTGAAATCTTTTCATTGTCACCGACGGGCCTATGAGGCTCTGACGAATGAGGGAGCAAGTGTCAGAAACGCCCTTCCCCTGCTCCCTGCTATGCCTTTAATATCTCCCTGAGCTGCCGCCAAAGTATTGATAAAAGTAAAGTTTAAAAATAGCCCCGGCAGCAAAGTGAGAGGATCCGGAGAGCTTGCAGAGATGATTAAACAAGGTTGCTGTTGTGCTTCTGCAAGCTTCATTTCTGTAAACACACCGGCACAAGCTACTGGACTTCCCGCTTCCAGAGAGAGACAGAGAGAGAGAGAGAGAGAGAGAGAGAGAGAGAGAGATGGGGTGAGAGAGGGAGCCTCTTTATGGGAAATGTTTGTGACCGGGGTGACAGCTTGGCTTGATGGATGGGCTGCCTCCATCTGGTTGCAGTGCATGTAATAAATTTCCATGCTCATGTTTGACCTCTCTCACTTACCAGACACATCTTTCACTTTTGGGACGTCCAAGAGGGACTCACAATTACGAGGCGAGATGCCGCCAGGGCGCAGGGATAGTGCTGTTTATGGGCCCCAGCCCAAGGGCAAAGAGGCCGAAAAAATAGATAGCTGTAAACAATGCCTGGTGCTGCCAAGAGAATTCTTCTGCATTCAATAACCTTTCACACCTACTCAGCTCCCTGTGTACCCACTAGCATCCTGAGCTACAGCAGACGGACCTTAGCCACGCTCTCATGGTTCTTACTCCCACTCACTCCTTAAACTGTACAGATGTACATAGGTCTACATAGGAAGAGCAAATAGTTTATATTTTTGTTTATTCATTCCAGTATTTTGTTGTGGAAAAAAACAGAAAAAATGGCCAAAAGTCAAACAAGCTGACAAAAGTTAGTTCTTTCATATTTTATCATAAGTTAAATGGGCCAACTGTGTTTCTGTTTAGCTGTTTTTTGCAATTCCTTTACCATTTTTATTCAGACTATTTTTGTTTCTTTGTGCCGCACATGCTAGGTCTCCATGATAGGTGGTGGAAGTGAGATGTTAAACAAGATAGTATTAGTTAACGCTATTTTCTCCACCTTCTGATGTAATCTTAAGAAACTAAAGACAAAGGTTAAATCTTTTTCATTTTGACCAGGGTTTATAAGAAAACATCAATTTTGTCTTTTAAATGATAGATAGTTACTAATCTTAATAAAAGATGTGCACACATCACAGAACTTATGCAATGTAAGCATTAGTGATTTTTAAAGATATGTTATTATGTGTTACATTCATAGTAGGAAAAAATTTTACTTTGAAAAACCGCTTTTAATTTCAGTGCTCGGATATCACATA
>JBBIGC010000145.1:14374436-14382740 GCA_037576955.1 Lepidarchus adonis
TTTGCTGTTCTGATTACACAGTGAGAACAGTACTTCTGTTTGACTAATGTGTTTGGTTTCAAATGAAGTCAAATGAATATCCTAATCTGCCTTTAGCAATGAGACCCGGGCCACATGACGACAGTTCTAATTCCGAAACCACCAGAGCACTGGACCTTAGACAAACCAGATGAAGAAACTGCAATGCAGGGTATTGACAGTGACATTGATCCAAATGTGATAACACAGGTCGAATTGAATGATTTGATCAAAGATTGTGGTCTGTCAAAAGCAAAAGCTTTGCTGTGGTGTTTTCTGTCACCAGATATGAACATTTCTGTGTTTAGTCGACAGTCTCTGTCTCTGTTGTGATATTGAAGGATTGTTTCCGGCTTGGGTTGTGATCACAACACGGAAGAGTGGCTGTTCTGCTACACAATGGCAATGTTTATCCTTCAGTACCTGTTGGCCATGAAGCACACATGAAAGAAATGTAGAAGAATATGAAACTGTTACTGAAGTACGTCCAGGATACCAGGTACAACTGTGGAGATCTTAGGGCCATTGCTCTGTTACTAGGACTGCAGCCTGGTAAAAAAGTTCTGTTGTTTCATCTGCAAATGGGACTTTATGGCCACTCCATAAAGAGTTAGTTCCAGTACAGAAAAATGTGGCACAAGTGATTAAAATACATATATTTTTGCCTCCTCTTCACATAAAAGACAACAGTCAGAAGTGGATTAAAAAGTTGCTACTTGGGGTGGAAAAAATTGTCTGCTAATCCTTCAAAGACATTGTTGACAATTCTCTGGGCAATTACAGAGCCCCAAACTACATTCAGCTGGTAGACAAACTTCTCAAGGCATACAAGACAATGAAGTGCAACATGTCACTCAAGATTCATTTCCTCCACACACACTTGAACTTCTTTCCCACAAATCTTGGTTCTGTCAGTGACGAACATGGTTTCACCAGGACATTGCTATGATGGAGAAACGATACCAGGGCAACTGGAATCCATCAATGCTTACTGACTATTGCTGGACACTGTAACGTGACACTGAATGCAAAAGAAAATCAGGAGCCAAACACTTTTAGTTCTGATGAATTTAATAGCATAAGCGCAATAAACGTGACTAAATAAGTTATTGTCAGTAAACATATAAATGTCTTTCTCAGAATTTCTATGTCATGCAATAAAACCAAAGGTATTTGTGCATACCCAGTAGGTATCTTGTCACAATCAGCAAAACCTCTTCAGGAAGCAAGATTTTAAAAACATGTGTGCAGTGATTTCTGTGATTCTTTCATAGAACTTTAATACTGTTCTTCATGACCTAATACTTTATTAATTTATTAAACCATACACTTTTAAATATTGAGGTACCAATAGGGATCCTTGGAGTGATGCTATAGAAGAAGAACCTTCCATTCCCTGAATAACTTTTTATTAGTTTAGATGTGCAGACGTGTAGAGCCTTTTGGAGTTGAAAGAACCTTAATAAAATGTAAAGCTGGGATGCAGTTTTCTGGTCTGCAGGGTCTGTGTTAAGCCCTGTTTGGTGAATTCTGTGCTCAAACCCAACTAGTTTAACTCATCTGCTATTTGCAAGGTTTAGTGGGTATGTTTGAGTACGGTAACTAACCATCACGCTGAACACTGACCCTCTAGGACAACATATGTGTACCTCTAATATAAACCATCTAAACAACTGTACTTTCCAGATTATACAGCTGTAAGCCAATGGTTTTGAGGCACCCATCCCAAAGTACACTGTTGATTTAATTCTAACTGACAGTAGAAGTTAGTGAGCATGGAAAAAACAAACATGACACATTCTATTAATGTATTATATTGAAAATAAGTAAAGCTAATTATATTTGGCATGTGCACCCTTTAATTTATCCACTAATGATATTTTTGAGAAATAAAAAAGTGACTGACTAAGGATCTGAAACTAATAATTAATATTTGATCATTGACGAGACAATTGTTCGGGCAAAGACCAAGGTAAAACAAGAGTTGCTAGTTGACTGGTGTAGTATGCAAAGCAAAACCCCACATCACATCACTGCCAAGAACCTACAGGAAGATTTGTTTGGTATGAGACTATGCTGCACTGACTGAACCATGTTGTTGCACAAACATTATGGACATGGAAGGGGGATTAACCTTATCAGTGAGCTCATACAATACAATACAACTCGTAGATAAACCAGAGACAATCTAAAGTCTGGTAAAACAGTCTGGCTAAAGTCAAACCAAAGGTATGTCTGGAGAAGAAAAGGAGAAGCCTTTCAATAAAAGAACACCATGCCTTTGAAGCATGAGGTGGTTCTATTATACTTCGTATGTGTGTGCGTGTGTGTGTGTGTGTGTGTGTGTGTGTGTGTGTGTGTGTGTATATTTTTTGGGGGTATAGCTAGTCCCACTGGGAATCTTGTGAGGCTAGAGAGAGTTAACGTCCTACAGTAAATACTGAAAAAAAAGCTAAATAAAATCTTAACAACTTAAATCAAACTTGAAGTACTTAAATGATAAAGGGATACTGGCCTTTACCATCCCCAGACAAAAATGTAATTGACACTTTGATTAGAAAATGCTATGCAGCCTAACAATTTACTTATTTTTATGACATAGATGCATTCTTCAAAGAAAAATGATAAAAATAAATCAAGAATAGAAAGCGTTCACTGACTAGAAGAAATGTTGGACTCTAAAAGCCATATAGTGTCTTATAGGTACTGACAAAATGTATGCACATACCATTCTAAAATATTAAAATACATAAATATATTTTGTGTACTAAATGTGTACATTTCTAAATTATGTTGTGTTTGAGTATTTACATTTTCAGTGTTAAAATTTGCAGGTGCCTAACCTTTTACATAGCGTATATCCCCAAGAATAGGCCACTCTGCATTATAGGCTGTCCTGTTCTATAAGCTGCTAAAAATTGTCATTTATTTTTAAAAAATCTAAGATAAGCCACCCTGTTATTAGCCACAGTGTTACTGAATTGACCAATCTGAAGTAGAAGCATATAATTTGACACGCCCCTCCACACCTTTGCAACTCTATACCAGTAGTGATGTTATACTGTAGTTGACCAGTGACAAATTTTGAACTTAGCAATATCATGCTGCAGAATTTAAGCTACAGCTCGTTGCTTTCGTGAAAGAAAACGGCAGTTGTGCAGCTGGACGCCACTTTGAAGTTGATTAAAAACAATTGATGTTGCTGTTAATTGTGCAGTTAAGTGCCTTGTGAGGATCGAGTGGAAATCAGAAACCATACAGAATGGTTTTCACAAAGCCGGAATCCTCCCTCCCAGCAGCAAAAACAATGGGTGCAATATCAGAGATATCATTTTATTCAGTGTTGAAGAATTTACATGTAGACGGATCCTTGACATCATTGTACTGCAGTATCCCCACCCTCCAGTTAAAAATGTCAAAACTCAACTTTTCCCAGCCAACAACAAACTTTTCTTCCCTTTATTTATGTTGAATTGAACTTTTTGAAATGTTCGTTGCTGCAGTGAACAGTACAATTAAATTAAACTAATCATTTGGAGATTTGTCTTTTTGTGCACTGAATTATACTTTTAGAGAATGTGTTTTCATGTTTTTTAGATAGGCAGCTCCATTTAAACAAGCCGCCCCCAATACCAGGTTCTTTATTGGGGGGGAATACAATTCTACGGTATTCCTTATACTAACTGTTACAAGATACTGTATGTGTAAGCCACACTTTTCAAAGTAAACTTCAGGTTGTATTATAAACAGCATTGGCAGGTTGTATTAGCAAAACATGGTTTGTTTAATCCTGTGTATAAATAACTGCATTAATAATGTGAGTATGTACTGAATGTAGTTACAGTTGGCCTTCCGCACTGTACTTTGAACTATGGAGAACATACAGAGCACCTGCTTTGATTTCAGAAAGGATTGAGGTTAGAGAATGGGCTTGCTGAGTACAGAGAAGAGCTCATTCTGCTTTTTCTTTCTTTTTTTCTTTTTTTATGATGCAAGTGCTTTTTTCAGAATATGATCACTAGGCATGTCTGGATTGGAGAGTGGGGCATGTGTGTCACTTTGTGTCTTAAGTTTTTGATTGTTTAAATAACACAGTATCTCATCATACAGCCGTCTTGCATTTTGACAGTACAATAACCCATAATTCCCTCTGTCACTCAGTATTTCAAGGGCAGTATTTCATGGCATGAACTGAGCAGTAGCGCATTTACATTTTGGAGGATGTGGGAGTGGTGGGGGTTGATGGGGGAAATGGATTTCTTGTCTTATGTCACTTCAGATTTTACCCCTCACCCCCTTTTTCTGTACAATCCATTTTAGAGCAGACTCGTAAATATGCCTTGAAAGAGGATCTGTTCTTTTTTTTTATTTAATCAAAGCTAAAGCTTTGGTGAGCACACTGCACTGGGGCTTTAAGTAGACACTGCAGAGGGTAGGTGTGGCCATGATATTGTGTGTGTGTGTGTGTGTGTGTGTGTGTGTGTGTGTGTGTGCATGTGTGTGTATGTGTTTATTTATATATACATACACAAACACTATATATATTTGTCTCAGTATATATAAGATTTGTCTCACTAGTATCTGTATTTTTCTTTTAAAACACCGTATATCATTGGAATAAATAAAGAAATACAGCAGAAATGGTTTAAGATGCTTAGAATAACTGATGTTTGGTTTGTTGTTTCCCCTTGAGGTCCCTTAGCTATTGCATGGATCTGTAAACTTAAATTGCCAACACACCTGTTTTTACTTAATGAAGTATTGATTAGCCAGACCAGGTATTGGATGACAACTGAAAGTAATACTGGGAGTCTGCAATGAGAAGTTAAGGAGATGGTTGAATAAACATATTAAATCACCACTTACTGTATTTCTGTTGTTTTGTGTATTCTAATATTAGTGTTTTTCTGAACAAATAAGTGTTTATTAAATATATTTATTTTAAATATTTTTTTTTCCATAGCATAGAATTTCATTATGTAATGGATTGACCACGGCCATTTGTCATTCTTAATATCTCACCAGATTTGTGCTTTAATCCCTTCAACTCATTAAAATCCATCCCTAAGTAGTTATGAGACATACTGTACAGAAAAGACAACTGAAGTGTGAAGAACATTGCTATTCATGGGTTGTGTTAAAGTTTGTGAGCTTGTGAAACTTTTTCAGAGCAGCATTACGCTTAAACATGGTTTATTATGAATTATACTATTTTGTTGAAATTATGTGTTCATATATATTCATATATATATATAGACTTACATTTCAAAGACTTGAAATTCACCAATTACCTACCAATTACCTTCACTAGTTACTACCTACAAATGGAGAAAATTTGGGACTGTGGCTACTCTACCAAGGAGTGGGTGTACAACTAATTTGACCCCATAATGAATACACAATGAAATCCGAGTGACAACCAAAGATTTAAAGACATCATTGGAACTGGCTAACATCTGTTTTCATGAGTCTACAGTTTGTAAAACATTGAACAATCATGGTGTCTATGGCAGGACACCACAAAGGAAGCTGTAGCTTCTGTTGCTTACTAAAAAGAACAGTGCTGCATATCTGAAATTTGCTAAAGAGCATGTTGACACTCCACAGCAGTATAAGTAAAATATTTTGTGGACTGATTAAACCATTTTGGGAGAGCACACAGCTCTACAACTGCTGTAAACAAGGGCACTGCATAACACCCTGAACACATCACCCCAACCATAAAGTATGGTGCAGAAAAAGTCATGATTTGGGCCCTGCTTTACTGCATCAGGGCCTGGCCAACTGAGGGAAGATGAATTCCCAAGTGTATCAAAAAATTATTTAGGATCATTTGAAAATGTCTATACATCAGCTGAAACTCTGAAGAAGTTGGGTGATGCAACAGGACAATGATGCAAAACACTGGAGCAAGTCCACAACAGAATGGGTTCAGAAAAACAAAATCCACGTTTTGGAGTGGCCCAGTCAGGGCCCAGACCTCAATAGAGATACTGTGGAATGACTTGAAAAGAGCCAGACAAGTGAGACGTCCAAAGAATATGACTGAGATAAAGCAGTTCTGCCAGAAGAAATGATATAAGATTCTTCCTGAATGATGTGTATGTCTGATCCACAGCTACAGGAAGCACCTGGTTGAGGTTATTGCTGCAGAGGGGCACTAGCATAATGAATAGTTTATAGTTGTTCCTAATAAAGACATGAAAAATCATAGATCTTTGCGTTATCTTTTTAGACACATTTTATTTATCAATACACTTGACCTAGGTGAAGATCAGATCACATTTTATGACAAATCTATGCAGAAAACCATGAAATTTTGAAAAGGTTCACATTCTTTTAAATGCCACTGTATGTATATCTTAAAACCCATTGCACTGCAATTGACCTAAAGGCTTCTTTTAGATGCTGTAATGCATGTCAGCTAGATGTAAATGATTCCCATCTACTCTTTGACTTGATTTCCATTTACAAAGAAGACAGGGCCCCATTACAGTTCTGTTCGAGCCTTGCTGGTAGCTGTGTAGATGTGAAGAGATCTATTGTTTGGAAGAGTCTGCCTCTCTCTCCCTCTCTCTGTATCTCTCTCCTTCTCACTTTCTCTCTCTCTTCTTTTTCTCCAGTCAGTCATATTAGAGAGAGGTGCAGAGCTCTTAGCAAGGTCAAACACTTTATCATAATTCTACTACCATCTTATTTGATATCAAAGAGACTTTCTTTTCAGTGACAACATCCTCTCTGACCTGCTTGAAATCCAGCAAATTTCACTGCCATTTATAATGTACAGCAAGGTCTTAGGTCTGTCATTAAGTTCAGCACTCTTGTGCAGGAGAAATACATATTTTCAGAAATGGCTTGCTGTATAAAATATTATTAATGTAAATGTAGCTGACTGAGACTGAGTTTCTTCAGAAGAGCATTTACATAGCAACATTATCTGTAGTTTTGAATGAAGGGCACAATTAAACATTGGCAGCTCAAAGTACTGGATGTGAAACTTATTTGACTATTTAATTTGCATGTGTTGACCTTGTGCTGAACTCATGTCTGGCACTTATAGCCACAATAGCAGTGTCCCCTGCTCAAATACAGTCTTATGCAAAGGTTTGGCCACCCCTCGATAAATAACATATTTTGGTCATTTTTCTCTCTTGGAAATGGGAAAAATGCACAATATTTTCAGCAAACATTGATGCATAGTTACTTTTTAGGCCATAAATTGAGCAAAGATAAAAATAAAAACATTATTGTGGTACTCTGCAAAAATTTGGGCACCCTAAATAATCAGTACTTAGCACACCTCCTCTGGCAGACAACTTAAAATGCTTTTTAGAGCTAAAAGTCTTTCAGTTCTTGTGCTTTTCTCTCATTCTTCCTCGCAAAAGGCTTCTAGTTCTGTAATATTCTTTGGTCGTCTTACATGCACAGCTCTTTTAAGATCTACCCACAAATTTTAAATTATGTGTAAATCAGGGGACTGTAATGGCCATTTCAAAACTTTCAGCTTGTGTCTCTTGAGGTCGTCCATGGTGGATATTGAGGTATGTTTAGGATCATTGTCCTGTTGTAGAAGCCATCCTCTTTTCAGCTTTAGCTTCTTTTTTTTACAGATGGTGTGATGTTTGCTTCCAGAATTTGCTGGTATTAATGGAATCTATTCTTCTCTCCACCCATGCAATATTTCCTGTGTCACTGGCTGCAACACAACCCCAAAGCTTGATAGATCCACCCCTATGCTTAATGGTTACAAGGTGTTCTTTTCATGAAATGCTGCTCCTTTTTTTTCCAAACATGCCTTTGCTGATTATGGCCAGTTCTATTTTAACTTCATCAGTCCACAGCACTTGTTTCCAAAACACATCAGGCTTCTGTAGATGTTATGGTGCATACTCCTGATGTTGAATTTTATGATGGTGATGCAAGATTTTTTTCTGCTGACTCTTCCATGAAGGACAGTGGAATGGTGCACCACCACTCTGTGTCTGAGTCTGCTAAATCTTCCTGCAGGTTTTTTGCAGTCAAATGTGGACAAATCAAATCCACATTTTGATTTGTCTTTCTAATTAGCATATGAGCAGTTCAGAGTTATCTTGGTCTTCCAGATCTCATATTGACGTCCACAGTTGCCCTGAACTGCAATATCTTCATTACAACGGCAATGTTTGGAAACGGCAAGCTGACAACGCTTTGCTATCTTCTACAAGAAGCTTTCTCCTGCATTGTGAGCATCAATAACTTTCATTTTCAGAGTCTTACACAGCTGCTTAGAGGAACCCATGGTTGTTG
>JBBIGC010000145.1:14382840-14394168 GCA_037576955.1 Lepidarchus adonis
TGTGTGTGTGTGTGTGTGTGTGTGTGTGTGTGTGTGTGTGTGTGTGTGTGTGTGTGTGTGTGTGTGTGTGTGCGCGCACATTAGCAGTGCTACAAACACACAAGCTAAAGCACAGTAGGTTGCACTCTAGTAACTCACTACAACAGCCAACTAAACCATGTCTTTGAAAATGAAACTAACTGCAATGCACAACTTAAAAGACACTCATTCAGGTACACTGTGGCACACAATAAACTAATGGATTCATTCTTTCATCATTACTTTCCTGTGGCATGCAGGGGGACCAGAGTTAAAGTCCTTATAGGCAAATCTGTCCACTTGATGGACATCATGACATCTGGACATTTATTTCCACTCATAGAAGACCAGGCTTCTGTCTGTGACCGGGAAGTGACCTCAGCCCTTCAAACTAAAAGCTAAAATAATATTTCAGAATTGTTTCAAAACACTGTTATAATCTGAAAAATTATGCCCAAAAACAATTTTTTCATGTTGTTCTGTCCATGCACATTGAATAGCAGGACTTTCCTGTTCATTTGGATGCACATGCTGTGTTTTATAAATACAGGTTAGAACCCACTGGCATAATGTAATAATGATGTCAGAATTTGTGCAAAACCCTTCTAGAGAAAGCCATTAACTCGAATAGAGTCTTTGAACATTGGAGGTCCATTAAATTTTAAAAGGGTTCCTCTTCCTCATTCACCTCATATACAAAATTTGGTTCTTTAAAGAACCAGTCACAGGAATGTTTTTGTACAACCAAAATGGGCACCACTGTAAGGCTTTATTTTTAAGAGTTTATGTTGTAAAACTGAGCACTGTAGTATTGTAGAAGGAAATCTTAATAGCTATCCTAATTTTAACTCATTTTTTCAAATGATATTTTATTATGATCAGGCTATTGTGAGGCTTTGTGCAGTTTCATGTTTGCTGGCTTGCTTGTGTTGTTCTCTCTGCATTGTTTTGAACGATCCCTTGGGCAATGTTCTTAAATGTCCCTTTGCCCCTTGTGTCTTTACTGTTACTATAGAGACTGTGTGGGCTTGATCAATAGCGCACAAATCAAACAGTGCAAGTTTGTTTAGAGAGCGTGTGCATGTGTTATTCCAGCTGAGCAAGTGTAGCTCATAGTGTGTTTTAGTGCTTTATTTGCTTTTGTGAAAATGGCATCTGACTTTTCAAGAAATTTTGGCACTTGGAGACATTTGTTTAAACAGGCCAAAGTACTTTTCACTAATTCGCTAATCAGGTGCTGAGGGTGCATGGTGCTTTTCTGTAGCCTTGTTGTGTCAGACAGGACCGTAGTGTAAGCCATTCAAATGTACAATAGTATTATAGTTGTGTCCACTTGGTGAGCAGCCTACTTCTTAAGGTATTTATCCTCATCTGCTCCCTGTGTTTGATTCCAATGGGGCTGATAAAAAGAGCACAGTGTGCTGAATAAATATGAACACTGTGTTTATTTTACCATTGTTCATATACAAAGTAAAGGAGCACAGAGTGGGGGAGTGGAAGGGGAAGTGTGATTTTTTTTTTTTCCTGCTGGCCAAGCGAGGACTGAAGAGAGCTTTTGAGGGGCGACCCAATCCTGCTTGAGTTCACTGGTAAGCCTGTTGGACATCTAGCTTTGTTCTCCTTATAGTGCACTTATCACAAGCCTGATTCGCTTGTCCCCTTGCATGTTCCTCTCCTATCTCACCAGGGGCAATTTTCGACAGGCTAAGTGCTCAAATTGAGCCATTTTGTTTCACTTTAAACTAAAGCGGGACCTATTATGCGTGATTTTTCATTCATAGCCCCCTCTGTTCTCTTCCCTATCCATGCCCCTCTCTCTCTCTCTCTCTCTCTCTCACTCTCTCCCATCGTCCTCAGAGGTGGGAGGCCTTGTGAGGCCCCACTGTTCTCACTCCAGGCATGTCAGCTTCAATCTGCCACCCCTGGGTGTGAGGAGCTGGCCGTGGTGTGGGGGCTCACAGGTCAAGCCCGCCAGTAATTGATGTTGCTTATTCATCTGTTTTTCTCCTGTCTTTGCTGCAGTAGCCTTTTGTTTTGCTAGGCGGTTTCCAGACCCACTGTAGGTGTTTTCTAGTCACATAAAACATACCTGCCCTACATGCCTGTCCCAGTAGCCCCAAAGAGAGAAAAAAAAAAAAGAGGAAAAAAAACCTCCAACCTCCAGCCAATCTTCACTTGTTCACACATACACAAGTTTGTTTTCACAAAATATCAGTATATGGGGTCATGCAAAGTTAATATTATATTTGTATGTGATTTTAACATTTGTTTAATTTTAATTATTTCCTGAATAAATGTATATAAAAATGCTCCTTAGATAGCACATTTCTGCACCTTTGTTTTTATTTTTTGTTTAGGAAAGACAATTTTCAGCTTTTAAAAGGATTAATTTAATGATACTCATTGAAACTTTTAAAATAAAATAAGGTGGTTGGATATTTATGACATTATATTGATATAGTGAAGAGTAGCCTTAGTTAAATAGCACTGTGTTAAAGACTGCAGTTTTCTCAAAAACATTTTTTAAAGGCACCAGACTGTAAAACAATTTATTTTTTATTTCATCTCCACTGGTTAACTGAAAACATTCTGTTTGGTTAATTTTGAATAATAATAGAACAGTGTAATGATTCTGGCATAAATATCCTAGCTTGAAAGAAAATATGTCTACAATTTTTCCATAATTTGCCACCAGACAAAGCAGAAATGCAACTCAAATATATCATCAAATAAAATTCAGCCATTGTTAACAGTGAGGTTCCAGCTTCCACTACTAAAGACAGACTGGTGCAAAGCTAAAAAGGGGGACTACTTAGTGGATTACTGTACATTTAGTAATAGTAACATTTAGTAATAGTCACTAGGCAAATACTATGTAAATACATTTAGAATCCTTGCTATTGATAGCATATGTGAAACACTTTGTGATGATTGTCCATTTAGATGGTTTTACTTGGAAAAACAAAAGAAAACTTTTGTAATGAAGACACATAATGTCTATTATTATTGGAATTATTGGTTTTCTTTAGTTACTGCCCATTTCTCCACAACAAGGTAGGACCTACCTTTACTAATTTGTTCGTAACTTTTCCACCAAGCTGACTGGTTGTGTTAACTGAACTATGAGACTTTGTGTGAAATCTGCATCTTAAGCTCTACAAGTTATTTCCTTTCATTTTCCAGTCAGACACATGCCTCTGTTTCCTTTATAATGTCTCAGCTGTCACCATATAGCACAATCAGGTCACTGGTACATTATTGTAAAAATCATTCAATTGTATGAAAATGCCAGCTGCTGTTAATGCTGATGAAAAAATAGAAATGCTACATAATGATTCAACTGCTGATGTTTTTCTTTTTTTTACTTCTCTAGTAAATTTATTGGGATACAAGAATTATTCAAATATACACTACTCAAGTTAGGGATATTTGGCTTTGGTGAACTTTCAGGATGAACCTAAAATGCACTATAACCTTCACAGGTGACCTTAATATGACCTTTACTAAACTTTTAAATGCACATTGTAACAAAGCGCTTAACTGCGAAACTTACAAAAGGGGTTTGAATCATGAACTGACCAATAAATTAATAAACCTTAATAACATCATTAATCCAGTCATTGTGCCCCTGCATAAACAACACAGGCCTAATTTCATCTTCATGGACCACATTGCTCCAGCTAATCAAGGTCGTATCATTAGAGAACAGCTGCTGTAGACTGGGAAACCTTAAATGTAGTGGCCTGCACTTTCTCCAGATCTGAATCTGGAGATAGCTGAGTCGTCATGTAGAGGCTTGTAACTCTGTGTTTCACAGTTTGTCCGTAATCAAAGTGGATCCTTATGGTCGTTCATTTTTTCAGCTCCCAACACATCAACTTCAAGAACTGACTGTTCATCTGTGACCTAGGGTTTTAGAAAGGTGCCCACAAATAAAATTTATTATTATTATTATTATTATTATTATTATTATTATTATTATTATTATTATTATTATTATTATTTTCTACTGCCTAATACCTTGATAGGTGTCATAGTACCAATATAACACAATTTTTAACATTATAAACATCAGGGGTTTTACTGTTGTGGCTGACCAGTGTACAGTTGCAAAAGTTCCCAAATACAAATGTTGTTTGTGTTCTAAGTGGAAATAAGTTATCACATCTTCTGCACAAAAAGTAAATTTGACATTATCTTGTAATTGTAATTATATTTTTATATATATTTCCTGAATTAAGAAACGTGTATGTGGTGTTTTCTGCTAATTTAATTTATTAATAAAATCTGTGTATATTTGATATAAATATAAATTTTAATACAAACATTTTACATATTTTTTTATGTATTCCAATACCTCAAAAGTGATTGTTCATTGAATTTGTGGAGTTCTCTTGAGATGATGTGTACATATTTACTACTTTGGCTAGGGACACCCAAACTTTTGCACATGACTGTATATTGTTACATTTACATTTACATTTACAGCATTTGGCAGACGCTCTTATCCAGAGCGACGTACATGGTGAGCGGTTGGGGGTTAGGTGCCTTGCTCAAGGGCACTTCAGCTGCTGTCCAGTTCCAAGATTCGAACCTGCAACCCTTCGGTCACAAACCCACTTTGCCCCAATACATACAGTTCCCAATGTGCCCATAGCTATTTTGGAGAATTATAATTTTTCTTTTATGATTGAAACAACATAATGTCTGTGTTCATAGATCACATGTGGAACCCATTAGTATTAATTTTTGAATGAAGATCCTTTAACTGAAGTCTTGTTTGACCTTTACTGTACGTAAGCTACACATTACAGTGTGCTTTATTGTTCTGTAGACCTCAGGTCCTGTATTCAGAGAAGATAACAATGATGGTATTAAAGCATATGATAGTTGCCCTCTGATTGTTATTCTATAGACCTCAGAACTGTAATTGCATTAGTGTAACATGAGAGACAACGTAAACAGCAAAGGAATGCAAGGGAAAGGAAAATCTTTAATTACTTAGCTCCATTTGATCTTTACTTCTGATGTGTCAGTGGCTGCATGGGTGGTACATCCCAGAGGGCCTTTGAAGAGGGCGATTTTGTAAGAGATTTGGATCATTACACAATAAAGAACACTTCATAAGTCGTGAAGTGAGTTGAGGAAATGATGGTTAATGATGTTGACAGCAGTTCACCTCTATAGAATTATGCTGAGATTTGACTTGACTTCCCTCCTCTAATGAGTCTTGCTTTTCCAAGGTAATGGAGCAATGAGAGAGAGAGAGAGAGAGAGAGAGAGAGAGAGAGAGAGAGAGAGAGAGAGAGAGAGAGAGAGAGAGAGAGAGAGCGCGCTCCTATCAAGCTAAGTCAGTTAATGCTGCACAGAGCAGCCATCACGCGCCTCTTTTAAACTGTCATGTCAATGTGCTATAGAGGGCATCTTCAAACAAGTGAACAGGAAAGAGAAGTCTTGCCGTCTCCTTTTATGTCTATGCCATGCAGGAATGGGTTTACTTTAAGGATGACTAAGCGTAAGCTTGTGTTGTCGGCTAACAATAGTCCTGTATCAAGGATTCTTATGGTACTTGGGGAACCATTTCCATTAGTTATGTAGTGATCTTTTTACAGGCTGTCATATTATATATATCACAAAATTGCTACAAACGTATAATTAAGCTTCATTGAAAGTCACGAGCAAAGCTGTGGCTATAAAAAGACAGTAGGCCTAATTAGGCTAACTCTGGTGAGTATTACATATTTATTTATTTATTTATTTGTATTTATTTTTTTCCCCTTGTTTTTTGATCATTGTTACAGTACAGGAACCTTTTCAAACCACAAAGTAAAGGAGGATTAAGACAGATATATGTAAATGACTACTGTTTTGAATGGCTATCCTGTATTGTACCTCTTTCAAAAAGCAGGGCATTGCTAAACCACTGTAGGCTGAATAGATCAATATATGTAGATGTGTTGATTTTTGTAAAAACATGGAATTAAAATAAGGCTGTTTTTGCAGTTTAGTTTTACCAAATGGACTCCGGAGTGAATGGTACATAAATATTTATTTTGCTCTTTTGTTTACAATTGAGACATTTTTCATGTAATGCAAGGCAAGGGTGTGTTTTGTTTGTGTTATACAAAACACAGTGAAAACTAAAATCTGTAATTTGTAGTTTTTCCTTAACCATCTTGATGACATGCCTTACATACAGTATCTCACAAAAGTCAGTACATCCCTCATATTTTTGTAAATATTTTATTATAACTATTCATGGGACAGCACTAAAGATATGATACTTTGATACAATGTAATGTAGTCAGTGTACAGCTTGTATAACTATGTCAATTTGCTGTCCCTTCAAAATAATATAACACACAGCCATTAATGTCTAAACTGCTGACAACAAAAGTGAGTACACCCCTAAGAGAAAATTAGCCATTTTTCTTTCCTGATGTCATGTGACTCGTTAATTAGTGTTACAGGGTCTCAGGTGTTCATCTGGATCAGGTGTGTTAAATTTGGTGATATCCCTCTCACACACTCTCATACTGGACACTGGAAGTTCAACATGGCACTTCATAGCAAAGAACTCTCTGAGGATCAGAGAAAAAAAGAGTTGCTACACATAAAGATGGCGTAGGCTATAAGACGATTACCAACACCGTAAAACTCAGCTACAGCACAGTGGCCAAGACCTTACAGCAGTTTAACAGGACAGTTTACACTCAGAACAGGCCTCACCATGGCTCAGTGATGTGGATACCAAGGTACTTGAAGCCGCTGACTCTCTCCACAGGGGTTCCTTTGATCTGGATGGGGGAGTGAGTATGATTCATCTGCTGTCTCCTGAAATCAATCACCATCTCTTTGGTTTTGTTGATGTTCATGGAGAGGTGATTATTCTCATACCACTTTGCCAGGTCGTCCACTTCCCTCCAGTAGGCTCTCTTGTCGTTTCTAGTGATGAGGCCTACCACCACTGTGTCATCCGCAAACTTAACTATAGAGTAAGTGGTGTGTCTCACCACTCAGTCCGCTGTGTAGCGGGAGTACAAAAGGGGGCTTAACACACCTGTACACCCATCTACACAAGGATGTTCTGAAACCCAAGTCCTGGACCTATTTTGAGAGGATGTTGGAGATTATGGTATTGAATGCTGAACTGTAGTCAATGAACAGAAATATCATCTCATCGAGATGGCTCAGTGTGGTGTGCAGGATCTGTGCAACAGCATCCACGGTAGATCTGTTGTTTCAGTATATGAACTGCAATAGGTCAAGGCCAGAGGAAAGGATGGAGCAGATGAGTCTCTCAAAGCATTTCATCACCACTGACATCAGGGCCACTAGACGATAGTCATTAAGGCTGGAAGGACAGGAGTTCTTGTGTACAGGGACAATGCAAATTTTTAAAATCATGTATGGACCACATGCAGGGCTAGATTTGTTATATGGTGTGACTAGCTGATCTGCGCACACTGCCATTTGGACCTGCCACCTTCATTTGCTCATCAGCCAGCTCACGATTTACAGTCTGTTATTGTTCTTAGCTCGTTCCACATGCGTCACCATGCTGAATATGCGAATCCCTGAAGTGCATCTTTGCAGCCTTTCTCAGTCCATAAGTAGTTGTTTTGTAGCCTGACATGTTACCCAAAGTGAGTCCCATGTTGTATGTGGTGGTCAGTGATATGAGATCTGTATAAGCTATTCGCTAAGTAGACTTTAATATGTCACCGAGCGCATTCTGCAGCACCACCTCTGATTGGGCAGTCCAGCGTCTGACATCTCGCATCACCGGTGCGTCCTGAAGGACTCTTAGATTATATTATGGTGCGAGAAAGATGGTGGAATTGTACTGACTTTCAGAAAGTCTGTAGGGAGGTGTCTTTGTAACCCCTCTTGAATGTACTGTAGCAGTGGTCCAGCATTCTGTCCCCCCTGGTATGGCAGGGGACATGCTGTGAGCGACTGTCTTGTATCAAGCAAGAATGGGAAAAACATACATTTGCTAAACTGCAATTGTTAGTATCTTTGGTTCCCAAATGATTAAAAAGTGTAATTAAAAGAAAAGATGGTGTAACAGAGGGGTAAACAGACCCATCCCAACTTTTTGAATGAGTACAGACATCAATTAGTACATTTGTTAATATTTTCAAAATATAGTTATTTGTTATTACATTGGAAATGTTTTCTTTGTACTTTTGTCAGTTAAATAAAGGTTTAATAGATTTAACTAATCACAGATTCTCTTTTATTGGATTAATTTTCGTACTGTGTACATCGTAGGATGTAGGAAGAAAGCATTGATTTCTTTATAAAATATGTAGCAGATGCCAATGATTGACATCTCCCTGATTGAAAGCAATAGAGAAAATTAGTTTTTCCTCCCACCAGCAGGACCAACTGATCCATAAATAGCCCATAAGTGCATTCATATGCATCAACTGTTGTACGACTGGACAAGCTTTTTTGAACATTGACCTTAAATCTGATTCAAAGCCATGTATTTAATTTGACATCTGTATTTACTACATAATGATGAGTTTTCCATTTTAAATTATACATTAAAAAGGCATCTAGGAAGAATGGAAATAAAATGTGCCCAACCAGTTCCAACAAATGTGATCTTTTAGGCACATGCACAATTAATTATATAAACAATGTTTATTTGAAGGCTACCTATACAGGTAACATACGTAATGACACATACTCAAGCACTGAATACCCCATTTTATATGCAACACCTTAATAAGCATTTCATGCCAGTATTTTGTCTGTAAAAGAAACAAAGAAGTGAGAAAGCAAAATGGTAATTTTTGTAACATGTTTTATTAAGTAAAGTATGTTGTACTGATATTAAGGGTTTTAATCTAAAGTGGCCTTCTTTCTAACTAATGATCCTTATGAGACAGAGTCCTAGTGAAGAATAACATGTATGTCTTATGAAGGTCTTTGATGACTTTTAATGAGGTTTTTAAATGATAGGAAAGTAAAAATACTTTTGATAAAGCATTACTTAAGAAGAAGAAGCATATGTATATAAATAGCCTGCAAAGGTACTCTCCTTTTAATGTACTTAAGTATCAAATGTATAGATACTGAGTTATTAAATTTACGTTGAGGAAGAGAAGATGTGTGTTAGCTGTTCATGTCTGCAGCTCTACATTTTTCATTAATAAAAACTGTACTGTACTTGAACTGAATTTGAAAAATGTACAACTAATGAAGATTGTTCTTAAGATTGTTTCTGGAAATTATGTTTTACTGCTTATTATAAATATCTGCCACCTTAATTCAAAGCCCATCATATCGGTACATATAGGATGTGATCCATTTAATATCCAAATTTTAAATTTGAAAACAAATTATAATATTTTCTCCTCACAACTTGATTAGACTTTAGTAAGAAGATGATCCTCACCCTTCTTTATTCTCCAGTTACACTGTAAAAGCCACACATTGTTCTACTAGCTAGCCAGCTAACTGCAACTGCTATGTCACTCCTGCTAGGTCAGGCTTAACCTGCTTCACTGGATTTCAACCTCTCATAGACACAAAGTTTTACCTTAACTCTGTGTTTTTTGGCCTTGTTTTTTGCAGGATATAGCTAGATAGCTACATAGATACCCAACTACTTGAAGTTTGTTTGTTTTCCGCAGTGCTCGTTACATTCCACCATACCTGTCATCTCTGGGCTTTGAAAATAATTCAGATGATTTTTTCACATGTGGATCAGAGAGGAGTGTTGCCCATAAACACAAAGACAAAAGAACTGACAACAATTACAATGTAGCTATTAGCACATGCAGTGTTACCATTTTGAGAGTTTGTGATAGGAAGAGTATTTGAGAGATTGTGAGAGAACTTTCTACATTGAAAATCATTTCCTGACCTCCATCAGCAGCTCATGCAACATCAACGCAATAATGTGACATCAAATTCAAAGAAGCTATCGAATATTAATACTGAAATGAATACTTTTTGAATATACTGACAATTTTTTCCCCAATTTGATATTAACACCATTACTTACAGTATAGCAGTGTACATTTTCATTTTATTATCAGGGCTTTATGTAGATTTTTTTTTCCTATTGAATAATAAGGAATTTATGCTTCACTCGTCCGATGCAACAATTATGTACAGTGGGTATAGAAAATAATTACTTTTTTTAGTTGACAACAATATTTATTCCAGCATTACTTACTCAATGCAATCTGTAACATCCAAGTAAAAAAATATGACAGCTACAGTTCAGAATAATAAAAAAGAAATACTGAGATGAATAAAGGATTACCCCCTCCTAAACAATATTTGTACTCAATCAGGTGTAATTATCCATTGCAGACCATGGTTACTGGCTACCACCTGTGATCAAATGTAATCAGTGTGATTAATGAAACATAAAAACAGTTTTTCTTGGAGCTTTCCCTTGCTTGTTAGGTCAACTGATAGCAAACAACTGACTATGGGTGGCAAGCCACTTTCAAAAGATCTCAGGGATAGAGTTGGACAGACATGAGGCAGGAGATGGATACAAAAAAAATCTTTAAGGCTTTATCAATCCCAAGGAGAACTGTAAAGTCCATAATAAAGAAGTGGCAAGTGTTTGATACTACTAGTGCAGGGGAGTCCAATACGTCAATCGCAATCTACCGGTCGATCACAACGGCATTGCTAGTCAAAAGGCAGAACCCTGCCTATTAAAATAAACTTTACCACGCATGTGAGATCGTGCAGCGTAAAAGCAAGTGAACCGCAAGGGTGTTAGCTTATCATCCATCCTTACTGTGGTGTTTGGCAGTTGATTGACACACAGTACAACCAATCTGGCCTCATCATTTGTAACAAGCGTCACCCTGTATGCTCAGTCAACTTCAGCCAACAAGTCACCTAGGTAGCGGCTAACAATTTATTTACTTCTAAAGAAATGTAAAAATGAGTGGGGGAGCTGGACCAAGAAAGAAATCAAAATCAGACTGTTTATTAAAAAGTATGACACTGACTACAGACTGAAAAGTGAGGGGATTATGTCTGGACTATGCAACTCTGGCTCTTTCCATTCAGTTTAAGATGTCATTGGAGAAGGTAATGGGAAAAAATGTACAGCACTGCAAACCAAAAAAATGTGGGCACCCCTGTACTAGGACATTCCCTGGGTTAGGTCATCCCTCCAAACTGGATGAAAGAGCAAGGAGAAAACTGGTAAGAGAGGCTACCAAGCGGCCAATGCCTACTTTGAAGAAGTTTTTATGGCAAAGAGTAATGTAATTGTCTTTGAGAGGTGATATTGTGTTTAATAATCTCAGTTTGTCTTGT
>JBBIGC010000145.1:14407577-14418851 GCA_037576955.1 Lepidarchus adonis
TCTCTCTCTCTCTCTCTCTCTCTCTCTCTCTCTCTCTCTCTCTCTCCCTCTCTGAAGCTTAATCTTGACATGCTGCTTCCTCCATTCCAGTCAGCCTGTGAAAGAATCTGTTGTCATCTCCACATTCGTGCTATTATCTCATGTCATTTTCTCCCTCTGAATGAAAGATAGAGTGCGTGAAAGCTTAAAAAGACATCTGTGATGTTACAGAAATGACAGCTTGGCAGATGAGGTCTATGTATTTTATTTTCCAATCTATTTATATGTTGTCCTTATTTTTATCCACTTTGAAGCTGATTACCTATTTACACATATCACCATTATTTAGTTATAAGTATTGCTAAATAAGCAATGTTTTTTTAATAAGCAATTTTTCTGAGCTTTTCTTGTGTCATTTGTTGTAACATTTGCTACATTTGTACAATCATGTAAAACATAACAATATACATTGTTTGTTATAAAGTCATTGCCAATTACATGGTCAACTTTTTAAAAACCTCCAATAAACAGTTTGTATGTTCGTTTGCAGGTACTTTGTGCTGCATAAACTGAGGAATCTGAAGTTTCTGGACAGCAGGAGAGTAACTCAGAGAGAGCAGTTGGAGGCAGAGGCCCGCGGAGCATTCATGAAGGTGGTCAAGCCCAAAACCGACCAGGTGAGCTGTTATTGATTGCTGTTGTTATGAACAATGTTTTAAATGTATCAGCACATTTTCTTGGTCAGTTTTACAATAACTTAAAGTGGTTTTGCTGTTTTTCTTTGCAAAACACCTTGAGATGCCAGCTCTTTCCTTTCAGCTCCTTTCAGAAAAAGTTTTTTAAAAACTGGCAAATCTTATCACACTAAGAGAAGTATTGATGAAAGCTGTGTGCTGCAAAATATATAGGTTTACAAAATGCCAATATACCAGAAATTATCTTTTTGCCAATACCAAGTGTAGTATCACAATTCTTAGGACAAAGCAAAATATTGCACTGACTGAACAACCAAAAAAATAACTGGGGGCAGAAAAAGATGATGTTTTACAGCTTATATAAGTTATTACTATATTTTATTACTAAGTCATTTTCATGAATATAAAACTTAAATTCAGGCAAAATATAATGTCCAATTTAAAGAAGTTTAAGGAAATTAAAGGACTGAAAGCATTAAACTTACTGACAGTTTGATTATTGCATTTTTTTGCCACTTTGCAGCATTGTAACAAATCTTGGAATGCTTTGCAGAACTTAGGTCCCCATATTTTTCACTGGCAATATACTAGGCTAATTATAGTCTCACGTTTAGGATAAGATCACTTTAAATTTGTTTACATTTACAGCACTTAACTCATGTTCAAAGCATCTTACAAAATGTGCAAATAGGTTTGACTCCAAAACCAGTTACTCGAAAGACAAACAGAAAATGCAGAAAAAATACATAGCATTAGTGCATTAGTGCAATACACATGCACCAAGTGTGCAATTCAGAAAAGAATGGAAACTGTTTCATTTCTGTTTGCGCATAATTTACAAGTAATTTACAATTCCTTCTCTTTGCCTGTCTGTGTGGATGAGTGTAAGAATTAGTGAGCACTGGGCACTATAATCTATTTCACACCCCTTGCTGGCCCACCTTATTGTTTGTTCTCATTTAATTGTCAGAGTGCTTTACGCAGCTGCCCCTGCGCAGCTCTTTGAAGACATGCCCTGCCCGTCCCGCTCGCCTCATTCAGGGGAGGTGTCTCTTTAAGAAACACCGGCTGACCTCATTCCGTATGCATGAGCCCAGATCAAAGTGGACAGCGGCTGTCCGCTCGGCCTTGCGTGGCTGTGTGTGACAGCAGTGGTGATCGTGGCGACAGCTCACGTACACACGCCTCTCCCAATCGCTTAATTACCCACTGCACATGCAATTATTCCTCTCTCGCTTGTTTTTGCAAGACACACACTCACTTTCTCTACTTCAAATAGTTTTTTTCCTCAATTTTTTGGGATCCTTTCATTCCACAATCCCCTTCTTCTCCCCTGCTCTCCTTCCTCCTCCTCCAGGACCTTTAAATGAATAGATTCACTAAGATTTGATTTCATGTAATTGTACAGTCATAAAATATTGATGTGGTGGTTGAGCGAGGCTTCATCGTTGCACCATCCCCAGAGTGCCGCGCCGGATTCAAGAGGTAAATATGGTTGTAGCATGGCAAGAACAAAGCAGCCTCATGACAGCCACTGCTCATGCGAGTCAACACAGGGTTTGGAAAGTGCTAGAGAGGGAACGGAGCGTTCGTCATTGCAGACGCCCAGCCAAAGTGAGACGAGCAGTTTATTGTCTTGTTTTCGAGATGCTGAAGTCACTCATTTGATTCAGCATTAAAGTGGCAAACAAGAAAGGCGAAGCAGCGTGATGAGTTAACCTCATTCTGGCATGTTTGGAGTTCAGAGTGAGCTTTGTTAGTCGTGAAATAGGGAATGATGTGTTGTGCAACCACTCTGCTCGAATAAATCAAAACCCCTTCCTGGACATGCAGAGAGGATTTTAAACTTATGAATTATTATGAAGTGTTACAGGGAGCCAAAAATCAAATAAATAAAGTAATGCACTCGATTCCTGGTAAAATAGTAAATCTGCTTAAAGCAGCAGACCATGCTTTTGTTTAAAGCCATTTTTATGACGCACCTAGAGGAATCAGATATAAGAAGAGTGTGTCTGCTCTTTGGGCCATGCCCCACACTTAAACAGATTAAACTCTGCTTTAATGTTGTGGAGGCACACTAGGCCCCACACAATAGCAGCCTTTGTGAGGGCGTTTTGAAATGGGAGAGAGAGAAATTTGGCCACGCTGGAACGTCCCGTGCCACAGCTGTCACGCCAGCGCTTCCCTAGCGCTTGTTTTGAGTTAGATGAGACATGATGTGGCAGCCACAACAAGCTCTGTGGGGCATGTGTACTCCCCGGCTCTAATTGGCTTCATCATCACACCGATTGTCTACTGACCAATAGTGCAGGTCACCAATTAACAAGCGCCGGAGACAAGCTAGCACTGAGCGCGGCCAGCGGAAGATGATGGCATAATTAGTTATTTGTGTTTGCTTTTATGTTTCATCCAGTGGGGTGTCTTACATTTAAAGACATGCCGAGCTTTAACAATGTTACAGCAGCCTGTAATTAGCGTTCTCGTTTTCAATGAGTTCCCCATTCAGCTTAAGCAGAGAGAACAGCAGACTCAGACAGAAAGCACGTGAAAGTCTCCCTGAGTGAGAAGCGCGTCTTTTACTGCTCAGCTTCTTTCCTGAGATCAACACAGAAAAGTAAACTTGCATCTGGAACATCATGTTGAACTTCTATCTTCTGTCCTCAACATGAAATTAGTAATGAGTTTTATAATGTTTATTTTTGTTTAAAATATTTCACTGTCTTGTAAGGAAGAATACGAAATGCAGAGGCCAGGCCTTAGACCCTTTGCACCTTTTATCAGCTTAGTTATGTTAGACAATCAGATTTCGATTATTCTTCATATGTGTGATGACACATAAGTACATCTAATGTGTTTGCCCAAGCAGCACAATTCACAAAAATACAGTTAGGGTTACTATCTGGATCCCCTCTACACATCATGGAAATGGTTAATCATAATGTTTGGAGGCCCTGGTGAACTTTTGAGAGCTTTGAATCACATTAGAATTGAGTGTGACCGCAATTTAAGCTGCTTTTCAATCATGACATTATGGCATTACACTCTGCTACTCCACATGGTTTTCATCAAACTTCAGCACACGCTAATACAATATGAATAGCATAACTTCTGAGCATTTTGACCTTTTCCAAGACTCTCAAATTGTATCCAGAAATCCAGGATTACTGCACAGAAAGAGCTTTTATTGTGTTTTAACCATTATTGATCATTTCTTTTTTGGCTTGACAGAAATCTCCTATTTTTAAGTGACGTTGCAATTTTCGAATGTATTGCAATATTTAGCATCTGTGCAATTTAGCTGTAGGAGACATTTATTATAGCCTGTTGCAAATCCGTTTCGCTCCTGCATTGATTTTCCTTCCAGCGTGCTACAATGGCCCTAAAACTATATATTAATGTAAGTGGTAGAAAATGAGCTGTCTTGCTGTTGTTGTCGAGTGTCTGTGCATGGCTGATGCATGTTGGAAAGGAGGAAGGTCATTTTGCAAGCTGCAGTTATGAGGACAGCGTAATTGGGAATGTGTTTTATTGGATTTCTTGAGTGGTGAGAGGTAGTGATCTGAGCAACACAAAGAGGGTTTAAACAAGTACCTGCAGTAAACAAGGGAACTCAAAAAGGCTATTAAGGATTTTTTTTCTCATCCTCCCCCTCCTCCGAAAAGCCACAGTTAAGAGAAGGAAAGTGGAAAGCTCTGAGCTATATTTTGGGGAAATTGGGCGTGCAGGAATGCCATAATGTGATAATTCTCTTAGAGGACTCAGAGGTCATGGAATGCGATGGCGTGAAACCACATCGAGTCACTGGGCAGCTTTTGCAAAAATACATGTGGTTGTATGTGGGCTGCTTCTCCTGCTTCCTCAGAAGTACTAGGAACCCTTCATAACATTGTTAAAGCCTGCACTTTAACAAGCCATGTCTATCAAAACACTTTGACAACACTCTGGCAACCTGCACAAACACGCCGTCAAGCAGTCAGGATCTTGCCCTATGAGTGTTTCATTGACATCAGCATCTTAAACACACATTTTTATGGAGGATGAAGTAACTGCTTTAACTCCCTTAACAAAATAATGTTTAGTCGCTACGTAAGAGTATAATGGATCTGAAATGTCAGCTACATTATGCTTGGATGAAGCGTTTGACTTGATTTTCTCATAGGGATACAAGGTTTCTCCCACATCCTCCTCATGGGTAATGAAAAGCAGACGGCCCAACTGGAGCATTTGGAGCCAAGACTGAGGTCCCATCAGTTCTTGTCACACAGAGCCCGCTCTTAGTAATCCATGCTGGCAGAGCCAGGAAAGTTATGAAGTGGATCTCCTCCGTGCATTTTTCAAATTAATCTGCCTCTTACCAGAGGAGTTCATATAGAGACAGCGAAATAACTGCAACCAACCATAGAAAGACCACCTGAAAATGGCCCATGGATGGAAACTGATTACTGCATTATTCACTCTCCCAAGTTCAGAGGAAAATTTCCTCTTCTCTCTCTCTCTCTCTCTCTCTTTGTAATCTTTCTTTTATAGTCAGTAAAGAGTGTTGCCATATTCATCTCCTTGCTTGAGAATTATGAGTTCCCTGAAGCGTTCAAACATAATAAACAGGGGGCTATAGAGCTCAGTGCCACTGCGCCTTCAGTGTGTTTGCTGAATCATTTTATGGGATAAATCTTTCCTCAGAGACAGCTATAAAAATATCATTCTCAATGGGAAGTGTAGTTCCAGCAGATAGATTGCTTGGAAACAGAGGTTTATTGCCATTTTCAGTGGACATATTTACCTATATTTGTTATGCAGTGCTGAAAGTAGCATGTGACAGAATATCTCTTGTTTATATTAAGATTATCCATGGGCACAACATGGAATGAATTGACTTGTTAATGCAGCATGCGGATCTTTCACTTTTTCAAACGGGTGTAAATAGCAGGGTGTTCACTGAACTAAGGAAACACTATTTTTGTGTTTGTGTAGTCAGTGCTGATATAATTGACACTTAAGAGTCTTACAGGAAATGTTTGTTTTGATGCCCTTGTCTATTTTTCTTATTTTTCAAGAACTGACTGTTCACTTGCTACCACTTGACAAGTGCCATTGTAAAAAAGATAAAGAGGCAATCAGTGTTTATTTACTTCACCTGTCACCTCTTAATGCTATGGCTGAGTATTCTATGTAAGGTTCTATAAGGTTCTTGATTCTTAAAGAGCCATTTAGTGTATGATTTATTTCAAGAATCAGTGAAACCACCCCCCTGGAGTCAAAAGTGATGTACTGTGAAGTTGTTCTGAACAACTTCCCTCGTTTAAAATATCATCTTTATTTTTTTGAGTGTACCTTACTATCACCCCTCCATTTCCTACAGGCCTGTGCTATCTACAGCTCAGAGAAACGCCCTCACCCCTGTTATATCTTTAGTTGGAAAGTCAGGAGGATGCTTGTCTCTTACATGTGTTTGAAAGGTCTAAGGAGAGGCTGGGCTTTTCCCCATCTGTCCTAAGGGACAGGCTTTAGGACAGATCTGGTGTCCAGCAGTGCAATGTTTGGAAGCTGCTGAAACCACTCTGGCAGCTGGAGATCTGGAGGTCGCCACAAGGGCAAGGCCCAAGAAAACACTCGCAATTAGAGCCAGTGACTCACAGTGTCCACATAAATCAGATGACATTGCACATCATAAACAGACTGTAAAACTTTAAAGCACAGTTAATTGTTAGTAATAGCAGCACGATGGATTTATGGGCTAGTATAAAGCAGAAAGATATGGAAGGGTGACCTCAGTGTCACGTCACTCTTATTACACAAGTGGTACATTGCATATTTTAACTTGAAAACAAGCAGATGTTTTTGAGGAGTTTTGTTTGAACAGTCATGATGTTTCCCATTTGAATTACTTAATGGAAAGTGAGAAGGAATGGTTTGTATTTCCATGCATCCCTTGCTTTAGTGCAACAATTTGAGATGAGAAAGAACTCAAACAGGTATTTTAAAATGTGCTGGGGAATAAAGGTAGGATTTTAAGTTTGTAGTCCCATTTAGTAATACGGTAGTTTTGTTATGAGTATATTTTCCTTGTAATAAAATTAATTAATCCTAGTAAAAAATAATACATGTAATTTATTTCACATAAAATGTGTAAACACCATATTTCAAGTAAACCTTTGTGAATAATGTGACCATATTCGTTACATTAACAGCAGAAATGATGCATTACTGCATTGTAGTTGTGGGTTATAACAAAGTGCATATTGAGACATTTTATGATGTACATTTGGCAATACTAATGGTGATATCTGTAGAACCTTCTGAACATGTTGTTCTCTCTGAACTCTCTATGGTTCCTGGTTTTACATACTTTTTGTCTTATCCGTATTGTGATGTTCTCTAGCAACAGGCCACAAGAGGCCTTATGTTACAGTGGTTTGGATCGATGCGGAAATCTGTGTAACATACAACCTTGAGTAGCTGTGCCTGCTGTTTTTACAAATCAAAGGAAACCTGCCTCCACCTCATTTTAACTTAGCTTGTGACGAGCATGTGATAAACACATGTCAAATTAGCATCAATAATATGTCTTTTACACATGGCAAAACAGTTATGCAGAATTTAAATAAAGGTTTATTCTGTCTTTGGTCAGTTTGTGCATTTTTGGGCTTTTTATTACGTTCATATTTGAACTGAACTGCACCAAAGTTTGTTTGGACACAAGCCAAGACTGACCTGCTAATGGGTTCAGTCTGTTTAATTTATCCAGTGCAGGGTTTTCATAGCAATGTTCACACATCCTCTAAAAACTGTTCCAGCACTGTACTGTGCTCTTCTCCAAATCACTTAACGAGTTTGCAAACTTTTAGCCCTTAGGTAAATACAAATGACTTGAAAACACTTGATAATATATCAGCAAAACTATACCAGCCTAAATGAACAGAATCAAAGGGTCAGAAGTACTATGGTACAGTATACTAGACACTCTTAAAGACACTAACATTATCTATGACTTAAGAAAAGTCTTCCAAAGAAATATATACTTCTGTGCACTCATACAGTATTACAATAAATAAATTCATCAGCCACTTTTAACAGTTACTGTCATTTGTACAACTGACTGCATAGTTTGTGACATTTTCCTTTTCTGCTGTTTATTCCATTGCTTGATATTAACATAAAGAGGTGTAAGTGTGGCCACAAATCACTCAAATAGAATGTAAATGTTAATTATTCTGAAAAACAATATATACAAAAATACATGTAATAATGTAATTATATTTGAATGGTACAACCTAAGACAATAACCATTTTTACTTTTAATGGTAAACATTGCCCTGCAAATGCTTAAGAGTCCAGAAAGCTCTTAGCAACCGCCCATTCTGTGTTTAGGTAGACAGATTCAGTTAACCAGGAGTGTCCAGATCTGGTCCTGGAACGCTGCACTCCCAAACAATCTGTGATTTCCCTTCTCTAAATGCCTCATAAACCTGGTAATTAAGTGATGAAATGAATCAGGTGTGTTTGAAAAAGAAAACCACCAAACTGTGTTGGCTGCAGCCCTCCAGGACCAGGTCTGATTGTCCCAAAGTTATGCTAATGCTAAGTGTGTTGCTGTTTCACTTCAGTTACAGTACTTACCCGGTGATGTTTTTGCAATTACCGAGGCACAGACAAGCACGTCCCGCAGCGCCAGTTCTCATAGTTTAATTACAGTTTAACTTTTCAGTTTTCCTCTGATGATTGTAAGATGCTGCCAGCCTAATTAAACACAGATGGCTTATTCTGAAAGGCTTCAGTGTGTGTGCGCACCGCATTGCTCAGGACTGTGCCAGAGCTGGAGTTTAGACAGAGCCAGATCATTAGGCATATTTAAAGTAATCCCGCATCTGATTGTATCACATAACGCTAATAGTGTCATCATGATTTATATACACATGCAAATGGGCCCGTGTCGCCTCTGTTACCATTGTAACACTTAATTTGGGTTTGATTAGCTTAAAGGGATGCTGATAAAAATGTATTTCCCAGTCAATCTGCTCAAGGATAAGGATATCTCTGACCTCAGAAAGAGAGAGAGAGGGAAAGATGTAAAGACAGCTTTATGTACAGTACAATCCTTGCAAACAAAAAGTAATTATCATTAAGGAGCATTAGTAGCAGTTTTCCAAAGTGTCTTTGAAATGTTACATTAGAAAATGTATCAAGGTCATATGTAAAACTGAACATTGTTTCACTGTCACTGAACTGTTAATTAAACCGTATATTCATGCACCTCAGTGTGTTGAATTCTAATGGTCAGCACTAAGCATATGCAGTGTTGGGCTGAAGAGAAAGTGGCTGTGACATAGATTGAGTAGTGTTTTTTCCCGAGGGGGTCTCACTGTGTTTTAGAGGCTCTCTGTGGGTGGGGGCGTGCAGTCCCAGACCTCCAAGGGTGCTGGAGCCAGGGCAGCAGGGACTCCATTACCCAAAGTAGCCGAACCCAAACAAGGACTACTCTCAATTCAAACACAGCTCCTTTACTGCACCTGGATAATACTACTGAAAAAAAAACAACGCACTTCCTACAGTCTTTAAAACACAAGCAGTTCTGTAAGAGGTAGATTTTTAACTATTATTATTCTGTTATTAATTTATGACTTATTATTTAATAACTACTGTAACATTATAGTAATAATTATGATGTAAAATATGTAGTTATGACAGTGAGGAACTAAACTATATTCCTGCATATACTGTAGCCTCTTTCAGTTTATAAGCTTATAGTGTGTGTTAATGTTAAGATATTTATTGTTTTAAATAAGAAATAATAATAATAAAAAAAAAATCAAAATTATAAACCTAATAAGATTTTCTGAATAAAATTTTTTAAAAAGATCCTGTAGCAGGATAGTGACTGGCCTGAGGAAAAAACTGCACTAAACTTATGGGAACTCTTTGCTCAGTGCAGTAGTTGTTGACTTGCAGAATTCAAGCCGGATGCCAAAAGCAAAGTTGTCTATTCAAGTTGGTGCTTACACAAGGCCTCTTTGTGGTTTTTAAAGCTTGTCAGACACATCAGGGCCGGTAAGAAAAAGTATATTGTTTCCAGCACTTGGATTCCTTTCCTTCTGACATCTGCCACTCTGTAAAGATGATAAATTCTTGCCTCATTAGCCAGCGGTGTGGGATTACAGCCTGACAACACATTAATCACTCGCCTCTGTGGCAGGCCCCACTTGCAATAGGCATTGTTAACAAAACTTTTCTAATATGTCACTCTCCTCGCTGACAGCCTGTAATCAATCATTCTGATTGACAAGCCTGATAGATTACACTATTTATGCTGTATGTAATGAAATAGCGTTTCCACCTACTGTCATTACTGAGACGATGATAGCCCACCTCTGAAAAAGAGCATACACATTTTACAGAAGAGAAAAGAGGAAAACAGCAACAGCAGACAGATGCTGGCACGGCATTGTGAACTTTAAGCAGACACTGTTCTGCTCCTTAGTGGGTGTCTTTTTGTAGGAAGGCATTGTTTGGTAATGTGGTCTGGCTTTAAGGAAGCCTTTGCAGCGACAGCTCTATTGTGATGTGGGCTGCTGTCACTGGCAGCTCAGTTTCAGGCAGAGGAATGCAATGCTAGACTTTGTCTACCTGCACATTCGCTTTATATGGCCTTGGTAGAGGTGTTGTTGAAAGGACAAACACATATTTTTTGTGCTGCCAAAACTCTGACTTGACAAGTCCTGGAATGGACTGGTTTGTCCACCACATCCCACGAATGCTTGATTATACTGATGTGTGTGAAATTCAAATCCTGAAATCTTTGTCATCTTCCTCAAACCAATTCCTAAACAACTTTGCAATGCAGCAGGGTACATCATTCTGCTGAAAGGTACCACTGTCATTTCAGGGAATCTAATTGTGACAAAGGGGTGTGCTTAATCTGAAACGATGTTTCTGCACTGTCAACACTTTTACACTTCTTGTCTTAAATGTTTCTTTATTGTGTGTTTCTTTTTTTTTTAAACATTTGCTTTATTTATTTATTGTGTGTGATTTTTGCTGCTGTAACATGTGAAATTTCCCACTTTGTTGAGTAACATGTGAAATTTCCCAAAGGATTATCTTATCTTATCTTATCTTATGTTTGAGTAGGTGCTACATGTCAATGTAGCATCCAGATAAATGCCAGGATCCACAGTTTCCCTGCGAAATATCACCAAGAACACCACACTGCTGAGTTACCTTCATCCCATAGTGCATCTGGTGTAATCTCTTCACCAGGTAAATGATGCAAACATACTCAATAGTTTGCTTGATGTAAAAGAAAATGTTATCCATGGAATCAGTTGGTCCAGATGCTTGAGGGCACTTTAAGTGGTGGTCAGCAAGAGCAAAACTTGCTGAACTTTCTACAACTGCAACAAGTGGTCTACCGTGTGATCTGACACTTTTCTGTCATAGTCAGCAATTTCAGCTGCAGGCACTCTTCTGTAGGATTGGTCCAGACTGGCTAGCCTTTGTTACACACGCATCTCTGAGTTTTGGGTGCCCTTGACCCTGTTGCCATTTCACCAGCTCTCCTTATTTCCACAATTTGACCCTTGTCATTTTCACTGCTTCTTAACTT